>OZ020190.1:47873207-48088890 GCA_963971165.1 Philopedon plagiatum | reverse complement strand
TAACGAATTTTATGAATGGCCGCCCATGTCGCAGATAAAAATTTAAGGTTAGGCTTGTATCACTTTTCAATTCATTATAAAACTGGTAGTAAACCGTCAAATAGAGCTGTCACTTTTACTAAATAATTTATCACAGTGAGGAAGGAATAAAAGTTTATTCGGTTATGATGCATAGAATATAACAAAATGTAAATATTACTTTTTTATGACTTAATACTTATGTACTATGCTATTTTTTTTAGATTATTATATAGTCAAATAAATGCCGTGTAATACTGTATTGCTTGTATGACATCAATCAGGACATTTTGTACACTCTGGCAACCGTCTGTAGTTGCCCAGTCAATACAATCAGTGCCAGACTTATAACGGAGCACTTGGGGCCCAGCCCCGGGGCCCCACATCATAAGGGGCCCCCATATGTTGATTCATCTATACTTAACAATACTTGATAATTGCTTACTACTCCTTAGAGGAGAAAATTTTACTCCATTCCACCGCCCCAAAGGGCACATTAGCAGTGCCCCAGGACCCCGTCAAAGTTATATCGAGCCCTGAACACAAGCCACCAGTCTTTAGTGCAAATTCAGTGACTGATTGGTTTAAATAGTAAATAACTTTGTCTTTAGTTTTTTTAAAGTCTATGGTAATAACCGAAGCTATTTTTTCAACTCCTTCTGAATGGTCATAATTTTTTTCTACTAGCGCGTGCTATCGCTCCAATAAAAGTAAGTTTTATCGAGAACGTACTGAATCTCTCTGTGTAAATATTTTCATTTCTTTTAATAATTTTAATCGTAAATATTTCCGGACACTATTATTGTATTTTGCACTATTATGTTTATTGTAAAGAAGAACTTTCCTATTATTGAAAAAGTTTTTATATTAAATATAAACAAATCTTATTTTTTCCGTGATTCTACTAACATTATTTTTAACTCCTCAATCTTGTTGCACTTTAAATCTGCCGCCTAGGTGCGGCGCACCCCTTGGTGGCGTCGATTCAGTTTCTGGGGCCATTCATAAATTACGTAACTAAGGAGAATGAGAGGAGGGTGTTCATCGGGTCGTTACTAGCCGTTACGGAGGGGTCTGGGGGTGATTAAGGCACCGTTACGTAACGTTTCCAATAATTACACTTCAAATACGAACTACCTTTTCCCCTTCATGCGCGTATTGCAGATAATTAATAAATGTAACTCTCTGAATACTAAATAACCGAAGCTAAAAAAGAAATTAAAAGAATATTTATATACTATTATTTGAATGTACGCGCTTTTTGATGGATGCGGTATAAATGATACCTATATAATATAAGATAAAAAAAAAGTCCTCAAAATATGCAGTAAATCACGCATATTATCTTGAATTAATTATTACTCTTAAAAGGTAACATAGGTAAAAGGTATAGGTGAATAAAAAATAGAACTGTCAAGTTATGAAGTTTTTATTTTTGAAAGATTATTTCACTCATGTGTTAAAAGTCCCGTAAGATGAGTAAAGTTTTTTAAAATTACAGCGATAATTTTTTGACGTTACGTCAATTAAAAAAAATTACACCGAAAATTTTATACCAGTTGTTTTAAGCCAATCAGATGCCTTGTTTTTGACAGGTTGCTATGGCAACAACCAGAATTTTTCGGAAATTTTTTCGGTCACGTGACCTAGTTGAAAAATTAATAAGTGATAATTTCCCTGGCTTGACAGCTGTCACGTGCAGATGTCAGAATAACCCCTTATATTAAAACACAAAACTTCAAAGCAAAATAAACGCTTGCCAAATTGTCAAAATTTGTATTTTTTTTTGAAATAATTTTTGGTATAAAATTTTCGTACCGAATCTCCCGCAAGCTTGAATTAATCTCAGAAAATTTTTTCTCTGTTGCGAATTTTTATAAGAAAATTTCCCTCGGCTGCGCCTCGGAAAATTTTCAAAAAATTCGCACCTCGAAAAAATGTTCGGAAATACTTCAAGCTCTAGGGATATTATTATAAGTGATAATTTTTTCCTGTCATTTTCTCGGTTGTCATATTAATTTCGATACAAACAAATGGCTTGCAATTAATAATTGTTATAAACCCGTAGTTACTGTTAGCAACCGTCGGCATGATTTGTTATTAAGCTGTTTGTATCAACATTTTAAAGGTTTTTCATAATAAATAAATTTTAGTTTAATTTAAAAGTAAGGTTTGTTGTTTAAATTGTTTATTAAATATTCAATTCATATTTTTAGTGTTTTCATTCGTGAAATAATCCCTAAATACCAATCGAGCAGTTTGTGTTTTCATTCGTGACATAATCCCCTAAATACCACTCGAGCTTTAAAATTACTGATAATTTTTAAGCTCTCGTGGTATTATCCCCGAAAATTAAATATATAATCACGGCAGAACAAAAAGCTTTTATGATCGAAAGTATCTTGAGAACTGGCAGAAGCGTTGATGGCCAGTGGGGTTATTCAACACGGGACGCCATTCAGAATTTTCAAACAGAATCTCCACACATGGATTTCGACCAGTTTCGTCAAGTTTTGACTAGATCTGTGGCTTTGTTCAAAGAAACAGGAGGGTGAATAGAAAGGAAGGCAGTTCTCACTGCACAAAAAGAGAATAATTGAGGCAAATTGATAATGAACACCCACAAACCCCTCTTGGGCGGTTAAGCCAGCAAGTAAATGTATCTTATGGAACCTGCAATACAATCCTGAAATGTGACTTGCATTTGCACGCTTATCGTCTAAGCTCAGTCCAAGAATTTTTACCAAATGACAAGCTGCAGCGAATGCAATTTTCAGAGTGGTTTATGGATAATTTGCATAATAATGAAAACTTATTTGAAAAACTTTTTTTACTGACGAGGCATGGTTTTACCTCTGTGATTATATAAATTCTCAATAAATGAGAATGTGGAGTTCTGAAAATCCACATTTCTGTATAGAGAAGCCTCTGCATTCACAGAAATTTGGCGCGTGAGCGGCCATATGGAAAAGAAGTTTAATTGGACTCTCAATTCGGCGCGATACCGTAATGAAATTTTAGAAAATTTTGTAAACGCATTAAACGATGAAGGGATGCGACAAGGCTACTTCCAGCAGGACGGCGCGGCGCACCAATTCACGTAACTCTTGATAATTTAAATTTTTTGGAAGAATTTTGCGCTACGGATCGTTGCAAGAAGGCGGAGGGGGTAAAATTACTCAAAATTAGCGTTACGTAATTTATGAAGTACCCCTCTTCAAGAATACTCATGCAGCGTAGTATGCAACCACGGCTGTTTCTTTCTTTTAACTGTTTCCGAATGGTTATAAATTTTTTTTCTATGAACGCATGGTATCGTTCCATTAAAACTAGGTTTTACCGAAAATGCACCGACCCTCTCTGACTGTATGTTTTCTTTTTTTCTAATATTTGTTCAGTAGTCTCCAATTTTGATCGTAAATATTTCCGGACCCTATTGATATTGTACCGGACGGCCGAAATACTAAACAAACTTTTCCAATGTTTATTTAATGATCATAAACCTCTTTTCACTGTCAATGTCCCAATAACCTCTTAACTGACAATCAACACGTTTCTAAGATCAAACTGAAAATCAACAGCGTAAACCGTTCCGGATCCTTTATACCCTTTTGCTGGTGCTGGAGAGTTCTGAAACATTTTAGGGTACAAGGGGCATTAAAAAAAGAAAATAGAAAACTGTGGTCTAAGCGTTCTAACATATGGGTTATATGCAGAAAATAACAGAATCGAATATTCTGAAAAGATCCATACGTCCTTTCCATAATATATCCTTTTATTAGAGTAAGATGTGAAAATTAACCAAAGTGTTAAATTAGAAAGTAATAGAAAATAAACCTAAAATCTCAAAACACACGAACATAAACTAAAGCTAAAAAGTCCACTTCTGCAAAGTCCGTAACAATATTCTTTACACTATTATATTTTATTGTAGGATAAAAGTACTTTCCTATTATCTAAAAATGCTTTTATACTAAATATAAATAATATCAATATTTGTTTATGCTTCCAATATTATATTTAAATCTGCCGCCCTGGTGCGACGCACCTCTTACACCCGTGGCGATGCGGGTTTAGTTTATTATTCATAGCATTATTTTCACAAACCACATAATTCATGTAGTTTGTGCTTTATTGCTATTGTAAGATATATCGAAGATATAACTGACCTCCACCAAAAAGCGAAAAAGTATTTATAAATGAAATTAAATGGAAATAGATTTTCCATTTAATTTTTTATGATGCTGTAAGAAGCAGAACAGACTTTTAATTAAGAACGTCCTTCGGAAAAATTGACGAATTATTTACACAGCCACTTCAACAAATTAACTCCGGCGCGGCGCTCTTAAGTCAATTCTCTAATAAAAAAATTTTTGTTTCGCTTGTTCTTCTGATAAAAATGTTTAATCAATCACATTATATTTTGTATATATATATATATATATATATATATATATATATATATATATACAGGGTGTTATTTAAGTACATAGACAAACTTTAAGGTGCAATTCCTTGTATGATTTTAAAACAAAAAGTTCCTATGAAGATGTGGCCTAAATGTTTAAATTTTCGAGATACAGGGTGTTCATTTTTTCGCTTTTTTTCGTTTTTTTAATTTTCCTTTCACAGTTTTAAGGATTATTAATGCAAATTTGGCACAAATAATACTTTTACCAGTATCTATGAAATAACGTTATTAACATTTAAAATAATCTACAGGGTCCTCGTTTTCTTGCGTCCATGCCCACTTTAGGCCTCCGATTTTTTTGCCACGACGTCACTGAATAGGTTTGAGAATAAAATCTAATTTATCATGTTATTCTTCAACATTTCACTCTCTTGACGTTTTTCACTATCTCTTACGGCCTAGAAGTTATTTTGCAAAAAATAAAAGAATGCAGTGTTGTAAGATCCATGAGATAACGTTCTTTATTGCCTTTCGAAATCTACAAGGTGATAATTAAAACTAAAATTAGGTTAATTTAAAGGAAAACTTAACGGAGGAACACTTAACTTAAAGTAACTGCTGGAAATGGCCACCCCCGACTTCTACGCATGCATTTGTGCGCCTCACCATCGACTGGCGGACCCGCTCAAAAATACCATACGACGCGACGGTGAGAAGCACAAATGCATGCCTTGAAGTCGGGGGTGGCCATTTCCAGCAGTTACTTTAAGTTAAGTGTTCCTCTGTTAAGTTTTCCTTTAAATTAACCTAATTTTAGTTTTAATTAGCACCTTGTAGATTTCGAAAGGCTATAAAGAACGTTATCTCATGGACCTTACAACACTGAATTCTTTTATTTTTTGCAAAATAACTTCTAGACCGTAAGAAATAGTGAAAAACTTCAAGAGAGTGAAAAGTTGAAGAATAAAATGATAAATTAGATTTTATTCTCAAACCTATTCAGTGACGTCGTAGCAAAAAAATGGGGGTCCTAAAGTGGTCATGGCTACAAAAAAACGAGGACCCTGTAGATTATTTTAAATGTTAATAACGTTATTTCATAGATACTGGTAAAAGTATTATTTGTGCCAAATTTGCATTAAGTATCCCTAAATCTGTGATAGGAATCTTAAAAAGACGAAAAAAAAAAACGAAAAATGAACACCCTGTATCTCGAAAATCTAAACATTTAGGCCACATATTTATATGAACTTTTTGTCTTAAAATCATACAAGGAATTACCCCTTAAAGTTTGTCTATGTACTTAAATAACACCCTATATATATATATATATATATATATATATATATATATATATATATATATATATATATATATATATATATATATATATATATATATATATATATATTTAAAGGGGATAGTTTTGTTCAAGATAATTTTAATATAATTTGTAAAATTTCTGCATGCGCGGATTTTGAAATCTTAAAGTTGCATATCTCTGTTGCTACTTACGGGATCCATGCCAAGTTCAAGAGTTTTAATAGTAAGCCTACTAGAAATGTTTTGGCAAGGAAAAAAATATTTTGAAAAATTTCCGAAAAAAAGGTGAAATTTTGCTGCGCCCCACAGTGCTCCAACCCATTGAGAAAATTCGAAAACCCGACATGTAAATTTCGTTTTTTTGAAAATCATTTCTTACAAGGAAACATTTGAATTGTTGAAAACTAAGATTACCCTAATTTTAATACCGCCCAGTAGTCTGGCAATTTCAGCGATTTGGCCGTACCGCGTGTTTTAACGTGATAGACTGTTTTAAGTTGTTAGGAAAGGTGTTGTACTGCGATGCTGTTTTGGGTAATTAATTTTTACAAAAAATGGAGGAAAATGTTCAGAGTATGTACTTTCTACTCGCATATATTTTTTATATTGTACACTTGTGTGTTTATATTTTTATGCAAAAGGTGTAAGGCATATACATGAATTAAAAAGTTTACCTAAACTTTTAAAAAATACATCCAAAACCATCCATGAAATTTTTGCTTTATGTTGTACTTCTATAACCGATGTTTCAATTTTAAGAAAAATTTTATCCAACTACAGCCGACACCATGATACAAATAAAAGAAGGTATGACACCAAACCGTGTCAAATTCGTCCGGGTTCGCGCATGACGTCACACCGTGACTTATTTTTGAAATTTATAACGCTATATAAGAGTTTACGTTAGTTAAAGGCGATTTTATATAAATTCTATTGGCAATATACTTTGCCTGCTGCTTATCATACAAATTTTATAGTATATGATTTAAAATAATCATAAATAACGGGACAAATACATACATTGATTACATTGATTGATTGATTGTCCACAACACAACCATACACAGCACATCTCATTTTTACTTTTAAACTCCTAAAAGTAATATAAAAACACCAAAAAATAGTTAAAAACACAATGCGATCTTAAAAAAGACGTGTTTCGCCTACAAAATATCGCGGAATTGGCGGTGTGACGTAAATGGACACGCCTACCTGCGCGGTATCATATCTTCTTTTATTTGTATCATGAGCCGACACTAGTCTTAAAATATATCATTTTTCAGAGAAACACTCAATTAGACGCATCTATTTTCTGGGAGAATGGCTCTCTAGGGAAGAACATTTAAAAGTGCCGCTTATCGTTGCTAAAATTAAGCTACTTTGCTTGCTTGCTTGCTTGCTTCACATTGCTTACAGGGTGTTTTTTCAAACGTGGCAAGTAAGAAATATTTAAAGCTGACAAAAAACGGATCCAGTCGATGTTTAAAGCCAAAATCGGCCTCCTAGTAGCTAAGCCGAGACAAGGGTTTGGTTCAAGTAACGATGGCAATACCGCTAGGACCTTTTTTAGCCATCTGGCACTTAGCTCAAAAATAACCGGCATTGATTATAAATGCCGGTCTTATTTTGCGGGTCCTTTCCAGAGGTTATAAAATAAGTATGAGCTTTAGGAATTTGTTATCAGACACGTGGAAATTATTATGTACGGCTATACAGCTGATACTTCATGCGAAGTAGCGTCCATAAAGTTTTGATTCATGGGTGTGATGTAATTAGTTCTTTTTGCTGCCAATAGGACAATTATTAGAGGATACTTTGGAAGCACGACATAAAGAGGTACATAAATATAGATTAGATCATGCCCGTAAATCGTCAGGAATAACGCTAGCATTGACATCCTAACCTGAAAGACATTCCCTTATAAAAAAGAAATCTGTCAGATATGAAACAATATATTGAATATACTGAATCGCAATCTAAAAGACCTTTTATTAAACTTGGTAGTATTACTAGTCCTAGTGAATCTGATGATGCTTTAGGCGATTTTCCTTAAGGTAAACCTTTTGTTCAGATTATGCCAAGTTTTAATATACTATAATCTATAATATTTACTTTTTCTCGGCTTTTACTATGGTAAATCATGGCTAAAATTGACATGTAAACATTTAAACAGGATACCGAAATGGATATAGTGGCACTTTTTTGTATTATGGCCAAACTTATATTTTTTTGTGCATTCAAACTGATTTGAACTGATTTCTTTGAGATAAGATAAAATAAATCTTTTGTATTAAACAAGTAGATAGAACCTTAGCCTAACAATTTTAAAATAAAAATACGCATGTATTAGTATTAAAGAGAGATAGGATTTTTGCGTTTTTTTATATCTCGTGGAGCACACATTTGTAGCCAAAATTCAACTTTTTTTCGCAAATTACAAAATATTCTTTTTCTTTACCAAAACATTCCTAGTAAGCTCACTATTAAAACTCCTGAATTTGGCATGGGTCCCGTTAGTAGCAACAGAGATATAAAACTTTAAACTTTCAAAATTCGCCCGTGAAATTTCTGTACCAACATAAATTTTACTTTGATAAAATTGTTTTAGCACCCTTTGGTAAACTATTTCCGGATAACTAACTAATGATGACGCTACGATAATGTTTTCTAAGATCTAGTAGATACCTCACATTTAAAATTATAGAGAATATTCTGGTTTAAAATAAATGGTTTATGAAAAACTCAAAACCTATTTTATAAGATACAAATCATTTACAGTTTGTAACTTGACCGGAAATGATATTTTATTTTTTTTTATGAATAATTTCTATTAACCCCTTTATCCAGTGGCGCACCGAGAAATTCGACCTAGGGGCGTTTTACCACCAAAAATTTTCTTGCCATATAAAGCGCCGTAGGCAATGCGGCGTAGGCGACAAATTTTTCTCGTATATCTTTAATAATTTAATAATAACGGTATTTTTAGTAGGACAAATTATGAATTATGGAAAAATAGTAGGTACAAATTTTAATAGAACCGGAAATTCTAAGCTGAGAGCTGAGGAGAATATAAAAAAAAATAAATTAATAAGAAACATTTTATTCAGAAATAAACTAGATTACAGAACAGAATTATGTCTCGGGGGGGGGGGGGGGAGGTTGGGTTAAACCCCAAAACCCCCCTCGGTGCGCCACTGCCTTTATCAACCATGTTTTTAACCAAAGAGTTTTAAGTGAACAGAGACAGAAACTACCAATGGCATACATTTTCTCGAAACATGGACGCTTATCAAAATGGTCAATTTATTGGACGTGATCGATCAAAAACTGAGCACTTGACACTTACTGACTCTTCACATGGCGCGTCTGTACATGTTCTGATAGCGTACTTAGTTTTTCCCAACGCTGCGCTAGTTTAAGTAATAAGAATTCTTCCAATCTTGGCTAAATAATTACTATGGGCTATAAAATAGGGCTTGCCAGGCGCTGTCCGTCCATAAGGTCATTTGACCAATGACCCACCTAAATTTATTTTCAATGATCCCCTCAATAATTTATTTTTTAAAACCAAACTTTTCTTTCAAAAAAGTGCAAGTTCCGTGCGAAAACTCTCCAAGAAAGAATCAAGCAAAGCCATCGTCGAAAAATGTTCAAGCTTGCTCAGGGCTGGGTTGTATTTTAAATTGGCCTCATAGGTTTATATGGACGATATAAATTCATTAAAACTATGAGAGAAACGGAAATACTCGCTTTAGGAAATTAAAAAGAGACAAAACTTGTCGACGGCCCACCAATAATATCGCGTCACTCCTACTATGGAAATACACTCGCACAAACTCAAAATTCAAAACACTTGGGTTGCACAAAAAAAAACTAATTAGGTACCTAATATGTGTATTGTATTTGCATTGTATTAATTAGCGGCGAAACATAGAAATACGATCTCTCAGCCACGCCAATGTTAGTCATCGAATATACCGGCATCGGCACGGGTTTTCTCACATTAGCAGCGTGGTTCAGAGGTAGAGTCTCATCTAGTGGACCAAGAGGTCGTGGGTTCGAGGCTGTGTTCGGGTAGACTTTTTAAAATTTTTGTTATTTAAAAAATTAGATTGGCTTTAAAAGGTGTATTGGCAACAAGGTTAGCACTTGTTCCTCGACAAAATATTTTTAAAATTATTGGTAATCTCGTATTTACTACAGCTGCCAGCCTGCGCATGCGTAGATAAAGATCGCATTACTATGTCTAGCCGCCATTATTGTATTTATTAAAGAAAACGGAGTTTCGGCAGCTGTCCTAATTTTATTGTACGAATAATCATACTTTTAGTACAAGGCGTGACCTCTATTGAGGAGACGCAGACGTATCAAAACGGGAAGCCGCTAACAATCTTAGACTAAAACACATAGAAAAGTAATACTAAAAGTCATAAACATCTAGAGTAGCAATGTTTAATATACTACAGTACATATTTTAGGATTTTTGCGGTGTTTATTTGTTGGTAAATAATTTCCTTTGTAAAACCAGGCACATTATTAAAAAAGTGTTGCGTTGATATCACTATTTGCCCACAAAATTTTAACCCACTTGTAAAAAAAACTCACGAGCCGCGCCTGGGGCTTGCCTCTTTTTGTTTCCAATGCAAATTTCAAATCCAATGAAAGTGTTCTGGAAAACGATTTGGTTGTTACTTTGTATCAAAAAATAATTGCTTACAACCATGATAATAAGGGAATTTTTAATAATTAGTCCCTGGGCAAATATCGGCTTTTAAAAGACCTTAAGACTCTAATATAAAATAACCTTTGGTTATCCTTATCTGATATATTAATATCGGTTAAATTATTTTTAATTATTACTTCTAATTAATTTAATTTTATAGAATGATACTTCAGTCGAAATTCGATAAGACGAACCGCAAGGAACATTCTAAAATGCTTGACTTATGGTAGTTTCGCTCTATAGTAATGTTTTCAAGTTATAGAAGGTAAGAGATACAAAATTGACTTGGAGAGGCTACAAATAAGAGATTAGCATTTTTGGTGGTATTATCGGAAGGGAAGATTCAACTTACATATATGTATAAGCTTACATATACACATAACTTACATACAAGAAAGATTGTATTTTTCAGAATTATAAAGGCATTCGACATTCGAGGATGTCAGTTTAAGTTATATAGGCCTAAGTTTCAAGATGTTAACTCATAACAAAGGCTAACTTTTTAAAATTTCTGATGAATATGCAAAATCTGGCGACCTGCGACCTGGTTCGAATTAAAGGATGTTTCTCTTCCGATTTGTATAGCTCTATTGCCTTTTAAGATCAAGATAATAGAAAAATAATAATCTTGTAAAGGTCTTAGACTAAGAATCGACTTAAAGCAGTTCCAATTATCGAAAATCGACTGTTATTAGTGAGTTATTGTGACGAATTGTTTCCATTTCCATACAATTCTGAGGACTACACTACATTTTGTTGGCTTAATTCATGACAACATTTCTCGGCTGTTAGAAAATCTATAATACAAATTCGTTGAGTCCAACTATGAGCATACCCAATTCTTGGAATCTGTTTTAAGAGACCCAAGGCAAATTTTCCTTAGTAGATCTCCTGTAGGTACTTGGGTTGGGATTTTCCAAAGGGTGTCAATTTCTAGCAATTTGCCGGGGACGGCCGAATAAAATTGGTCTACCCGTGTTTGCAGTAATTTCAACTTTGGCATTAATAGTTGCAATCTGCAGTTTTTCTTTCATAGGATCAACCTGCTATACTGTTTTTTTATGTATTTTTTAATGTGAACCACTTCTTGAATTTCTGGAAAATTTTATTCCAGTTTTGAATCATCTTTATTTGCCCACTTCAATTTGAAACCTATTGAGCTTCATTAAATTGGGCAACAGCATCTTGATCTCTGAAGATTGTTATATTAAGTTATATTAGTCTCAAACATATGTTTATATGCTACAATATTGGCACAAAGCACAAAACACAATCAGGAGTTGGATAATGGACGCAGATCTATGTACCTATCCCTTTCCCAAGATCTTCAATTAATCTTAGACTGGGGTGCCAAGAACCTTGTTCAGTTCAACGCCTCCAAAACCCAGTCTTGCTCCCTCTCACGCAAAAAATCTGGCAACGATCCACATGAATGGCCAAGCTCTACAAAACAACGAAACCTTCGATCTCGTTGGCGCACAGTGGAACGAGCTTATCTGAACGGTTGGACATCGCTCATAACTCAAAAACTATTTGACCGATTTTAATGAAAGTTGGTACTCAGGCTTGGTTTGGGCTCTAGTTGGTCCCGTTTTAAAATGGTTTTAATCAAACCCATAGAAGCCGAGAAAAAGGGTGGGGGTAGTTTTGAAAAATTAAAATGTATGTCAACATATGGCTTGTGGGGTATCAAATGAATGGTAATTGGGGTTAGAGTTTTAAAAAAATAATTTTTTTGCCAGTGTGGTCAAATTATATTTTTATGGAAAATATGGCTTGTGTGGTATCAATTGAAGTTAATTCAATTTTCTTTAACCTTCTTAATACTGAGTAAAGGTGCTCGCTCACTTAGGCGAAGCGTCGCTAAGGGAAGCGCGGCGAAGCGAAGCGAAGCGAAACGTCGTTTACGCGGTGTCCGCACACTGGGGCGAAGAGAAGCGAAGCGCAGAGAATCCACGGCAAAAGATATCCCATCCTACATACTTTGTAGGGTAAGGTACCTAGACACGATTCATTTTTTGCTCGGGACCTTTACAAAAAGACAAAACAAATTTTTTTATTTATAACGTTTCCCCCAACCTCTAGACTCTAGGGCAGTGCCGGCTTAAGGCTGTTTACTGCCCGGGGCTAATCAAAGCTGACCGCCCCCCCCCCCTCCAATAAAATTTTCCGATGTTTATTTCCACTAGGTCTTCTCCATGTGAACAAAACGAACGTAAAAACACAAAGATGTAGAGGAAAGGCGCCTAATATTGGATAGTTGCCTAATTTTGGATACTATATCATCTGGAAACTGAAAAAGGTCTTTCATATAGAATGAGTCTGAGGGGAGCACACAGTTTGGATGTTCAGTGGTGCAAGTGGCGTATTCAGGATTTTGTTTGGGGGGGGAGCGGTCACTAAATGGAAAGTGGGAAGGTGGAAAAGCGCCGCAGGCGAACATTGTTCGGGGCCGCGCCCAAAGTTCGTCATAAACTCGAAATAAAAATATTTTTATTCACACATCTGGGGGGTTAACCCCCCCCCCCTTAATACGCCCCTGGATGGCGCCATAATATTATGTGTTTCTTTGTGACATACAGTTTTTTGTTTCCGTGCCTAAACATTATTATACAAGGTAGTTAGCGTAGGAAAGTGAAAGTTCGCATGCATGTACTAGAATAGTTGTAGAATAAGCCGAAGTGTTTGAAACAAAAATATCTGTCAAGATTTTTTATTTTAATCACATAACCTTAGTCATAAAGGCTGCCTAATTCTGGATAGAAATGTGTCCTAAAATTGGATCTCCAAACTTACAAACCCAACTAAATGTACGGTTTGAAAACTTTTTTATCTATAGGAAAAAAAAGTTCAGTAAACTGCCTACAAAAGGACTCCCATATAAAAATTGGAATCCAGAGAATATGAAGACGCAACCATTGACACAGTTAAACGTAAGCATATGGGGTTTTTTAAAGGCGTCAAAGAGTTTCGTCGTTCCACAAATAACCCTTGAATTATATGTCAAACGTGAGCAACCCTTAGAAGAACAATGTAATCTACAAATGGGTCGAAAACCAGTTTGATTGCCTAAAATGGAAGAAGATTTGGTCCAGTCCTGTTTGGAAATGGACAAAAGATATTATGGTCTAGGACTCGCAGACATTCGCAGACTGGCGTATCAGCTTGCTATAAGGAATAACCTTCCTCATCCGTTTTGAAAACGAGGCGCGAATGCCGGCAAAAAATGGCTTCGAAATTTCTTCAAACGTCATCCCAATTTATCTTCGAGAAATGCTCAAGGAACTTCAAAACCTAGAATAAAAGATTTCACGCCGGAAACTGTCAACTGTTTTGTGTGTCAGTTCTGTCAATTTTTTTGTACAACTGTTATTGTTTTTCAGCTTGGGTTTACTTCTTTACTCCACTCACCGCCCCCTTTAGGCCACCGCCCGGGGCTGATAGCCCCCCCTTGAGCCGGCACTGCTCTAGGGAGAAAAACGTCGTCTAGTTGCTCTCCAGACTTTCCGAGCGTCAACCGACGCTTCTCCAGGGTTGCCAACTTAGGGGTTTTCCCCCCAAATTTAGTGGTTTAAAGAGCCGAATGGGATTTTTTTAGGGGTGTTATATTTTTAGGGGTATTTTCAGGGTTTTTTTTAACTTAGAATATTCATTTTTTTAATTTAAATATATGATGTGATGTTATAGGCTCAGAAATAACCAAATCTAGCCCATCACATTCATTTCTAACATAGCGGCTTAGTGACATCTAGTACGGTTGCTTGTTACTAAAAATGCAGAGTTAAATAAAACGCGAATGCGAATGTCACTGTTATATAAGACATTTTCAGGTGGCTCTGGTTTTAGTTACGGTTGACAGTTAAGCAATGAATAAAACTTCATTTGTCACCAGTTTGGTTGACAAATGAATTAAAATGCCCAAAGATACAGATAAGAAAAAATATTATCAAAAATATTCAAAGGCTTAGATAATATGAATAGAGAATATTAAAAAATGTTGCTAAATAATATTTATTTTTATTTGTAATTTTTAATTTATTATAAATTTGTTTGTTTATATTAATAAATTCAATTATATTTATGATTGATTGTGTGATTCATGTAATAATAATTAATTATTTATTTCAATAATAATAATATTTTTTTAGGGGAATTCCTCAGTAATTGTAGGGTTTTTGGTTGGAGCTTTAGGGAGAAAAGTTTTCGAGAGTTGGCAACACTGCGCTTCTCTTCGCTTCTCGCCGCCTCAGTGCGCGGGCTTCCATTTGATTGTATGTAAGGTTCTTGGGTGGATAAAATTCTCTTCTCTTCGCTTCGCGACGCTTCGTCTAAGTGGGCGCGCACCTCCGAGGCGGCGCGACCGGAAGCGGCGAGACAAACGTCGTCTAGTTGTTCTCCAGACTTTCCGAGCGTCAACCACGCTTCTCGCCGCCTCAGTGTGCGGGCTTCCATTTGATTGTATGTAAGGTTCTTGGATGGATAAACTTCTCTTCGCTTCGCCTAAGTGAGCGTGCACCTTAAATGTGTGCCTCGTAAAGCACTAACTGGGGTAATTTTGTACTCCAGCCAGCCTATTATTTTGTTTCACAAAAAAATGTCTTATACAGTGTGGTTACTTAAGTGTGCAACATATGAGAATTTTTTTTATTAATTATTGCTCGATCAAAATACAATTATTGTCGAAAGTTGGTTCATGTTCGAACCATTTTAGGTGCACTCAGAATGGTTCCAAGTCAAACGGCATAGAGGGTAGTCATAAAATATAAAAATTGCACAAGAGTAATGTAGGTACCCTTATTTAAAAAAGTTCAGCAAAATGTTATTAAGAAAAGTTGTGTAGAATTAAAAGTTATGCTCGAATATCAAGGCATGGCCTTCTAAGCATTTTTTTTTTGAAAAATGTTAATAATTTGGATTTTTTTACATTTAACCTCAACACCTTTATAATTTAATCAAAATCAAATCAATCTGGCATAATTTTGTTCACATTCAAGTATATTTGAAAAATTAATTTAGATTTGTAATATTTTAGGTAATCCCAAACTTCATGTTTGTCGCAACGATATTACACAACTTTAAAATTTCTAAAAAAAATTCTTGTCAAGGTAAAACATCAGTAAAAATAGGCATAGGTATTAAAAAAACTATAATTCAAAGGGCAAAATCTTAGTAATTGTTATTATTTATTATCCCATACTAAACTACTTTCCAACACTTAGTCGGTGTTAGATTTTTTGTTAGACTTTGAATAAATTAAAATAATTAGGAACACGAACAAAATCATATATTTCAATCATTTCTAATTATTTTCATTTAAGGGGGCAGGCTGGGGCAGCATTTTATGGCGAATTTAGTACGTGGGCATATTTCTTTATCACCTGCAATGTTGACCTTTTGCCAGATTTTGGATAAATTAAGATAATTAGAAACAAGTATTGGCTTACGATTAAAAGTATTGTATTTTAAATAATTTCTAATTATTTTCCTTTAGGGGGGCAGACTGGGGCAACATTTTATTATACATTTAATATGTGGACATATTGGTCTATTATGCACCGACATTGTTTTTTTGGAATGCTTTGGATAAAGTAAGATAATTAGGAATAAATATTTGCTTCCAATATAAATTTAATTATTTGACATTTATGTCGTAGAGAAAACGCCAATCAGTCTATGCAATTAAAAGTAAATTAAAAACAGAAATAGGTCCTCCACATACCTACTATAACCATGGAATTAAACTCAATTTTAAAAAATAAGAATATAAACGGCCTAAAACTTATCACAAAAATTTCACAATTTTAGACATTTCCAAAACACCTAACTTTCATACCCCTGAAAACATGTTTTCATCAAATATTTTTAAAAAGTAACAAATAAGGTATACAGATATATACTTCAAAATTAAATAATTATTAATACTTAACCATTATTCCTATTTTCACATTTTGCCAAAGGTCCAAAGATTAACACAGGCTCGTTCCACTGTGTGGCGTCGCTCTCGAACATGATCTCAGCTGGCACAAACACATTACTTCAGTAGCCACATCGGCAGTTAAAAAGATTGGTTTTCTCTTTCGAGCCAGAAAATACGTCTCCCCTTCCAACTTATACACTTTCTATGTTTCCCAAAAAAGACCTAACCTGGAGTACTGCTCCCACATCTGGGGAGCGGCATCACCTTCGACACTTAAGATCCTTGATTCTATCCAAAAGAGAGCCATTCGACTTATCAATGACCCAGCCCTCACGAGAAAACCCCCTTCTCTCGCTCATCGCCGCGCTGTAGGGGATTTATCCCTTTTCTACCGCTACTTCCACGGATTTTGCTCTGAAGAACTAGCCGGTATTATTGCCCCCTTGAATGTCCCTAAGAGAATGTCCCTAAGAGAACAACAAGAGGCGCGTTACGTATGCATCCCTTTACTGTCCAGCTACAAAAGCCTAGAACTAACGACTTCTCTCGCTCATTCATACCTAGAGTCTCCAGATTATGGAACAAATTGCCTGCAGATGTTTTCCCTTCCCGTCCCAACCTCCAATCCTTCAAATCCCGTGTCAATAGACTACATTTCCCTTCTCTTCAGACTCCCACGGTACGTTAGTACTTAGGCTTGACGTCTACGTGGTGTGTCATAGATAAAAAAAAAAGTGACAAAGTATATATATATATATATATATATATATATGGAAGTACGTAGGGTTTCACGGACGGAGAAATATGTGTCGTCGTTAATCCGGGAATACATCCGTTCGTTTGATTCGTTTCTAGTTGAAACTTGCAGACGTTTCGCCAAAATCTCATTTGGCATCTTCTGTGCTTACTCGCTGGTCGTAGAAAGTAAACTCTTTTACTTTCTACGACCAGCGAATAAGCACAGAAGATGCCAAATGAGATTTTGGCGAAACGTCTGCAAGTTTCAACTAGAAACGAATCAAACGAACGGATGTATTCCCGGATTAACCACGACATATATATATATATATATATATATATATATATATATATATATATATATATATATATATATATATATATATAGTGACCGGCAAAAAGTTCGCAACATATGGGAAAAATTTTTATTAGGTGAGTATTGGAAAAACTTTTCCGGGGGATCGGTTCTGCATGTCCGATAACCTAAAAATCGATTTTGACATACGTCACGTGACCACTGGTATAGCGTCAAATTAAAAAAAAAATTGTTAATTTACAAAAAGTGAGGTTAGTTGACGAGATATCAAAAAAAGTTATTTGAAAAAATTGCTTAGAATTAAATTCTAGGTCCTTGTGCAAAATTTTAAGATTTTATTTAAAAAAATTGGAAAACTCAATTTTTTTTAAATATTTTTTTATCGATTTACAAATTTCCAGTTTTTTTCGTTTAGATAGCTTGGCTAATGTAAAGCCCATGTATCTGGATGAAAATAAACGAATGTAGTAGTTTTTACTACAATTGACAGGACAAAATTAAAAAAAACAGGGTTTCGCCGGACGCTAGCTGTTGCAATGATTTGTATCTAGCAGCAGTGTCAAAATTTTAGAGACATTTCAATGAGATTACATTGAGAATACCTTAATCGTCTTAAATATATCTGAAGTTCGACTTTTTGTAAAGTTAAGGGGAGTAAAATAGATAATAAACAAAAAATTACCTGTTTATTTAATCGAAATTTCATAAACGAAAACCAATGTAAGAAAAACTTAAAAGTAGTCAAATTCTGTACTAACAACATAAAAAATCATTGTTTTTCCTTGGGTGCACAAAATTTAAAACTCAGTATGACCACCATTTCTCTCCATAGATACTATTGTTCTCGAGCGCAACTCTCGATTAACATTTCGGAGCATTTTACGACTTATTTGCAATACACAATTTCTAATGACATTCTCTAAATTTTGTATATTCCTAAAGGATCGATGTTTGTACACAGAGTTCTTTAGGTATCCCCACATAAAGAAATCTAACGGAGTCAGATCTGGTGATCTCGCAGGCCACGGATTATCAGAAAACCGTCCTATCCACTGGTTTCCAAATTCTTGATCCAGCCATCTCTTCACCTCATTTGTGGAATGAATGCTAGCTCCGTCTTGTTGAAAGTATAAATTTCTTCTTTCGGCTAATGACAAATTGTCTAAAAAGTCAGATATCTCAGTTTGTAGAAATTCTAAATATCGTTCTGAATTTAAATTGTCTCTAAAGAAAAAAGGTTCCACTATTCTGAGGTTGAAAATTCCGCACCACACATTAACCTTAAAACTATATTGGTCTTTACTCTGAATTACAAAGTCTGGGTTTTCGGTGGCCCACCATCTACAGTTTTGTGAACTGACGGTTCCGTTAGAGGTAAATGTAGCTTCAACCGAGAAAAGAACGTTCTTTGGGAAATTAAAATCTTCCTCAATCATACCCTGGAACCAGGCACAAAAATCGAAGCGGGCGTCATAATCCCTATCTTTTAATACTTGTACAAATTTAGGTTTGTACGGATGAAATTTGTTTCTTTTTAATATCCTCCGCACAGATCTTTCGTGAATGTTAGTGATCTCCGATATTTGACTAACTGCTAATTGGGGTGTTTCTGTGATCGACAAACACACATCCAGAGAACCTTCGTCACCTGTTACCGGTTTTTCATGGGAAACTTTATACTGATTTTCTACCGATCCCGTTTCTTTAAATTTATTGACTAGACGAGATACTGTGGAATAATGGAGGGATTTATCGGGGTGCCTCTCATTAAAAATTGCTGCTGTTTCTCTATGGCTTTTGTAATTATCTCCAGAAATTAAAATAATTTCTATCTTTTCCTGAAGAAGTAGTGTGGGTGCCATTTTAAGGAATAAAATATTAATAAACTTATGTAAAATATCAAACTTAGTAAGATGCGAGACATAAACCAATGACATAGGTTGAAATCAAACAAATTATAATTTGTTTGACATTTTTCTGTTGTTTTTAACCTACTAGATTATTTGGTTGTTTTAATTTCAGAGCCTGCTTTGGTAGTTTTAAGTACAACTAAATAGACCTGGTTGTTAAATTTATGTGCGAAAAATCTTAATAAAATCTTGATACAGTCATTTCATTAGATTCAAACCATTGCAACAGCGAGCGTCCGGCGAACACCTATTTTTTCGATTTTGTCCTGTCAATTGTAGAATTGTAGATCTGACTCCGTTAGATTTTTTTATGTGGGGATACCTAAAGAACCCTGTGTACAAACATCGACCCTTTAGGAATATACAAAATTTAGAGAATGTCATTATAAATTGTGTATTGCAAATAAATCGTAAAATGCTCCGAAATGTTAATCGAGAGTTGCGCTCGAGAACAACAGTATGTATGGAGAGAAATGGTGGTCATACTGAGTTTTAAATTTTGTGCACCCAAGGAAAAACAATGATTTTTTGTGTTGTTAGTACAGAATTTGACTACTTTTAAGTTTTTCTTACATTGGTTTTCGTTTATAAAATTTCGATTAAATAAACAGGTAATTTTTTGTTTATTATCTATTTTAATCCCCTTAACTTTACAAAAAGTCGAACTTCAGATATATTTAAGACGATTAAGGTTTTCTCAATGTAATCTCATTGAAATGTCTCTAAAATTTTGACACTGCTGCTAGATACAAATCATTGCAACAGCTAGCGTCCGGCGAAACCCTGTTTTTTTTAATTTTGTCCTGTCAATTGTAGAAAAAACTACTACATTCGTTTATTTTCATCCAGATACATGGGCTTTACATTAGCCAAGCTATCTAAACGAAAAAAACCGGAAATTTGTAAATCGATAAAAAAATATTTTAAAAAAATTGAGTTTTCCAATTTTTTTAAATAAAATCTTAAAATTTTGCACAATTACCTAGAATTTAATTCTAAGCAATTTTTTCAAATAACTTTTTTTGATATCTCGTCAACTAACCTCACTTTTTGTAAATTAACAATTTTTTTTTTAATTTGACGCTATACCAGTGGTCACGTGACGTATGTCAAAATCGATTTTTAGGTTATCGGACATGCAGAACCGATCCCCTGGGAAAGTTTTTCCGATACTCTCCTAATAAAAATTTTTCCCATATGTTGCGAACTTTTTGCCGGTCACTGTATATATATATATATATATATATATATATATATATATATATATATATATATATATATATATATATATATATAGTAGAAAAATGGAAGATTTCTTGGCCTATAGGTAATATAATAAATGTAAATGCGAAGATTTACTTCTTCGCTAGTGCACCTATATATATATATATATCTATATATATATATATATATATATATATATATATATATATATATATATATATATAGGATTTGGTCAAAATCTTGCAAATGTATGCATTTTTCTAGTGTAATCTCCTGACATTCCCCGGCATTCCTGGGCTTGTTTTGTTGCCTTATGGATCGTTTTCACTAGACCGTACTAGACGTAATAAATAATTAGGTTTCTTCATTACTTCAGTATCTACCTCAACCTTTTTCTTCCAAAACTTTTCATTCTTCTGCCAGGTTTTTAAGTTGGGTTAATTCCCACTATGCCTTGCCCATCGTGAAGTATGGTATTGTTCAAGATTATTTTGATCATAGTTTGTGTTTACTTTTAGCCGCTTCTAGGGCATTTTTCATGAAATCTTTAAATGAATCCAGATCAATATCTTTGTCTAAAAGAAAGACACTTGTTTGTCTCTGAAACCAAATACAGTAGCTCACTTTTCAAGTCTTGGTATGACAGCTTTAAATTATCATATTTTTGTTTCTCTACGTTGATATTTTCTTGGACTAATGCATGAGTTAGGTTATCTGTTCTGATTAACGTCTTGAACTCACATACTTTTAATACTATTTCATTTAGACAAGAAATGACTTATTTTTGGGGGAGGTCGAGTTGACTCCTTGGAACGCTCCAAGCACAGAAATTCGACATTGCATATTACTTCTTACTTTGTCATCTATATCGGACATGTTAAGAACGTATGTCTGAGATTTGCGCTCGGAGAACTCCAAGCGTCCAACTCGAACTCCCCCGTTAATGTCGAGTTCAGGTTTTGGTACTGCGTCTGCATTTGGTGAGAGAGCCGTCGGATTTAATTTTTCAAGAACACATCAAAGAATGAACACATCTATGCCAGCTGCGCAGATAATGTCCGCTACAAACCGTTTACACTACGGTTCTTTTAGGTGCATTTCTATTGCATATCCATTTCCAATCTATGTACTAATCTCTTCCAGTTTTTAAAGATTTGGAGGAAAAGTTGTCATTGAATACATACTTTTTCTACTAGATTTATGCGCAGTTTTCGCACAACGCAACTTATTAAGTTTAGGCTAGAACTGTGGGATAAGACAAAAATTCTTGAGTAAATTGTTAGCTGTCACAAAATTAGAAAATGGCGAGTTGTACAAATTAAAACGTACAAACATTTTATGTGTCTATCCTGAAATATCAATGGCATAATCGTCATCGTCATTTGAGTTTACCTGAAATAAAACGCTAGTATGTATAGTACATGGTGTTTAATTTAAAAAAGAAGTTATCTTACAAGGGAAAGCAAAAATTAGAAATAATGTGTTCCGATGTATGTGGTCTTAAGTCAACAGAGCAGTGAATGTCCAATAAGATAATTGATTATAGAAATATAATAAATTTAAGGTGGTGGTTTAAAAAAGCTTCCACATCGTCTCTAAACAAATTAACCTTTACAAGTCCATTACGCAACAGTTCTTGAACTATAATGACATAATATTAAGTTTAAACCCTAGTAAGGTATAAATAACAATAATTGTTTGGTAACTAAACCCACAAGATTAAGATTTCGATTGTAGTTCTTATCCTAGACTCCAAACAATTATTATGGTGCAAACAGAGTTCCTAGTCACGGGTAGTATAATAATTATAAACTGTCTTTACTACTTTATTTGAATTTTCCGAAAATTTTCCAACACCAGTTTTGTTAAAATATTTTTTCGAAAGTAAAAACAAATTTAAAAATGACAGTTGTTTTGAAAGCACGTTGCTGACAGATACAATTATTCGAAAAAATGTATTTTCCAACAAAAGATATTTTCTGAAAAAAAAAAACGAAAAACCGATTATAGAATCTTAAAATAATATTTATAAAAAATTTTGGTAATTATTTAGATTAGCGTAAACAGCGAATTTTTTCATGAAATTTTGCACAGACCCTAATTTTGGGTCGTAGAATACGAATCCGAAGTCAGTTTTTGGCGGTCTCGTAAAAAAAATTTTTTTTTTGCTCACCCAACCTGAGCAAAAAGGTGGTCAGGTTTGCTCAGTTTTGATTGATATAGATATATATGTATCTATATCAATCAAAACTGAGCAAACCTGACCACCTTTTTGCTCACCCAACAAATTTAAAGAAATTCCTTGAAAAAGCTAACCTAAAAGTTTAAAAAAATTTTTTACGAGACCGCCAAAAACTGACTTCGGATTCGTATTCTACGACCCAAAATTAGGGTCTGTGCAAAATTTCATGAAAAAATTCGCTGTTTACGCTAATCTAAATAATTACCAAAATTTTATAATATTTTTGAATCGATTGTTCATAAAGAAATAAAAGTTGTTTTTGAATTGCTGCGACAAGTGCAACTTTTTGTCACCTTGAAAATGGAGCTAATATACAAGATGAATATAATTTTAATTAAGGAAAGTGTTTAGATCTTAAAATACATTATCACTGTCAGGTTAAATTTTATTTTGGTACAAAAATTTAAACATTTCTATCACACTATCTTGAACAAAAATAGTATGCATTATACAAAATGTCATGTTAATTAAAGATGTTTGTTAAGAAAACTGACACACGCAAACAATGGAAATGCTATGCCGAATTTGATAAACATATTTTCGCTTTTTGGTAGAGGTCAATTACACCTTCAACAATTTTTTATCTTTGCTTCTTAATTAAAATAAATCTAACCCTCTGACCTATGATCTTTTAATCTTAACGGTGTTTTCGTTTTGAGTAAATGATTTATCCCCAGGTTATAAAAATACTATTGTTACTAATTATAAATAGTTTTATTTATTTGTATCTTTTGGTTAGGACGGTGACACCTAAAACAGCAAACAAGAGAGGTTTGCGAAATACATCTTAGTCTAAACAAAGATATTTTTAATCTGTCCTATAAAAATACTCCTTGATTATAAGATATTTTTGTTAACTCTTATGTTAATAGGTAGTTAGGTCATCAAAATAGACCACACGCCAAATATATGAAAATAAAAGTAACTGATATCGAAAAGGAAAGGTCAACACAATGTGTAAAATATTTTTAAACAAAATAATTGTTCTCGTTATATACCAGACTTAAAGTGCACCTTACTCTTCCAGAGGAAAAGCAATATAACGATATTTTTTTATAAAAAAGGTGAAATTTTAATTCGATTGATATTCGTCTCATGCTACCTCTACACTCATGTTAGGCCTCGAAGCGATGATTTTACCGAGGCAGCACGAGTGCATACCATCTACACTCATGGTTTGCTCAGCCGATTATCTAAGATGGATGTGGTTGAGATAACCATTGTGGTAGCTTTGTGCATCTTCAGTTATTATATTTTTTTTCATATTATACTATACAATAGTTATTTATGCAACTAGTCATTGAAGCGCATCTTTAAAGAACGAGATCGCAGTTTATTGATTGAGGCGACACCCGAGAGCAAAAGAAAATATATAAAATTTTAAAAAACCGCTTCTTAAAAAAAATTTTTCTTGAAACTTGGTAGACGTTGCTTTTATTATTACTATGGGAACCACTCGTACGCTTTTATTATTATTTTTTGTTTCTGCCCATTTAGCAAAGTTTTGTCAAAGTTGTTGAAGAGACGAGCACAAATAAATAGTTATTTATTGAAAATTATCTTGTAGATTTAAGAGGCAACAAATTCTGACACCCAAAGGTTTAGATCGTGACATTTTGGTCCATACCCGTCATGTTTATTAAATTTAAATAAAAAAGTGTAGGCTAAAACATGTTTTTTGGTCATCTCTCTCACTACACCCACAGCCGGATTTCAAAATTAGTATATATTGTTTTTATAAAATACTGTTTTTTAAAAATAATGCGTAGGAACCAAATTCTGACACTAGTGCTCCTAAATTTGACAGGCCATAAAATAATTATACTTTATAGTATTATTTATGTTATATTACATAGTTAACACTTTATTTAACATATATATACGTAAAAATACTAATTTCTATACTAATAAAAGTATATATTATGTATCTACTTTAAACATATCTTCAGTAAAGTATGAGTAGTCTCTCATTACTTCTACATCAAAAACAACTCTCATTTATTTGTACGGGCTTATTAATTTCTTTTATTACATCTGATTTATTGTATCAAATAATGCCTTTAGTTTTTGGCCATTTCCAGATAAATTGGCCAGTTCGTTCCATAGCGCTAACCAGAAAGTTTTCGTTATCTTCCCGAATTTGTTCTATTATACCGGGAAAAAAATCGACTTAATATCGGACAATTACGTAATCGTATAAATTAAGATCCGAACTCAGTGGCCCTGTTTCCCTTAAATTTGGTAACGTTGTAGTTTCTAATATATTTTCCATTTCTTCCTCATCGGTTTTCTTTTTTTTTTGGTTTTTGGTTTCTCTTCCAATTTGTTTCCCATTTTTTCCTCCTTGGTTTTCTTTTGGGTTTGTTTTGCAATTTCTCAACTTTCTTTCTTCGCGTACTTTTGTCCGTTCTTCCTCGAGCTTTTTTTTTCTCACGGTAACTTCTCCATTGTTCCGAGGTGGCTACACTTTTTCTTTCGTCATTCTTTTTTTGTTTTTGTCGATTATTGGTACCTACCTCAGGCCAAATGAGACATTTTTTAAACAGTGAAGGCACATTTAGGTTTTTTTGTACAAAATTGTCGTGCTGGCGCTTAAAATTGGCACTCTCGCTTTTCTTCTCCCGCTACCTAGGCCACAATCCTAGAGTCTCCAGATTATGGAACAAATTGCCTGCAGATGTTTTCAATTCCCGTCCCAACCTCCAATCCTTTAAATCCCGTTTCAATAGACTACATTTCTCTTTCTTCAAACGCCCACGGTACGTTAGTCTTGAAGTCTACGTGGGATGTCTTAGATAAAAAAAAACTTCTTTTACAGCATTTTTTAGATCTTCGGATGTATAATTTCTATATCTGTTTGAAGCCATTTTACTAAAAAATGAAGCCAAATGTAGATATGAAGATGTGTCAAATATAGGAACTGAAGTTGTTTAAATAAATTCCTCTCAGAAATAGGGATGCCATGTAAATTGGGGTCCCTATATCTGACACCTTTACATTTTTTGTAAAATATTGCTTTTTAAGGCTTCAATCAAAAAAAGTACAAACTTGAATAAGGAAGGCTATAAAGACATGATTACATTATTCTACCAAAAAAATCAAAATTTCAGTTTTTTTTTCTGGATTAATAAAGTGTAACGTTCTTAACTTACCTCTTAAGAAAATAGCGGCAACAACACACATTCACGACATGCGTAACTTTCAACTGTAAAAATAGAAAAATGTTCAGTGAATCATATATATTTAATAGTTTTATTGATAGAGGCATACAAAAGAATACTTTTTGACACAAAAGTTTCGGTTTGTATTATTGAAAACCTTAATATTAAGTAATAAAGGTATATGTATGAGAATTTAGGTAAATGTCTTTCTTAATTTGGTGCCTTTACCTTATGTTAATGTGAAAGAATCAATTATTTTAAAGATTTTTTTGGTCTTGTTTTGACTGAAGTCTCGTCTAAAGCTAAAACAATCGTTTTGATGGTATTTTAGTTTTTAGTGCATCCTACTTCCAGTGGCGGCTGGTGCCTTATGTATCATGGAGGGCGGAAAAAATTAGATGCAAATCATTAAAAATTTCACAAATATAAATTAAAGTTTATTCAGTCACTTGTACCATGTACACTTTTCCAGTCTAATGTCTTAAAAAACTAATAACTATAGATTTTTTTAAAGCCGCAAAACACAGAAAACGAAACGAAAAAAGAAACAGCAGACGGACGTGGGCGGACTAAACATATTACACATATATATATATATATATATATATATATATATATATATATATATATATATATATATATATATATATATATATATATATATATATATATATATATATATATATATATATATATATATGTATTTCGTAAATCTAGGATATTTTGGAGATATATCATTGTTGTTCTAATACATTTTATTTCTTTGATCTTTTTGAATTTGCTACGGAGGGCGGCGCCCTAGAGCCCCCTCACACCAGCCACCACTGCACTTCACACATCAAAATCAATGTGACGTGTTTTTTGACTGTTGTAGAAAAAATAAATTAAGGCGGCTGTACACGATGCGAGAAATCACGCGCGAGCCCGTCTCGCCTTGTATATGTGTGCGAACTCGAACCGTGTAAACTATGGTGCGCGAGCACGCACGTGATCTCGCACGTACTCGAAACCATTTCAACCATATTTATTAGTTGACTTGCGGATTCAGTGCGAGATTGTTGAAAATTTTATCTTTTGGCGCATCATGGTATACTTTTCCGAGAATGAAATGGCAATTTTTATTCATTTATATGCATTATTGTTTATGAAAATCTGATTCTCCCGACGATAACAATCGTAAAAAACGAGACTCTGCCTTGTAAAATATAGGGAACGAGATAAATGTACCGGGTTTTACAAAGTCAGTGTAAAACTAAAATTAAAAATATGCGTTCACATTATTGCCAAGAACTAAAAAAAATAACGGGGTCTATGAACAGCGGTTCTGCCAGAGATGATGTGTGTAAGCCTACGCTACCATGGTTTGAAGCTGTAGATGGAACTACACCATTATTTACCATGTCCATTTTTCGACTAAAAAGAGCACTGTTACACGAAACCTATCTGGAATACCTCGAACCGTGTCAGTAGGATCACGTATGCTAGATTCGTGGTGCTTTTCACACGCGTGATTTACCGCATCGTGTACAGCCATCTTTAATAGTAATTTCGTTGGTATAGTCATTCATTTCACGCACAACCTACCGGCTTCAGCTCCACATAATATGCGCGAGAGTGTAGTCGGTACCCCTCGCCTTGCACCTCGTATCCTTTAACTCGCGACGAAACTCTGATCGAAGCGCCGACGAGACGAGACGAGATGAGACGAGATGAAACAAGGCGAGACGGGACGAGACGAGAAGCGACGAGAGGAGACGGGACGGGACGAGACGAGGCGAGACGAAACGAGACGAGGCGAGGCGAGACGAGATGAAACGAGACGAGACGAGTCGAGGTGAGGCGATTCGCGAGCACCAACTACACACGTGCTCGTGTCGTCTCGTGTGGTCTCGCCAAGGGTGAAGAATTAGCATTAGAGATTTGTTTAGTGGCAAAACTTCAATTATCAATGGTTTACCCTGTCAACAATATATTCATCTCAACTTTTCAATGACAAATAAGGATAGAGGGACTAGGTCACGGATACTTAGACAGGAAATTATTAAAAATAATGTTCTAATTAAATAAATAGGTAGTGATAATACAATTTTTTGTTCAAGGGCACAGTCAGGTTTATGCATAACCCATACTCTGAACCAGGGGCGTGCGGTGAAATTTCAAAGTTGTATATCTCTGTTCCTACTTACAGGAACCGCACCAAATTTAGGGGTTTTAATAGTGAGCCCACTGGGAATGTTTTGGTAAAGAAAAAAAACATTTTGTAATTTGCGAAAAAAGTTGAATTTTTACATTGCTTCCACTTGGAAAAAAATGAACACGCTTAGGTATGTAATTTATTATTTTTTCTAAACAAATTTTACATCATTTTATCGACAATTTTTAAATTTTAAGAGAAAAAATGTGTTTGTAGAAAGTTATAGTCATTTGAATTTTTTAAACTTAAACTATAATTTCAAAAAAAAAATCAAATGACTATAACTTTCTACTAACACATTTTTTTCTCTTAAAATTTAAAAATTGTCGACGAAATGATGTAAAATTTGTTTAGAAAAAGAATAAATAACATACTTAAACGTGCTCATTTTTTTCCAAGAGGAAGCAATGCAAAAATTCAACTTTTTTCGCAAATTACAAAATGTTTTTTTCCTTTACCAAAACATTCCCAGTGGGCTCACTATTAAAACCTCTAAATTTGGTGCGGTTCCTGTAAGTAGCAACAGAGATATACACCTTTGAAATTTCACCGGACGCCCATGCTCTGAACTGAAAATTGTAGCACATGACTTATCGTTATAACCGGAGAGCTACTGAACCCTGTTACTAATGGTATTTCCACAAAGCAGAAAATTTGTATATTACGATTAAAGAGCAACCATAAGTTAAAGTCATGACCTGGCAAGTCTTCCCCGATCGCGTCATTAACCCCTATATTTTTGAAAATGTAAAAAATAAAAAATTAAAGTTAAGTTTCAAACTCCAAATTTTAATATTTTTGAATTTAGACACAACAAAATAAAAAAAAAACAGGCGATTATGAAGGTCGCATGCACCTGCCAGGTGCGTCCAGGTTGCGTCCCTTCATCTTTACGTGTATAACATCTGATATGTTCTTTGACCCCAGTTATCCGAAAACTAGCATCCCCCAACCTTAAAACCGGATTTCCAAATCTCAGTACAGAGCTGGAACGATTAAAACAAAAAAGGAATTGATTCCTGATTACAATTACATCACTAAAAAAGTAGTCGATTACTAATTGCTGATTACAAGTAAGAATAAAATTGTAATCATTTATGATTACAATACAGAATTACTATTACTGAAAGTAATCATGGTTACTTTTTCTGCAGTAATTTTGCTGGTAATTACAAACGCCGTAAAATTTTATTCCATTACCAATTAGGTACTAATGACTCTTAAAAACAGTAATCAGCGGCGATTTCTAATAACAATCAATGTAATTAATTACAGTAATCGATTACAAAAGTAATCAATTACTTCCCAGCTCTGTCTCAATAGCACCGAAAATGATATAATATTTAACATATTTGAAAAAAAAATCCCTCCGCTCCATTCTATTCACTCTCACTTCCAATCATTTATTCTTTATTAACATCTGTTATAAAAAATTGAATTCTTTGACCCAAATTACGCTATAGTATAAACAATACATTACACAGGCATTTTAAAAAATTTATTTGATCTACTTTACCCCCTCCCCTGTAATATTTTTTCCGGGAGAATTCGCATACAAAATAAAAAAATTATCCAAATCGGTCAATTCGTTAAAGAATCATGCGCGAACATAAAAAAAATAAAAATACGTGCAAGACGAACGGAGAACCTCCTTGTTTAAAATCGGTTACCAAACTATTTACAATAATTCATAATAACTAAAAACCACAAAGGGACTATTTTTGATTATGGTTCAGGTGCCCTCCTGCATCGGGCAAGCTTACACTCAGGGTGGCTGAAGATGAAGAACAGACCACCTTCAGCCACCATAACTTGAAAGCAAACTCTCGTTTTGATGTTCCCTTTTTATTTGTTTTTCATCTCTGGTATTTAATGAGATGAGCCGTTTTATAGCTAAACATGCATTTTTAAATATTTAATTAAAAAATAAACTAAACAAAACATGCTTAGTTATAAAACGTCAAATCCCATCAAATAACAGAGTCTCAGACAAAAATATTAGGGCATGTCCCTTAAACCCTTAAATATAAAACATTGGGTCTTTTCGGGGCCCCTTGGAAGTGGAGCTCTAGGCTATAGCCGCTATTATGATATATATCCTATACCTACAATAAAAAGATTATATAGAAAAATATTCAATTCCCATTTACTTTTCTAATTTGCACAAAATTTAAATTATTTTTTATATTAACACAAAAAAATTCGAAAATCTTGGAAATCATAACATTATATTCAATAATTGTAAAATTATCTTGCAGAGGTATTACCTTTTTTATCAATTTTTTGGACTTCCAATTAATGTCCCATGTATCTCAGTTAACTTTCTTACGCAACAAAAAATATAAATTACGTACCTAACTTGAGAGTGCGGGCGATTGTTGTCAAGGGAAATGGACGCATCTAATTATAAATTTGCAAACAAATAAAAACAGTCTGATAAAGATAAATATAAAAAGGAACCATAAAATTTCAAAGATCGTAGTCGTTTGGTACATTGATTGGCTTGACTATACCTCAAAAATGAAAGCTGTTGTCTTCTTTACTCTTTGGGCATTAGCAAGCTCTATTCCTCTGAGAGGAGATATTTCTCAGTGGCCAGTTAACTGGTGGGTTGGTCAAGGTCTTGGGCAAGGGACAAATCAACTCTGGCAGCAGGGAAGGTTGGTAGTACCACAAGAACTAGTGCAACCAACTTCTGGTCTAGAGCTTACCAAACAGATTGCTGATCAATTACAGCAGATTCAAATACAAAATGCTGTCCTGCAACAACAAGGTAAATGTAAAATGTGTTCCCTTTAAAACGGTTTAGTCTAAATAGTGTTTTAAGTATAAGAATAAAAACGCATACACAAACGTTACTAAAACCATTTTAGTTGCTTACTCTCCTCCATAGTTAAAGCAGGCTAAGCAACTAAAAAGATTTTATTGAACTGCAAAAATGCATTTATTAAACGGTTTGAACAAGAGCGCATAAACGTAGCATATGTTTATATGTTTTTTTTTATAGAACGGCTCCTTGTTAAGTGGTTTTAAATTTAAAATGCGTGTATAAACGTTAATAAAACCGTTCTAGTTTGTTATTTAGTTTCTTAGTCCACTTTAACTATAAAACGAATAGGGTGTAATGGTGCGTTTTTATATTTTTGTGGAAGAAGAAATTTTTGTAAATTTTACTTTTTCTATTTACTCATTTTTCAAAGTGGTCTTAAGCTAAAAAGTCTTATTGTTCCTTACATTATGAAAATATTGTGCAATTAGTTAGGAAAACTAAATTAATTTGATACCATTTTTCCTTAACTGAATTTTAAACTGACCAGTTCTTTCAAAATGTTTTCATCATCAATTATTTATGGTATTGAAGCCAAAATAAAAAATTAACATTATTAAGAAATGCAGTTTTGTGTATTTCCTCCCATTACATAAATTGGACATTTGGAAGGTGGTAAAGGAGAAATTCTTACTTCCACAAAGGGCTGGTGAAATGCCTATAGTAGGATTGTTTTTAGCTCTGGATATGTGAGTCGGACTTTCCCAGTACACCCACGGTACATGGTTCTTAGGCTTGGGTCTTCGTGGGCTGTCATAAGATAAAAAAATCTTTTTATTTAATAAATAATTATTGTAGTTTTGACAGTCAGATTATATTAATTTTTTTAATTTCATAGCAAAAAAAATTGCATGAAAATTAACCAGCTAAATAACTAAGTTCACTTCATAACTGTTCCGTTTTCTTTATTGGGCTGCGAAATAAATTATTATAATTTCAGTACAATAAAATGGCAAATAAATAAAGGAATTGAGGAACTTCGTTGCCAATTACATTTAAATTTACAAATTTAAGCTTTTCGTTTATAGGACTAAACCCATTGCAACAGGGTACACAAAAAACCAAAGCCTATCAAGTAGCCCAATTAATTGCTCAACAAATTCAGCAAGAAAAGCAAGCCGTAATCCAAAATGCAATTCAACAACTTCAACAACAGTTACAACAGCAAGGACAACTGGGCTTAACTGGACTACTACAACAGCAGCAACAGGTAAATACTTTATTTTTTTTTATCAATAGTTACAATTTTATTCAACATTATATAAAAGTAAAACCTAGCCCCATATGTTAAAAAATAAAGTCGTTTTAACCCATGTTTATATATTTTTTTAAGAAATCAGTATTTAAAGTTTTTTATTTACTAAATAAGTTTTTATGAAAGCGCCTGAGAAACGGGCATTTTGGAATAAAAATTAAACAAAATATGCATTGTTTACTGATACCCTGGATACTAAATAATAAGTTTTTAGAATTGTTTTCTTAGAAATATGTAAAAATAGTGATGCTTTAAATTCACCTATTACTATTTACAGGTTGAAATTGTCGAAGCTATTCAGCTACTTCAACAAATTCAACGTTTAGTTGCTAGCCAAGTTCCTCAAAACCAGTTAGTACAAACCTTGGAAGTCGTTATTGAAGCGCAACTGGTTTCTGACAGTATTGAAAACCAACAAGAAGTGGTATCTGGCCAAACTCTTAGGATACCATTGCAAAATACTGTTGCTTTTCAGACTAAAGTACAAAAACTTATAGATCAAAGCACTATTCAGGATATTCAACAGTAAGTATTTTTATTTTATGTATAGAGCTACAGCTCTATTCTTGCTATTTGATGGTTATATATCAAGCAGAATAACTTCCATTTTTGTAAGATTTGACCATAAAAAGCAATACAGGTTCTTTTTTTTTCGAGAATCAAAGTGATAAAAGTTCATGATTTTTTTCGTTTATTGTACATACCTACTTAAAACATAATTCTTCAGATTGGTACCACATACAATATCGACAACAATCTTTGGTGTACTTGTCAAATATTTTTATAACTGTTCGAAAAAATCTACAAGTTGATATATTTTATTGAGGCACACGATTCCTTTGACTGTTCTATTATTTTTTGGTGACGATATTGACTTAATACCTTAGTTGGATTTTTTACTTTATTAGAACGCTTTTACTCCGATTTTTTTTATTTGGTAGCATTCTGAATTTAACAAAATATTTTAAAGTCAAAAATGTATTTTATTAAAATACATTTTAATATCCCTGCACACTGGGAAGAAGCACTTCCGGATATCGGTCTATTATTCTATGTAAAATGCTGTTTTCTTTTTAATTTTCCGTATATTCTTAACGCTACAGCTTTTATAATATTTTTTCTTAGTCCTAACTGTGTGTCTATCTTTATAAACACACTTTTGTATTTTAAACCTTCTCGTTTCTTTAAAAAAGAAGCTAAATTTGAATATTGTTATAGGGCAATATTCTGTTTGCGGATTATAAAAGAGTTTTATCCTATAATGGTAACATACTTTATTAATTTTAGGGAAATCGGTAAACAAGAAAGAATTGTTCAACAGCTTCAGCAGCAACAACAGTTTGTGAGCCAACAAAAACAAAAAACTCAAGTACAACAGCAAATTGCCCAACAACAGAGCCAATCTCAACAAGTTACTCAACAACTTCAAGTAGCCAAACAAAATCTTCAACAACAAGAACAACAGTTACTACAGCAACAACTTGCTCGTCAACTTGTCATCCAGCAATTGCAGCAGGTTCTTGTTGACCAACAAACTCAACTTCAACAAGATACTTTAGCTGAACAAATTAACGAACAAGTTTCCCAAACTGGTAACTTGTTGAACCAAGTCAAAAGTCCACAGAGTCAAATCATCAACTTGTTAACTAATGGCCGCGTGCCTTACAGTGGTCTCAGGACATCCAGTCAGTTCGTCAGATCCAATCCAGTAGTCTTGGGAGATAAAGTCATACCGCTTGGTTTGTCCCTGTAAATTACTTTCAATATGATTTGTAAAGATTTTATAATAAAATGGATGAAATAAAGAGTGCTTAAAATTTTGTACTAAAAACTTTAGTTTTAATTAACTGGTTCTATTTGTGTTGGTGACGTTAGAGCACCATTAAAAATGAGCAAATTTGTTTGAAGTATGTCTTCATTTATAAAAAAAACCTGCCAGTGTTTGCACGGAATTTCTCTTGCAAAATGAAGTTAAAGGGTATTCCATTTCGGAAAGCTGAAGTTTCGCCGAAATGGCAATGACATTAAATTTGCTATGCCTAACTGTCTTGTCTGATTACATGGTATATCAAAGGTAAGCTGTATAAAAATATACGTTCAGATTCACTAAGAAGGTTTAAGATTTAGTATTGGTTTAAATTAAGATCTTGTAGATCAGTTATTTTTTGACAGGTTTCTGTCCCGCCATTGTTAATAAGTCGTCATTGTGGAAAGTACGTGCTAAAATTGCCATTTTCTTAATAAATTTGCAAAAAACCTCAGAAAAAAATTCATATAAAATTTATAGTTGTCTTATTCTTACACTTGTCAGTTTAAAACTTTTGGTTGTCAAATTAGACCGGACTAACATTGGAGAATCTGACCGATAATTTTTTAAAAATTAATCCTATTTAAGGTAAAGTAAGAAAACTAGAAATTATTTTTAAAGTGCTCAGCCTGCATATATTTTCCTGAAAGTCTGGCCCATTTTAAAGAGCGGCGAAGCCTAATTTGTATGCATAATTTATTTTTTTTTGGTCAGTAGTTCACATCAACCATTTTGAAGCGGGGTGAAGCCTAATTTGTATGCATACCTTTTTTTTTGGTCAATCAACAGACGATAGACAGGTGGAGGACAGACAGAACGGTGGAAATGGGAAACCATGTTTTTCGTGATTTAGGGACTTCCAAACACGAAAACTTAAAAAATATCGGGATGTGTTTTTTGCTAATTCAATACTTCCTCTAGCGAGGGAAGTAATACAATTTGTTCACCCTGTACATAAAATAAAATGTAGACCTGGTTTTGCTAATAAAAAAGTTTTGTAGGCAAAATTTTTCCATTTGTAAGATCAAACACAGCCAGAGTAAACAAGAGAGAATTTATTTTGTTGTTAAATTTTCCGCCCTGCGTAAAAATTTACAACTTCATTTTCAACGTAAAATCCTTAGCTCTGTATAAAATATTATTTCTTTTAAGTAAATATTCTAGAACCATGTATAGAAAAATTAATCATAGTTTTCTTTTTTAAAAAATCGACCGTGTATAGAGAAATCTAAACTTCTACTGAAAGCTGTATGTACAGTGGCACTGCATGTTTGTGGTACTTTTGTTACACTTGCGTTCTTGAATCTAAGCAGCAAGTAAAAAAATTCTTACGCTCAGATTCACCAAAAAGGTTTAAGATTTAGTACTGGTTTAAACTAAGATCTTCTAGTTGGCCTAATTAAGTTTTGACAGGTTTTTTTCCTGTCACTACTAATAAGTCATCATTAAAGACTTATCGATTATTATAAAATATCAGCGATTTCCTTGGTTTCCAAATGATTTTCATCTTATAAGAGATGTATTGCTAAAATGAATTTAGTTTCATTATTGTGGGAAGTACGTACTAAAATTGCCATTTCCTGTATAAATTTGCGAGAAACTCATTCACTCAAATAAATTCGTCGTATAAAGCTTAGTTGTTGATTCTTACACTTGTCAGTTTAAAACTTTTGGTTGTCAAATTAGACCGGTCCACTATGGGGAATTGAAATAAAATTTTGGTCAAAATTGGTTTAAGATGTTTTTGGGTTTAAGACATTTACAAAGATCGTTTAGTAGTTTAGTTTCTCTTTAATAATGATAAACAGAAGCATTTCGTCTAAATAGTTAGAGTAGTTTTAGGAATACTACATAAAAATATGACAAGTAATAAAAGTCGATTTTATAGACTGTCCCAAGCTTCTTCATCAGATTGTGGGTCTTCACTACTTGCTTCTACTCTTCAGTATCTTCGCTCGTCGCAAATTGTACTGGTAGGAGGAAATTTACTGCGTCCTTCGAAAAAGGTTTAGACTTCTTTTTCTTTAGTTGCCTCGAAGAAGACAAAAGTGGTTCAGAAGTTAACAAGAGTCTATTAAGTCTGGATTTTAATCGTCTCTTGAATATTTTCGGGCATAATTGGTTCTGTATAGACGGAAATTCTTATTCTTGGCTTCTGCTGCCTCTTCTGACAGTTGTCCTATAGGCAAACGGGCATGTAAAATCACGGCTTCTCCATGCACCAAAATTTTGTGTATAGTTGAAGACATCGGATACCAGGAATAGAGCTACACCTGATTAAATATAACAGACCTGTGTATCTAATAGTATCTATGAATTAAACATTAGACCTACCAATCCGCAAGCCTATTTTGCTTAAAACTAGCTATTTTCTTGTGATTTTATATTATTGAGATTTTACTGCGCGCAGTGGCGTGCCGTGCCTTTAGGGGCGAAAGAGGAACAATGATTTGGGGAGGGGCGTCAAATTCCTTTGCTTTTATTAGAGAGTATGTGGTCATAGTAGGCAGTTAATCTCCAAGGGGCGCGGAGGCGCCGTTACGATGAGGGGGGTCTTGCGCCTTCGCTAGACCCCCCCCCCCCCCCCGACGGCATTGATAAAAAATAAGCATTAGGTTACAGGTACAAGGAGTTATCCACTCTAGGAAAAAACTGACCTGCATTAAACTACAATTTTAGGCTATATACATTAATTATTTACATTAGAAGGAATGTACCTACTTGAAAAAAAAAGAGGGGGGGGGCAAATTTTCAGCTGTGCAAAGACGAAAAATCCAACTACAAGGAAAAACAATTCTTGTAAATGCTTCCTTAAATAACACTGCCAAGCTTTATCGCCAGTTTCTCCTCAAACTAAACTTTCGACTTTTTTGTAACCTATTTGTCAATTCGTACTCTAACTTTCCAACTCGAGTAAATACGGGTGACGCACTTAAAACCCTTCCACCCCTGTGGCCATTTATTTACGATTGATTATCAAAATATTTCTAAATCATATTTCGAATATTTCTATAACTGGCATTGTTTACGTGAAATATGTTTTTATTGACTTTGAATATTATTTATTTATGAATTAAATTATCCATAGAAATAATAACACATTTTATCAGTCATGCTTCATTTATTTCTACAAACTATTTACAGATGTATAACAAAATCGTATCATAAGTTCATGTGTTTAAACAGACCAAACATCATTGTTTTGTTGCCAACGATAATCTGGCTGAAACTGTTGTTGTCCAGCTTGGTTCCACTGTTTATTGCGTTGGGCTAGCAAATTAACAATTGGGGTCTGTGGGTTCTGGATTTGGGTCCAAAGGCTTCCAGGCAGGGTACTGCCCACTTGAGACCATGGAATTTGTGAGACCTGTTCATTAGTTTGTTCGGTTAAGGTATCTTGTTGAAGTTGACTTTGTTGCTCAATAAGAACCTGCTGCAGTTGTTGAACGACAATTTGACGGGCAAGTTGTTGCTGCAGCAACTGCTGTTCCTGTTGTTGTAAATTTTGCTGGGCTTGTTGAAGTTGTTGATTAGATTGTGGACGTTGGCTCTGTTGGACAACCGATTGTTGAACTTGAATTTGTAGTCTTTGTTGGTTTATAAATCGTTGTTGTTGCTGAAGTTGTTGGATATTTCTCTCTTGTTCGCCAATTTCCCTGAATTAAATATAAAAAATTGTAATTACTTGGTAAAAATATTTTATATTTTGTTAAAAAGAAACTCATCTAACAACACCTTGAGGCGCTTAAGGCCAGCGTTACACATTTTCAATTGACGCGTCCTTATTGTTAGGTTGATAAATAAGTTCGATAAGTCATAATTAAAGTTTTGAAAACGACTGCCGCATGCAGTGGCGTACCGTCGGGGGGGGGGGGGATATGTGGGCACAAGCCCCCAGCCCTCGTTCTAATGGCGCCCTCGCGCCCCCACGGAGATTCACTGCCTACTATGGCCACATACTCTCCAATAAAAGGAAAATAATTTGGCGCCCCCAAATCATTGTGCCCCTCCGCCCCTAAAGACACGGCATGCCACTGACCACAAGGGGAATGTATTGCTTTGTGTTTAACCGATTTGGCACAAACTTAACGTTTTATTTTTTTTGCAAACCGTACAGCTGCTTCTTCTAATTTTGAATCAGAACCATTTTGACGTCTAGACCTTTGCCAAGTACTTGCTAATTTGAAAATGTTTGTTAGCTGTCCTTGAATTGTAAAACGAAAACCACGTGTTAGTGATTTTCAAAACGTTCAAGTATGTCGATATGAACTTGGAAATTGAAAATTTACGTTACTTGCAGTAAAAGTATCAAAGTGCTGAGCATTTGGAAGTCATAAAATACGGACCATGGTGTGTTTCACGAAATTTCAGAAAATATTAGAACATTTCTGGTATGTTGAATTAACATATTATTATGATACCAAAAATCAATAAATACTCACCGTTCAATATCCCGAATATTGCTTTGATCTATGAGTTGTTGTACTCTAGCTTGAAAAACTTCAGAATTCTGTGTGGGTGTCTGCGGAATTCGACCATTTTGGGTTTGTTGACTTTCAACAGTATTAGCAACCAACTGAGCTTCGATAGCAGCTTCAAGTGTTTGTACTAATTTGTTTTGAGAACCTTGACTAGTGACTAAACTTCTTTGCTGAATTTGTTGAAGCTGTCGGATGGCTTCGACAATTTCGCCCTGTTAATAACAGTTTAATATTAGTTTCTTATTATGTTGCATTTTGATCCTATTAGTAAACGTTAATAAGCATTAATACGTAATATTACATATATTTAGGACCTCATATTTCGAGGTAAAACAGCTTTAATATCATCCAACTGTCCATCCGTCAGTTTGTATGTCATAATCCTGGTTGTGACGTAGAGACAATTTAAGATATCAACTTAAATTTGCAATACTTTTAAAACTTTCTTGTGTACACATAGTTCACTGGTTAGTGTATTTAAAAAATTGTTGGTGTCCTGTTCTCTTGAAAGTGACAGAAAATTTTTTTTCCTACCTATACATTAGGCATGGGTAATAAATAAATGCTAAGAACGTACCGATTATAAGTGTACACATAATAATGCGTACAATCCAGAAAACAGAAATATAATTTTGATACTATCTCCATTTTTGAAACAGGTAATCAAAAAATTTAAAACAGTTTATGTAATTGTACGCACCTACTTACAGGGTGTTTCTAAAACTTGCCAGGAAATTTTAAGAACAGCTTCTATAACTAAAAATATGAAGAGACATCTCCATTACCACATGTCTGCAAACGCCTTGTTTTAGAGACGATGTTTTAATTTTTTATTAGTTTTCGTTTTGTCTAACATATTTTTTGACATAATTCTATCAAAATTTGCACAAACAGATATTTCGCTAAATAATTTATAAATAATTTTAGGTACCAAAAAGAGCAATAGGCAAAATGTTTTTTTTTCATGAGGCGAGGAATATAACTAAGTAATAAAGTAAAGATAACACAGTTGTCCGAGAAAATAGTTTAGGTTGATCAAAATTACATTACCCAGGAATTTTGACATTCTGTATATCTGACAAAAGGCGTTTCCATATACATATGTGTTAATGGGAACTTTTCTTCATATTTTAGTTGTAGAAGGTGTCCCTAAAATTTCTGAATCGTCGATTCCGTCTCTAGTAACAAGAAATCCCATAATGTTAACTTTCGTCTCTAGTGACGAAAGTAAGTAATTACATTTTCAGATATTATATTATAACATTTAACAGTCTTTGTAAAACACAATAATAGGTACCTACTACGTCATCCGTTTATAGGTAATCTACATCTGGAGCTACACTAATTATTAATACCATAACAGATATATCGGCGTCTACTTCCATACATAAAAAACTTCGTGATACCCCGATAATTTTAAATAATTGCTCTAATATAACAATTAACCAATATATAAATCACAAATGAAAAATGAACTATTCCCTGCGAGGCACATTTTTCTACATCTTGGTAATGGGCATTAACGTGGTTGTAGAAAAATATAGTGTTTTATTCGTCGAAAAACAGTTTCTGAAGTTCAAGGACATTACGAACTGTCCTCTCATTTGCAGAAAATATTATTTTCGCCACTTGTAAAACAATGGACTATTGTACCACTGGAGGAAAGTGTGTTTTGGCCCTTGAGTGAATTTTTTCCGTCGCGATGCACGGGCAACAATTTATACCCGCTGGCCAAAAACTTACACTTTACGCCCTTGATACAAAAATAACTATTGCATATGCGTGACAAATATGAAAATGGTATCAAGTTTTTATTTTAAATGTTAATTTACCTGTTGAAGCTGTTGATTAACGAATTGTCGTTCCACTACATTCCACTGCTGTTGCTGCTGTAATTGTTGCTGAAGCTGTTGAATAATATTCTGAATAATGATTTGTTTTGTCTGTTCGACTTGTTTAGTAATTTGTTGAGCTGTTTGCTGAGCAATGATCTTTTGAGTACTTTGTCCAAAGGAGTTGCCTCCTAAAATAAATATCTACTAAAACTGAAGTAAAATATACTAGCTTAAAATAAATTGTTAAATTTATTGGGTTTGTGTTTTAAAGTATTTTTAAATATATTTTTGTGGAAATGTAAAAAGTACTGTTTAAATTGGCCGAAATTCCTGATTGCAACATTTCTTGGTAATGAAAATCATTTGCGATTGATCATTTCTTACCCCTGCAATTAATATATGTATTTTCAATGTACATATTTTGACTGCATTTTATTCCTGCCCAAAACAGTTCACTATATTTACCTTGCTGCTGTGAGACGGCATTTTGTAATTGAACTTGTTGTAATTGCTCACCAATCTGCTGTGAGAGTTGTCTAGCAGAATTTTGTCGTCCTAGTTGACTTGGTACTACCCAGGTACTTCCCTGTTGCCATGGTTGAGTTCTTTCTTGTTCGTAACCTTGAAGTGTCCACCAGTTTACTGGCCACTGAGTAATGCTTCCTCTCAGAGGAACAGAGCTGGCTACTGCCCAAAGAGCTAAAAAGACAACAAATTTCATTTTGATCGTGTAGTCGAACCAACTAACAAGCGACTATGTCCTCTGCATTTTTCTAACGTCTTTTTATACCCCTTTTTATCTGGTTGTTTTTTTTTGCACTGGGTGTATACATGCATATGCATTTTTGTTGCTACGATACATACGTTTTACATGTAACATGTATTTTTTGTTGCGTAAGAAATTTAGCCAATCAACAATGTTATATCGGGTATTTTTAATTTATCAATTAAAAACTTTATTTGTGAACAACGGAGATTAAAAATGTCCCCTGTGGTGATCTTGCACTGTAAGTACAAAGCTAAAAAAATAGTTTCTGGAAATAAATTCAATAACAGCTTTAGTAATTTTGCACTATGAATCCTTGTTTGAAAAAAATCTCGTTTGTAATTTGAAGCGGCATTAGAAGGGAAACAAGCATTGTAATTATCTAAAAAGTTAACACTCCATACACGGTGCTTGTTGCTGGAATCAATCAAAATAACTTCGATAATTCGAAATTTCCTAAGTTGGATACCTCTATTAGACTATATATAGTATATACTCTTCGGTTCCCAGTCATTTCCTCCCTGGACAGTTTGTCCCCGGACCTTTTGTTTTCGAATGCTTAGTCCCTGGATATTTTCTACCCTAAATTTCTTGTACTCGCCTTTTTTATCCAGATTTTTAGTACTCCACTACCCTAGACACTGTAATAATTTTGTAAATTCAAATTTCATAGTACAAGAGGCGGAATACAACGTAACCAAGGACGGAAAAATAGTGCTTTTTGTGATGTTGGTAATAATGATTCTACACCTTGTTGGTAAGCTGGTTAGAGCTTACAGGAAAAACATCAAAAAACAAATTCGTCGTGATTTGGCTACATCATTATCAGTTGCGTCGGTTATTGATATATAATACGTTAGTCTGGTGCCTTGCGTTGTGATGCGGAAGTGTTTTAAATGTAAAAACGTTTATAAGTGAAGGTGGTATGGTATATCAGATAAAAAGATAACCAGCAGGTATATTGTGTTGTATGTTGTTCTTTTCTCTCTTTCTTTCTTCATTTATTTTAAAAATTTGTTGGATATATTTGTAGCAAGTATTTCTATCCATATTACTATTTTAATTACATATGCCTTTAGATAAAGCCCTTACTGGAAAATTAGATCAAATAAACTAGAAGTATCTAGACATTCTAAACGAACTCTACAAAAGAATACGCCTGAATCAGTAAGACAAGATATAAAAAACAATTTAATTAAAAATTTCAATGAATTTACGGGAACTTTAGTCAAGTTGAGGAATTCTACAGACAATACGCGGCAAGAGGAATATAAACTTATATTTTACTCAATTCGAGATACGGTCGTTAGGATATTGCAAGCTTTAGTATGTAGTTTCTCTTGTCTCTGAAGACGACATCTTGGACGAAGGGAAACACAATCTAGGAGCAGGTATTATGGCGATGACAGGTAAATTAGTCCAATTTCCCCATAATTAATCAATGCGGGGACCTTTGCAGCATATTGAAGCATCCTCACTGACTAACGTACCTAATTAATATATCTAAATTTCTTTTACTTCCATCGCTAGAGAAGGTATTGTGTCAGTAAAAAATCATTTTTCGAGATATCTTCAGATATTCACGTCTGTGGTCCCCAGGTCAGGATAAGGGCGTAGATATAAGGGTAGAGGGGTGACTAACCCCCCCTCCCCCCCCAAGGGTACGAAAAGCAAACTCAGAATGGTACGAAAAAATTGCAAGATGCAGATGTAAAATATGTAATTATAACCTAGTGCAATTCAGAGTTAATTATTGCATACATTTTTCTGAAGAATATCCGCATGCTTATTTTAGCTTTTCGGTCTTTTTAAAAGAAACCGCAAACCCGAGGTCTGGATCTTAATTCGTTTTTAAATGACAAGCCTTTAAAAATTAAAAATCATGAAAAAAACAGGTAGTGCCCAATCTTTAGACGCTACCGCCGGCATTCGCCCAACCAAAAAATTAGGGCTATCGCCGCCACTGGTAATAGGAGAAATAAAGGCACTTAATTTATTTTTTTACGATTTTTAATTGCCATTTAAAAACGAATTAAGATACGGACCTAGGGTTTGCGGAACAATGTTTCTTTTTTAAAGACCTTTAAAATGAGGTACTACATAGTATAGGGTGGCATTTAAAATTTTTGACATCAACTCCCTAGCGCCCCCCCTCAGGCGGGTTGAAAAAGCTAAATTACATAAAATAGTAGATTTATTAACCAATAAGATATCCGTACACCTAAAATTTGGTGTCTCTATCTTTACTAATAGCAAATATATTTGCCCATACTAGACTTTTAGGACACCCTGTATACATATCTTTATTTTTCGTTGGTCTTGCTATTTGAAAAATATGTAGTTTTTTTTATTACGTGTATGTTTGTTTGTTTTCATTCTATTTTGCGAGACTATATTTTATTTGTATGGTTGATCTCAAACAAAACAATTTATAAAGGGTAATTTTTTTGGTGCTACCCCCCAGAAAAAGAATATCTACGCCCTTGGATCAGAAACGTAATTTCTCATTTCCGTCGGTCTATCTGTTGGCGTTAAAGTGTAGAAACTACGTGATCAAAAAATGAAAATTTGCATGGATTCCTAGATTAGACTTTATCCGGACTTGACTTCTGGTGAAACTTCACTTCTGGTGAAACAAATACTAGGTGAGCATCTTAAAAACTAATTTCTTTCTTTTTGTTGCGGTTAAAAAAATTAATTTTGCGTTGTTGCTCTAATTGAAGCACTATTTATTGGAGACAAATTTTTCTCTTTTACTGGTGGTATTTTACGTCGGTAGGTTATTATTATTGTTATGAAGTTAAGTACGCTGTCATACTGAGTATGCAATTTTAAATCGTATTTCCTTATTGTTGCTTCAATTCGAAAACGCAAGTTAGAAAAAAGTATTTGGAGGATTGGAGGAATCCAAAGCTTTCAGTTATAAGTTGGATTTTTCATAAAATACAGAGTGAAAAAAATTAACATTTTTAATTCTCTCTCTAGAGGAAGTTATTGTATCCTTGAAAAAAATATCTCTCTAACTTTTTTCTAAATCGTCAGTTTTCCCTCGCTAGAGAAAGTATTGAATAAGCAAAAAACACATCCCAAGATTTTTTTAATCTCCGTGTTTGGGAATCCCTAAATCACGAAAAACATAATTCCCCCTTTCCGACGGTCTGTCCGAACACTTTAAAATTACTTGATCACAAAGAACTTTCCTAATAGATTAGGCTTTGTCTTGGCTAAAAACTGGATACACTTTCTAAGCAAGTTTAGCAATTTTCAAAATTGTACCCGAATGGCACTGGGCATTTCCGGCTTTCCCCTTCCGGGGGAATATATTCAAAGTGAGCATTTAAAAGAAATTCTATTTTTGTTCCATTATCTCAAAATGACGCTTTTTTTTTAAATGTATTTTACAGCTAAGGTTTTAGCATTGGTATAATTAAAGACAATTTTAACATTCTAGTGGACAACTGTAAAAGAATAGTTTATTGCTCCAATTGACACAATCAGACAAAATGTTGATTTTTTAATAGTTGTATTTTGCATAGATGTGGTTAGGTTTGCATATTTACATAATTTCTTTCTTCTTCTTTAAATATTAAATGTAAATGTTAAAAACAGGATTTTATGTGCCTAAAGCTTCCAGTTTGAGGTTTTTTAAGAACAATTCTTAATACAAATATTAGGTAATGGTTACTGCTGCCTTATGGTAAGTATTACTTATCTATAGGTACATAATTCACCAGAGAAAATATAATAGAGTTCAACAATCATTTAAAATAAGCGTTCAACTATTCCAAAATTGTCGTTGTTGTAGTTATGATGGCCTAAACGAAATTTTTAATTATAAATATGTTGAACCGCCAAAAATATTAGATCGAACATAATGTTTGCCTTTCATACAAAACATACTAAGTGAGTACCTATCCTATGTATATAAGTATTAGAATAGATAAAGAAAAAATTCTGTTATTAGTATTAAAAAATCGAAAGAACTCTGATCTTAAACAATACTTTAAATGGTAATTGCTTATAAAAAATATTTATAAATATATAGGAAAATTGAAACTTTTAGTAGAAATTAATTTATATTAGCTGCAGACGCAGAAATTTTAAAGTTGTATCCGAGAATTTTATTTTTCTCGGGTTGTATGTCTCTGTTGCCACTTATGAAACCCATGCCAAGTTCAGGCTTTTTAATAGTAAGCTCCCTAGGAATGTTTTGGTAAAGAAAACAATTTTTTTAATTTGCGAAAAAAAGTTGAATTTTTGAATTGACCCACCTGGAAAAAAATTAACACGCTTAGGTATTCTATTTATTATTTTTTCTAAACAAATTTTACATCATTTTGTCGACAATTCTTAAATTTTAAGAGAAAAAATGTGTTAGTAGAAAGTTATAGTCATTTGAATTTTTTTAACATAAAATATAATATTAAAAAAAATTCTAATGCCTATAACTTTCTACTAGCACATTTATTTTTGTCTCTTAAAATTTAAGAATTATCGACAAAATGATGTAAAATTTGTTTAGAAAAAATAATAAGTAAAATACCTAAGCGTGTTAATTTTTTTCCCAGGTGGGTCAATTCAAAAATTCAACCTTTATTCGCAAATTACAAAAAAAATTTTCTCTTTACCAAAACATTCCTAGTAGGCTCACTATTAAAAAACCTGAATTTGGCAGTAGCAACAGATATATATATATATATATATATATATATATATATATATATATATATATATATATATATATATACAACTTTAAAATTGCACGGGCCGCGCTTGTTAGCTAGTAAACTAACAAGAAAAACAAAATTTTTTAAAATAAAATAATTATTACAGGATGATTTAAAAATTTACTTACGTCTCCATCCTGTTGGTAATATAATGTTTCGGCCCTTTTGGCCCTTATCGGTCCAACGATATTGTTGAAAATTGTAATGCATGACACATTTTTGAAAAGTAAATTTCAACACATAACTTTTTAAAAATCAAAATTTGTGAATGAAAAATTTATCTAAATAATAGAAAAACAGAAAAGATCCTAAGCAAACCAGTCAAAAAATCCTTTTTATAAATTATTTTAAAATGAATATTATGTAAAACGTTTGGTCTGCAAACTTCTCCTTTTTTTTAAATTTTTCTTCATCACTTATATTTCTTCTGCACAATTGAATAATGTAATAAAAAGGAAGAGAGACATAGAGAGGGAGAACGAGGTGTTTTTCATTTAATTTAAATTACAATTTTGGAACGATATTTACTTAAAAATAAAGACCAAGGTTGAAAAAATCCAGAGGCAAAATCCCATTATAGCAAATTGCTTGTTTCACTTACAAAACGAAATTGTTATTAATATTTGTATGCAATCAAAATATTTTGTTACACAATGTGTCTGTTGGATAGTGGTTGCTACCTAAAAACATATTTTGTTTTTACGTAACAAGATTATGATTAAAATTCCATAATGTGATCAAGTGATAAATTCTTGTATATAAAATGTCAAATACGTGTAAAAAATTTATTCTGGTCTAATTGTTTCATCGAATACCACGATGAGGTGTATAATTGTATTGGCTCTTATTGCATTCACCAGTGCAACACCCCTTACTGGATGGGGTGATGAGAGTAATTATCGAGTCGGAACTTGGCAACCTTATCAAAAATGGAGTTGGCCGACTTACCAAAATACTCATAAAGATAAAGTAGCGCAACAAGTCTCTTCCCAGGCGCTTCACGATCAATTCACGGGCACTCATGAAGCCATTCAGAATTTGCAGGAGCAACTTCAACAATACCAAGAAAATTGGCGCGATGTAAACTCGCAGAATATCTACGAAACACCTTGGTCTTGGGCTCAGTCTCATTACGAAGTCGGAAAAACACAACCACAAGGAGGTATTTCCAAAATTGCTCATCAAGTTGTAGAGCAAAATAAACCAGAAGTAATTGCAACTGCCATTCAATACCTCAACGAAGACTTGATACATCAGCTGCAACAGTGGACAGGTACGACAACTGAATCTAAAAATGAAGTAGGTCATCAATTACAAAATACTATCCAATCTGCGATTGAAGCCCATAGAACTGCTGCTACTGTTAACGGCCAACAAGTGGAACAAGATGTTTCAGTTCCCACTCTAAATGAACTCGATGCTGATGTTTTTCCGATTAGAGTCCAAAAACTCATCGACCAATACAATGAACAGGAAATAGAAAAGTAAGTAATATGTTTCATAATTTTTTATTAATTTTATGTTTTTTTTTAAACTAAAGTGGTAAACAAATATATTAAAAATACTTGTGTTATTATAATACACGTTCAAGTAAATACTGTATTCAGAAGTATTTGCTATTTTTGAAAATAAAATTATTGTTATGGAACGGGACGACCACATTGGCAAGGCTCTGCTACTTTTAAATAAAGAGAAAAAATATTAGATATTAATAAATCAAAAATCGGGTGCTTTTACATGTGGTATCTTAAATGTAATTCACCAAACTTAAAATAAAACCTCTTTTTACTGCCGTAAACTGGCTAATTCCGTAAAAAGCAGAGAATAAATAGGACAGCCAACTAAGAGAAAGATCCCGTCGAGAAACTAATTAAAATTTTTGAAAGATTAATTTTATGTATTCAAGACTGGAAGAACATTTCGCTTATTGCAGAGTCTTTTAGGACATTATTTCACCTATTAATAAAAAAACCGTAACTCCCTTTTGATCTTCGGAGGTTGGCTGAAAATATTCAATTAATTAACTAATGTCTATATATCAGATCACACGAATCACTTTTTCGAATTTTAAAATCGTAGAATACGTTTAGACAAAATCAGAGATACAATATGTTTATTTCCTAAGAAGGACGTCTGGTGACTTTATAGCTGAAAAGCTACCTTTTCCATGCAACAACAAACAATTTTTCTTCAATTTATGTAGTATTCCGTTTTTTAGGTAGACACTAAAATAAGAACATTTTTGCCATTTTTTGATTTTTACAATAACTACATACATTATCAACGTAAAATTTGTTCTCACACACAAATTTTACGTTAAATGAGAGAAGAAGATTTAAAATTATCTTTATTTTTATCTAATGTTTATTATAGGGAAATAAGTCATCATCATCATTGGGCCCAACAGTTACATTATCAACAACAATTTGTCAATCAACAAAAGCACGAAGTTGAAGCTCAACAGGTACTTCTCCAACAACAGCGAACATCTCCTCGGGAAGTTCAGGCAATTGAACAGGCTCACCACAGTTTACAACTTCATGAAAATAAATTGATTCAACAACAGCTTGCTCACCATCTTGCTGTTTTGCATTTGCAACAAGTTCTTGTTCATCAGCAACAAAAAATTCAACAAGATACAGTTGCCGAACATATCCATGAGCAAACCCATCAAGAGAACGAGCCTTGGTCTTGGCCCTGGCAAAGATCTTGGTCCTTTTAAATGTATCTTAATTCGGCATACTCACCTGGCTTAATACATGTAATGATTGAAATGTTGGTAGATTAGAAATATAGTTCAAAAAGACTGATTAAATAATGAGTTTCATTTAGAACCAGTAAACCCTTTTTTCTTTTAATTTCCTGTAAATGTAAGAAAACATCTGATTGTGCGCAAATCATCCCTTATGATTATAATTTTTCTGCAAACAATATTTTTACTTTCCTCGCTAGAGGAAGCAGGTATTGTAATGGCAAAAAATCACCTCCAAAAAGTGGTCCAGATATCTACGTTTAGTGATCCCTTAATTACGGAAAACAAGGTTTCCCATTTCCGTTGGTGTGTCTGAATGTCGGTCTGTTGGATTGTTTATGCGAAAACTTAAAAATTACTTAACTGAAAAAGAAAGAGATTTTGCACATGCATTAGGCTTGAACCTGGGTCAAGACTGGCCATATGTATGTATTTGGTCAGATATTATATACAATGTGGGGATTTAAAAAACAATTGTTATTTATTTCTGCTTTAATCAAAAAACAATTAATTTAAAAGGTACTATTTTATTTCATAATTAAAGTACCCACACAAAGAGCTTAAAAATTTTTTTTTAATATAACCTATGTAGCTCTAACGGCTCCTGATATATTTAATTTAAAATGTTTTGTCAGCAGCCCACAGTCTTATTCTCTTATAGAACAGACCGCGTATGTTGTCTTATTCTCATAAGTGTCAATTTAAACTATTACTTGTCTAGTTAAGCCGGTCTTAAAGATAAATCTGATTAGTGAATCCACCCGTTTATGTTTGATACAATAATAATTATATTGTCTGTTTTGTGTCTAGTTATTAATTTTTATAATTCCTTATATGACAAGAGTTGTGTAGAGTAAAGGCCGGGCTTATCGAATTTATTAATCCTGAATCCCTAAGTCTTATTTCTTAGTGCATATTTGCTGACTCCTAGCTATTTTCTTAATCATTAAGCAGGGTGAAGACACTTCCCTACATTTCTATTTCCTAAGTCCCAACTCTGACAAGGTGAATATAGCCCGCAAACTTTTTCGGTTTTTAAATTGGCGATTTTATTATAACTTAAATTGCAAAAAACATCTATACAATTTGAAAAAAACAAATTTGTTTTTGAAATATGGTGGATATACAGTTTGTCCACGGATGAGGTAGACAAGAGGACAAATGAACCAAAAAGTGAAAGATATAAAAGTTTTTGCTTGTCTTAAAAATAAGATACACGATGCCAAAAAATTGTTTTTTACAGGGTATACAAAAAATACAAAAATGTGAAATTTGGTTTAAAGTAAAGTGACCTTTTTTAAAATTTTAATGCAAAACTTTGAATAAAAAAGTTGTTTTAAATTTTAAAAGAATTCTTATTCCAGATTTTCAAGTAAAGATTTAAAATTTCTAAATAACGCTTTAAAAATTAAAATTCAATTGTTGCAGGAGTGTCACTTTGACACCCTTGAGTCAGCACATCTAGACGGCAATGGATTACACCTTTGATAACTGTGACGCATTTGTCAAAATACTAAATATGTCTTTAGAACAAAGAATATTTATAATTAAAAATTACAGAAATGGCGAAAATTGTTATCGTTGCGTTATTGAGAAGTTTCAAGAAAAGTTTCTAAATGTACAATTATGCAGAAGTTCAGTAACATACAGTAGTAATCAAATTAAAAAAAAACTGGATCCGTTAGTGATTTAAACAAGACCAAGAAAAGATACGACGAAAACGATTCGGTACTGTGATAGAGTTCTCAGATGAGTCAACCTTGAGTAAAAATCACACTGTAGCTTCTCAGTATGTGAGACACTGTAGGTGGGGGAAATCCAGAATTTACAATTTCGAACCCACCGCGTCGTCAGTATTTATAAAAGGAAGTAACTCCGCTGCCGGCGCCGGTTCCCAAAATGTTGATGCATGGATACCTGCGCCGGCACCCGAGTACAAAATTTCTCGGGTGCCGGCAGTTCTAACCTAAAATAAAAATAGTTACGCCTTTTAAATGATATGTAAACATTGTGTTGTTTTAATTTTACGTAAAAACTATAAAACATGAAACTAGGTGATCAATTTTCTTCATATGAAAATTTTAATTGCGTTTTGGTGGATTACAAGAAAGTCACAAACAATTAGTTTTGGTTGCATAATAGCAGAACATCTGGATATTAATCCGGCTCTGAAATACTATTATCTGCGGTTAGCCAGTGTTAAAGTTGGAAGACAAAATGAAAAGTCAACAAGGAAGTGTTCCACGTATAAGCAAGGTTGCCAGGATAGGATTTTCTTGAAAGTAAGTCACTAATACACTTACAACGGTATGCTACGCTATGAATCAAAACACGTCGTGGCTGCGCAGGTGACGTTACTTCGAGGAAACATCAAAGTGACTAAGCCGCTTGATTAATGCAAAATCCCTCGCAGTGACGTCAAAATGGGAGGAGCCTGGCCAGTCAATCGACGCATCGGCATACCGTTGTTAGTGTGTCGTGAAGTAAGTGAACATAAACGATTTCTATGCATCATGGAGCTTGAAGAGAATCACGATTATACTTCATCCAAAGCTTATTTCAATTCTCTTGCAAAACAAAGACTAAATTTGCTAGAAAATGTCTAACTTTATTACTCAAGAAGCTTTGAAGGCTGTGGCAAATAAAAAAATCATTTTAGATAACTTAATTAGAGAAACAGGTTGTAAAATGACATTAAGGACCTCACTAATCTTGGAAATCGTAGCAAGACTAAGGCAAATAATTTTGAAGACTGCATGCATATTTTAAGAAATTCATACCATTGTATTGATATTGAGATTTTAGTTGATTAAATTGGGCTTTTCAAGGGTTTATTTTTCCAAGATGACGTAATGAAACAATAAATGGAATGTTTTCCAGAGATTATTTTTGTTGATACTTCTATTCTTTATAGTCTCTGATGGTACCTATTGCCTGGTAAATCTAAGGTTTGCGACTTACATAATAATGGTAGAAGATGGAAGCGGCCGGGGTGAGATTGTAGCTATTTGCTTGTTGGCGAACGAGGATGAAGATTATTATATTATTCGCAGAATAATAATTTTTATATTTTTGAAGCAAGATTTAGGCTTCGTTAAAGATTACACTATAATAATTTATTGTTTTTTGATTGAATTAAGGTATCTTGACATTAATTTTCTAATGTTGCCGGCACCCAGCTCGGCTGCCGGCGCCCAACTCGGCTGCCGGCGGCGGCACCCAGCATGGTTACCTTTAGGGCTCCCTGCAACGGCATCCATGATGACTGCCGGCGCCGGCAGCCGAGTCGCTTTCTTTAAAAGAAGTAAATGTTTGGTGCGCCATTTCCTATTATGGAATTATTATTACGCTGGAGTCAGCAATGACGGCTGATTATGACTCAGAGTATATTAAAAAGACTCCCAATTTAGGGTCGTATTTATCCATAATCGTTCCTCAGACCTTGAAGTTTCCGCAACTATGGGTGGCATCTTGCCTAAATCATAACTCAAGTTTTAGGGAATACGACTATGAATATCACCCCTTTAAGAATGACCTGAAAAGTTCCGAATTTTTAACTTTTAGGTATTAAAAATTACAAATTAAGAAAATCAATAACACGCGCATACTTCTTTGACTCAGTCAGTCTTGTCAGACAAGTTAGACGAATTGGTTCTTCAATATCGCCGAAATATGTATTTTCAGCACGATGGGTACCCTGCACATTATGCTGCAGAAGTAAGAAATTGGCTCAATCGCAAATCTGGAAATCGATGGATGGGCCGAAATGGTCCAATTTTGTAGCCCCCTAGGAATCCCGATTTGACAGTTTGGGATATGTTTCTCTGGAGGTGAATTAAGCAACTAACATATGAAATGACGAAGAAGTTTTAAAGCAGAGAATTTTAAGAGCGACAGAATCAATTTCACTGAAAGAAATAAGCACGTCAGTTAGAAAAATGAGTAGAATATGGATTGCAGTTTTTGAAAAAAGTGAACATGAGTTTAAAGTTTAACAAAATAAGAAATATTTCTCGAATATTACAATTATTATTTAGTATTCTAGTAGTAATTTTCTTTAACCTGTATGGCCTTTGGAGTCTCCGGTGGACGAGTTGGTACGGAGCTAGCTTTGCAACCGATAGGTCGATGGTTCGAATCCCGCTTCGACCATGGATGTTCTGTGATTATTAATTGTTGGTAGGTGGTGGAGGAATTCTCCATCGGCCGAGGTGATACCACCCCACACATCCTCCTAAAGGGCTGGTGAAATCCCTACGGATGTTTCCAGTTCTGGATGTGAGAATCGGATTTCCCCAGTACACCCACGGTAAATAGTACTTAGGCTTCCGTCTTCGTATAGGCTGTCAGAAGATAAAAAATAGTTTGTTATTTTGGATTATATACATTCTTTGCTCTAAGGAAAAAATATGTATTATTTTGACAGATTTGTCACAGCTATTAAACAAAAAAAAGGTGACAATGGGATTTAGAAAAATTTTGCTCAATATGCCCACAGGCAGATACTCGTGCCGCGTGACGTCAAAATGATCGATCTAGCGTCGCAGTCACAAAAAATTGAATAAGTTTGTAAAATTTAAAGATAATCATTATCCAAGTTATTTTTTTAACATTGCGTGATACTAAAATTACACTAGAATTTTAGTTAATTGGAAACTTCCAATTATGTATAAGCAACTTGTATAACCGTTGCCATTGAAATCAATAAAATTTAGATTTTGTGAATTAGAAATATATAGTGTATTTTTTGAAAGCTTTACGTAATTTTATGTTAATTTTTAACCCTATGTTAAGTTTTGTCAAACCCAAGCACAGAGATAAAATTTGATGTAAGCAAATTTCAGAACCTTTTATGTTAATTTACCAATTATGCCAAAAAGGTTACAAAAATACCTAGAAAATGCATTTATTTTTGAAAAACTATTTTTTACCTTCCTCGTAATAACTGTTTTTTCTCCCTTCGTACCAAGCGAAGGTGATATTTTCTGACATTTAAATATTTATTTTATTTTTCATATTAATTATATATATTTTATTAATTTATAATAATTTTAAATGCATAGGTATTCTTCAGCATTTTTGGTATAGTTGGCAGATTAACCTAATCTTAAGATTCTGCAATGTACCTAATAGAACAGGGCATAATGGGTTTAAGAATTATCATCTAAAACCTCACGGTTAACACTTAAGAAGTTGGATTAATTATCCAGTAAAAATAAACAGAAAAAAGTCCTAACCTCAGAAAAATTCCTACAGAGCTACAAATTCGTGCAGACCTTAAAAACATCATTATAAATAAAATGTCAAAAGTCCCCATCGATTCCACTTGCTTACAGTCTTATCGTAAGAATAGTTATTACAAAGTTTATAGATTATGCGATTCTCTACAAAAAGCTCCCTATGTTTTTTTGCTCCAAATGATTTTTCGTGAGCTATCGCGATGTCAAAAATTGTAAAATTAATATTTTGCATAATATGCACTCTTTTCCACACCACCTTTGAGGTAGAGTACTTATCGCACTTTTATTTACTTGGTTTCCCTTTTAGGCATAATCCACGATTTGTTCTGATCAAATAAGGACAGATTTTATTGAAAAAAAAATGGTACTGTGATAGATTTATCAAACAAGAACTAACTATTTATTGATTTTAAAAAAATTGTGTCATGATTAATAATCTTCAAATTCTACTTCAGTAGTTACATATTCTTCTTCTCTTTCTTCTTTTTCACTGTCTTCTTCTTTTTCGCTGTCTTCTTCTTCTTCTTCTTCGTCTTGTTGCTGGATTTCTGTAGCTTGCTCTAAGAAACAAGATGGATCAGATATCTCTTTATTGATATTATATTATAAGCATCATCATTTGTTGTGTTCGATGCAACATTGGACCAAGACTGGCCTTGACAATTACCATAATTATACTTCATGCCATTACAAAAAATATTATTGAGGTTTCTTTAGAGCAAGCGGGAGTAGAGTCTGAGTTGGCTCCAACCCATCCCCAGGCTTCAGGGTCCAGTTCGTTACCTAGCCATACTTTGACTTGATAGTAGACACGATATAAATGTTGACAAAGAAAATAATAGGTGCGTAGCTATTATTTTCTTTGATGTTGATAAGCGGCACCAGATGTTGGAGGAAGACAGGATAACAGTACACTTTTATTGTTCCGTGTGCTTTTTACAAAACTTAAATATCTGTACCTGTGTATAGAATCAATTTTTTTTAGAGCTTCATACATAGCAGGAAAAAACGAATTTCATTACTGAGGATGATGTCTGGAGAAGAGTTGATCTTCGTAAATACTGCAACGCAATCAATTAAATCATGACATTTTTCAAATAATTTAAATACTTTTGTTTCACCTCTTCTGAAAAATGCTGACGTAGCATCGCAACCAGTTGTTTCATGTAAAAATAAGATATGAGCTTGACATTTTGGATTTAAAGATAAACTTTGAGATGAATACATTTTTGTTTCTATTTGAGCTTTCCCAAGTTTAAACAAGTAAATAATCTTATCAATAGGAGTTCTTGCAGTCAATATTATTAACAAATCGACATCTTCACCAACAACAATAGTTGTATTTGTATTGGCATGTTGTACAGCTGTTTCAATAATTATAAGGACATCAGCGTCATTATCAGCTTGTTTCACAAAAATTTCAGCATCTGTTAATTTTTCACATACCATTGAAATGAAGCGAGATTTATTATTAGTATTAGCAAATGAATCGCTGTTGGTTTGTGGGAACAGTAATAACGAAGTTAAGGACAGACAGTTACATTGAGAATCGTATAATTTTTATGTATTTTATGGTGTGAGTCAGACACGAACCAATAGATACCACAGATTGCTCCTACCAGATGCAACCTACCTCTTAATAACTTTCCTATATCAGGATTCGGCGGTCTTGGCGCTACGGACAGAGCGGCCCGGTCGCTTCGAGCGTCGATGCCGTGAATGGAATTTTCCACGCGTTTGGTAGGTTTTAATTCAGAGAAATTATGGATTATATTTTAAAATATTAAAACATGATATTGTGTGGCATTGTATATAAAATTACATCATTAACAAATACAAAAACGTATCTCGTTTATTAAAATTACACTACAACCTAGTACAACCACAATTTAAACCATAAAATCAACGCAACAAAACTGATGTAATAACATTAGCCTGCTCTCTATTCCACCGAGACGCTCGCACACGCTAACAGCGAGGAATTCACCGTTCGGCAACAGACTAAATAATAAGGTGCATCGCCACCTTATAATTTCTCTAAATTAAGCCACCGTCGAAAGCGTAAGATTCGCATCTGGTAGGAGTACCTAATCTGTGCCAATACCTCGAAATTTTAATTTATTGAACATCCGATGGCGTATACAGGCCGCGTATGAGTGCATATTAGTATTTGCAATTTTTGAAATCGTGATGTCCCACACAAAATCATTCGTAGGAAAAAAAGTACAGGTACCTTTTTTGTAGAAGATCGCATAATCTACAATCTTTGAAATATCTATTTTCCGATAACACTTGCCGTTTAAGGGATATTTGCGAAAACCCATTTTTTTTACTTTTGACCTTGAATAAAATTTTTAGCACAAGTGGAATCGATGGGGACTTTTGATATTTTACTTGTAATGATGTTTTTAAGATCTGTACCAATTTTTAGATCTGTGCGAATTTTTTCGAGGTCGAATCTCTATTTTTACTGGATAAAAACCATGGTATCATTACATTATTAAACAAAAATAACGAAATTAATTTTTGGATACAGAAGAGATGCTTTTGAACTTTTGGTAAATTTGTGGGCTAGAGTGGAAATATAAAATAAAATCAATTTTTTCATACCTAATTTGCTGGCATCTACTACGTGCCAGATCATAGAATTTCAAGTCATATAATTTTTTTTGTTTCTCTTATCGCTTATGTGTAACGCTAGGCCGTTACGTTAAGTGCATGCGCAAGCTTTGTAACTTGGTGTAGGTAACGCACTTGGTGGCGTGACCAGATAGTATCTGGCAGATACATAGGCAACCATCCCCAATATTTTCTTCTAATGAGGGAGTAAACAACATTGTAAAAAAAGTAATTATTGGCGAAAAGTGTTTAATTCTATATTCGCTTCTGTTAAAATAAATGCGTGGTAGCTTAATTTTTGATTGTGCATCTTACTTTTGAGATATCAATTTACTGAACGTGAAAGTGTAAAATAATAATACTGACATCAGGGCCGTAGTGATGATGATCGGTTTGGGGAAGGGGGAAGATGATTTTGGCATCTTCGTCTATTAACTATATATGCAGATATTATTTTATTTAAGCTCATTCCCTTGGATTTTATCTGTTAGATTGTCCTACCCGTATGCCAAAGTTAAACTGTCTTGATTTAATATTATGAATTATGAATACAATTTTATACAGGTTGTGTTTTTTAAAGTGTTATAAGGGGATATCTCAAAAACGGTTTAAAAGGTTTTTATGAAATTTTGGAGAGTTAATGATGGGGGGGGGGGACATACTTAAACATATTTTTGACATTTACCCACTCTCTCTATTTGTATATACATATGTGTACAGAAAATTTTTTATTTGCTCTTTTGGTTACGGAATTATGGTTAACTCAATTTTGATGGAATTTAAAAATAAATAAATTTTAACAATTAATCAACTTCACTTATTTCAGAATTACTATTCGTTTTCATGGAAATGCGTTAATTTTACTAAAGTCAGTTGAGAATTTTGACGTTTTAGCGATTATTCAATAATTAATTAGACATGTAAGTGAAGCTCCACGTAATTATGCAATACAGGACCGTAATCATTTGAATGAAATATTTGAAAACAGATGGATTGGACAAGCTGGTCCGGTCAACTGACCTGCTAGGTCCCCGGATTTGAACCCCCTTGGCTTTTTATTATGAGGTTTCATAAAGGACAAAGTGATGGAGACTGCAACTACAACTTTAGACGATATGAAAGACCGAATCCGCGCTGCCTGTTTATTAGTGACACCTGAAATGTTACAGCGGGTACGAAATTCATTTAGAAAAAGAGTAAGAAAGTGTTTGGAAGTTAAAGGGGACCATTTCGAACAACTTCTCAAGCATGACAAAATAATTTTTTTTATTTTATAATTTTTATTATAAATCATAATTCCATAACCGAAAGAGCATATTAAAAAAAATTTGTACATATACGTAGTTTCCTACGTAGATCCGAATTTTATAAACAAAATCATCCCATTTAAAATTCCAAAGTAACCCCCATCCCTCAAAATAGAGAGAGGGGGAAAATATCAAAAATATGATTAAATATGTCCCCAATTTCTCTATTAACCCACCAAAATTCCATGAAAATATTTTAAATCGTTTTCAAGATATCGCCTTGTAACACTTTAAAAACTCACCCTGTATATCCAAATATTATTTTAATAAAGCTCATTCTCTTGGACTACAACAAAAATGGCAAGTTTATCTGTCAGACTGTCCAGCCTGTATGCTTTAATTAAATTGTCCAAATTTAATATTACGAATTATGTAGACAATTTAGATCTTTATTAGGTATTTTTCCTAGTTTTGCAGATAAATTAAACCTAAATTAAGTTTTTTGCGCCATATTATAAGGAAAATCAAGAGCGCACGTAAAAACTTGCGCTATACGAAAATTGTTATGTTTCTAAAGCGTCCCTTCTGAAGTTATGGGAATAGTAAAGAGATTTCTTTAAGTTTATTGATTTTGAAATTATAGTTCTCTATGTTTTGATAGTATGTTATGGTTTCAGAAGTTCATTTTTAACAGGCAGCGCCATCTGAATACGCGAAGGGGCGTATAAAAAAGACATGTACGGGGAGAGAAAAAAACACTGAATTCCTCTTAATCCTCTTATCCATGTTTCAATCGTATCAATATTTTCATCGTAGTCATTTTAAACTTGATTATAAAATTGGTACAATGAAGATATATTTCTTTAAATAAAAGTTTTTTTAAAGAATTAAGGTAAACAATAACATCAATAGTTAAATTTTGTATTGTATTGTATCCGTCTTTGTACCCATTTTGAGATCTATATCACAGATTTTTTGTAGTAATATGAACTCACTGGCAGACACACAAAAAAAGAGAATCTTATATTGAGCTTTAAAATTCTATCAAAAATTAGGTTTGAAGTAACATGAAATCAAAATAAGAGTATAACTTCACTTTTAGACCTCTAACTTTAACAAAAAACTGGTTTATTACAAATATTATTTAAATTGAAGAAAATCTTTCGTAATAAATTCTTAGAAACTCATCAAAACAAGATAGATCTTGTAATTTCACAAGTTTTGTTTTAAGACAAAATTCGGATTTTTTCGAGTAAGTCTTTTCAAAAATACTAAAAATATATTTCAATAATTACAAAGTTTCCAGAATTAAAAAATCTCCTCTTATTATAAAGAATTATTCACTAATATTACTTACGAATAAAATACTGGAATTATAGATACATAAGTATGTCCGCAGCTTTACAGATTCGTCTGCGCCTCCTTAAAACGATAAGCAATATTGCAAATTGAATAATAAATTAAAAGGGTCTTATTTAAAATATACTGTTCTTTTATTAGGAGAAAATATGGCCAAACACATAGGGTTTCCTACTGTAAAGATATATTTCTTTGACGTATGTATATCAAAGACAAAACTTACTACATACTTACGTAAAAGAATTTTTTTTTGAACGTAAGAGTTTATTTTTGCGTAACTAAAAAACTGGAACCCCAAACCTTTTTTGCCTGACTTTTATAACTATTGTACAAACATGTTTTTTTTCCATTTTTAATAAGAACTGACTTATGAATGACTTATGTCGTAATATGTACGTAGATGAAACAAAATGTTGCTTAGGTTTCGATACAGTATCCCCTTTAAGAAATGAAATTAAACGAAAATTGTTAATAATAGCCTAATAACTCATAGTATTTTCAATATAATACAAAAGCAACAAGTTGTGTCTTAAAAACGTGTATTTATTATTTTTTAATAATATAATATTCTTAACAAAATAATCTGGTTTTATAAAAGCTAAAAGTGGGTGCTGGTTTTCAGTACTGATAGTATTTTGGAAATATTTTAAATATTATTACTACACCTAAAAAACTTAAGATGTCGATATAATTTGTTCATCTGGTTTACATACTACTTCGAACAACCCGAGAAAGCAGGAAAAATCCGAACCAGCCTTTTAACGCTTATACTGAAAAGTAAAATTTTGTCCTGCATTATAAAGGTTGGATCAAGGGAGATGCAAACAGTGTTGAATGTCATGTCATGGCAATTGATACTTGATGTCATTGGTCCAAGTATATTGTATTTGTTTAGGTAGCAAGCCATGACTTAAAAACAATAATATAAAATAATTTACATAGGTCATGTTTCTATCTTGAGAAGTAGCCATAATATAATATTTTTGTTTTTCTGAAGTCATTGATAATACCTACTCGAATAAACATATGATATTAAAACATTTTAAGGTTTTAGACATACACACGAGGAAATTTTTTTGGTTATATATTTCGTATTATTCATACTTAGATGGAAAGAAAATGAAAAGCCAAGGCTATATACCAGCAAGTTAATTAGAGTCATTAAATTAATACCTAATCGATTCACTACTTCGTGACAGTTGTCACATTATGTCCGACTAAGGGCGTTTGGACACACACCGCTAATTATCGGATGCCAAAGTCTGTGTAGGTGTTCAGGCAACCGTCTGTTGTGCAGGGTGTTCCACTATAAATGAACACTTAACTTTTTATCTGATGTTATAGAAAAAAATTGCAATGCAGAAGTTATAGGATACAATGTACAGTTTTTTTTATGAAATATTTTTAATGTATATAGAGTGTTGCAGAAAGGAGTAGCAAACAAAAATGTATTTTTTTCTTATGAAACCCTCTATATTAAGCAAGCTTAAATTATTGAGCTCATCTTCCTGATTATGAATATAAGGCTAATTATACGTATTTTAAAAATTTAAGTTACAAAGCCCATATTTAAATTTTACATGTAGTAGGCCATGAATTCAAGAATGCGCTTATACCTATTTGGATACCTTGCAAAATTACTATCCCAAGGAACAAAAATGGATTTTTTATTTTTTAATCCATAACCTACCAGATGTAACATTCAAAATAAAGTTTAACTGAAGCTGTCAAAAATGCATAATTTTTAAACAACAAAAGCTTGACAATAAACAATTTATCAACTGAAATATAACGGAATTAAAAAAATTAATACTTGCTAACCAAATTCCTTGAGGTGCTGAAAATGGCCCCCGTTCATCTCTATACAAAGACGGTATGCTTTTTTAAATCTACTAATAGCTTTGCCTACCCAATGTGGATTTCTATTTATAGTTTCTATCCCATTTTGTACATTTTCTTTTAGTAATGTTCTTTTAGATAGATATTATCTTTCAAATAACCCCATAAAAATATATCGAGGGGAGTTAGGTCTGGACTGTTCGGCGGCCACTTCATTGTTCCATGTTTTCCAATCCAGATTTCATATTTTTCATTGAAAAAACTGTTAAAATTTAATTGACATATTCAGCTAATTTTGACAAGCCGACAGTAATTTTGGAAGATATCCAAACAATTGTAAGCGCATTCCTGATATGATAAAATTTTAAAACTGGTTCTTTTGACTTTAATATTTCAAATAAGTAAAACGAGCTATATACATATGTTCGTCTTCATGAAGATGAGCTCTATTATTTAAGCTTTTATATACAGGGTGATCCATTAACGGTGGCGAGCGGCTGTATATCCAAAACCATACACGCTACAACTTTAGGGTAAAAAATTTATTAAGAAACATGACCAAAAAAATTCACTGGAAAATATTTTGAAGTTCCTAATTCTACCGCTTGGGGGCGTAGTAGCTATGCTATTGTCATAGTTATGTTATCATAGATTATTTTATTAATTATTTTTAAAAATCACACTGTATTTATATAAAGATTATTTGGACAATAACGATGAATAGACACTCTGTTGTTCGGTGAACTTGGTGACGACATTGAAGGTCAGCTTGGTTTTGCTTAACTTTATTGAGAAAGGCAAGGTATGCTGACTGAGCAATGCACCGATCGTCGATAACTGGATAATGGAGTGATAGGCAGTCGTTCTGAAGATGTCGAGATAATATTTTATAAGTTGATAAGATTGAGCCTTCTATATGGCATTAAATGTGGCTATCAATTCAATATTCTAGAAAAGTTTAATAGTTAGAAAGTTTACTTAAGTCGGTAAATAAAGTAAAATAAAAAGAAGAAATAACTTGTTTCTAAGCTTTTAATAAGTATTAAATTAATCTTTTACGCGAATTTTAATAATTATGCTATACGTCGTTTTTTTTTGATCAATACTAGGTACAAATTTTTACAACTTCTCATCAACTTATAAGTTTTATTGAAAATCGTATTTTGCTTTTGTAAATTTAATTAACTTCTGGCGGCTTGACCAACATATTGGTATTGCATAGTAAGATGGAAATTTTGTAAAGCTGTGGGTCCAGCTTTCGCGAACGAGGGGCATATGTCATAGTTATGTTATCATGGATTATTTTATTAATTATTTTTAAAAATCACACTGTATTTATATAAAGATTATTTTGATAATAACGATGAATAGACACTCTGTTGTTCGGTGAACTTGGTGACGACATTGAAGGTCAGCTTGGTTTTGTTTAACTTTATTGAGGAAGGCAAGGTATGCTGACTGAGCAATGCACCGATCGTCGATAACTGGATAATGGAGTGATAGGCAGTCGTTCTGAAGATGTCGAGATAAGACATGTGCCCGTTGGTCGGGAGAAGAGCCGCCCTTATAGATAAGATGTAGGGGAAGTGTATAAGTAAGTGCCTCATTTCATTTATTTAATGCCAAACTTTATTTTATTGCTATTGTTGTTGATTAATTATTAAATGTTATATTTTTTATAACCTGTCTTAACTTCATTCCCTCCACACGATTCCAGAGACTATTACTTAGTCTCAGTCGCAACAACCCCCGTTGTGACACTATGATACAAAATCCTCACTTTCTACTAATATCTTCGATGCAATGTAGGTCACAAATTAACTTTTTATAATATCTGTACCTACTATCCTCTATAAATTTTGTAATAACAATTTTTTCGTAGTTACCATGGTAACGGTGTGGGGAAGGGTAACTATTAGAAATACTTAAAGGGCTGTAACTTCGGTTTGCGTTAACCAAATGTAACAAACTATGGCTTGTTTTAAAGAACTTTTTATCCTAATTAAATATTTTTATAAATAATTTTATAATTACTTTGTGCGGTTGACAAAAGAGGGCGCTTTTAAAAAAATATATTTCTAGCTTCGATTTCTTAAAAAATTTAAATGCAACCATTCATCCATTTTTAATATATTTTGTAGTTTATTAGTTACTAAAGATAACTGCAAAAACCGGAGGTCGTTTTCTCTTGTCTTTTAAAAGTTATCGCAAAAATAGTGGGATAGTGTATTTTTCCTTTATTAAAACGTTGCTATCCTACAAAAATAGCCTTTTTCGGCTATATTTACTCATTTTCAGCTTTTTTTAAAATTAAATTATGGTATTTTCTTTTATTTTATTTAACTAAAAAATGCAATAATAATCCAAATGTTGCATTTATCGCCAAGGCGGCCATGGACAATAACGAAATAAAACAAAAAAATAAATACAATAATTTATGTAATTAAAAACAACTTATTTTAAATATTCAAATTGTTTCCCATCGTTTGAAATGCAACGATTGTCGTCTTCTTGTAGAAATTACGGCTGCTTCTACTTCAGCCCGAGATAAACTATTCAAAGCATTTCCAATTCGAATAACCATATCTTCTCTAGTAGTTGGTCGGACTTTGTAAACAATGTCTTTAACTCTGCCCCATAAATAATAATCCAAACAGGTTGAGTCGGGGAACCTCGCCGGCCAGGGAAATACACTTCCCCTGCCAATCCAGCCGTCGGGAAAATGTTCGTCAAGAAAATTCCGTACCTCAAGTGAATAATGAGCGGGGCACCCATCGAGCTGCAACCACATGCTTCTTCTTACATTTAAAGGATCATTTTCCGGTAATCCTAGCAAATCAAATAGTAAAAAATTTAGGTACATTTCACCCGTTAAGATACCTTCAAAAATATGCGGTCCGAAAATCATTCCGTTTATAACCCCACACCAAACATTAACTGTCCATCGATGTTGATTATCAAGTTCACGCATCCAGTGTGGGTTGGTCTCTGACCAATAGTGCATGTTGTGCAGGTTTACTCTCCCAGTGTTAGTAAATGAGGCCTCATCTGTCCATAATATTTGAGATAAAAATTGGGGATTATCTCTAATCATATTTTTAGCCAATAGCAATAGTTTAATCTATTGTCAAAATCAGCAACACTTAGGGCTTGATGTAGCACTACATGGTACGGATGTAATTTTTTGTCCACAAGGATTCTTTGTACTGTACCGTAAGAAATTCCTAACTCTCTGACAATTTCCCTTACACTAATATGGGGTTCTGCGTGAACATATGCCAGTACATTAATAACGTTATCCTCTGTTCTTGCAGGGCGGCGTCTTCTTAAGGAGAGAACTGGCTGAACACGACCATGTTCTCTTAAGCGGCGAGCTAAACGCTGAAAAACTTTTCTGGAATGGTGTACTCTGTGAGGATAACGCATAGCGTATTCTCTCGAAGCCAAAACTGCGTTTTCAAACAATTGAAAATAAATGGCTATCATATCGTAGGCTTCTTCATTTGTAAAAGGCATTGTTCCTTAAAAAATATCACTTATCTCACAAGAATAGCCTTAATTGTCACGACAATAACAGAAACTGTCAAATTATATAATTTTAGACGGAATGACAAGGTAATTCTTTTGTTTTATTTCGTAATTGTCCATGGCCGCCATGGCAATAAATGTACATTTAGATTATTATTGCATTTTTTAGATAAATAACTAAAATAAAAAACCAAATAACATAATTTATTTAAAAAAAAGCTGAAAATGAGTAAACATAGCCAAAAAAGGCTATGTTTGTAGGATTCCAACTCTTTTTATAAAGGAAAATAGCAAAACTTTGGTAAAAGCCAAAGTGGAATTACACTCTTCCACTATTCTTGCGATAACTTTTAAAAGACAAGAGAAAACGACCTCCGGTTTTTGCAGTTATCTTTAGTAACTAATAAACTACAAAATATATTAAAAATGGATGAATGGTTGCATTTAAATTTTTTACGAAATCGAAGCTAGAAATATATTTTTTTAAAAGCGCCCTCTTTTATCAACCGCACAAAGTAATTTTAAAATTATTTATAAAAATATTTAATTAGGATAAAAAGTTCTCTAAAACAAGCCATAGTTTGTTACATTTGGTTAACGCAAACCGAAGTTACAGCCCTTTCAGTATTTCTAATAGTTACTGTTCCCCACACCGTTACCATGGTAACTACGAAAAAATTGTTATTACAAAATTTATAGAGGATAGTACAGATATTATAAAAAGTTAATTTGTGGCCTACATTGCATCGAAGATATTAGTAGAAAGTGAGGATTTTGTATCATAGCATAGCGACTACGCCCCCAAGCGCTAGAATTAGGAACTTAAAAATATTTTCCAGTGAATTTTTTTGGTCATGTTTCTTAATAAATTTTTTACCCTAAAGTTGTAGCATGTATGGTTTTGGATATACAGCCGCTCGCCACCCTTAATGGATCACCCTGTATATAGGGTGTTTCATAAGAAAAAATACATTTTTGTTTACTAAGCCTTCCTGCAACACGTCATATACGTACATTAAAACCATTTCATAAAAAACTTTACATTGTACCCTATAACTTTTGCACTTAACACTTTTTTCTTTAACACTCAATTTTAACATTCAATAAAAAAGTTAAAGGGGGGATCCATTTATAGTGGAACACCCTGTACATAGCGTCCAATTTTCATTGAAAATCTACCTACGCTATTTTCATAAATGATATTTATCGGTCCGCTGTAGAGGATCATCCTATTCAAAATGTCGGATGGCATTCTTGCCGGATCGGATAGTATCGTATGCAGGGTCGGATTTAGAATTTAGACTGGGGGAGGGGCTCGCAACGTCACCATGAGCTGCACAAAAGCATAGATAAAAAAAACGGGCAAGTTCGCGTGCCACATTATTTTTTTTATTGTTTAGGGTTCTAAGAAATTAACACTGTTTCAAAATGGACGAAAAATCTAAAACCATTTTGACAAAATTTTTTGAAAACACATTTTCCCCCTAGATCTCTAAGATCCTGAACTAACTCGACGAACCGTTTCCGTGTTCGGTCAGGTTTGTTTCCTTGTGTCTGCTAAGTTACTCTGCAGTCTACTTCTTCAAAAATATATTTTTTTTTAAATATGTATATTAATGTGAATATGAAGTTGTTTTCGATACAATGGAAACATGTACTTTTAAAATACATGTTTTCTTTTAAAAAATGTAGTTTTGCAAAGTTCTTAAAAAAAAATTCCAAAACCCCCCAGTTTTAATAACTGTATAATCGAAAAAGTTCTGTTTTCGAGAAAATGTGTTTTCAAAATATTTAGTCAAAATGGTTTTAGATTTTGCGTCCATTTTGAAACAGTGTTAATTTCTTAAAACCCTAAACAATAAAAAAATAATAGACATTTGGTGGATGCGCTGGGTACCACGTGCCATTTTTGGTAAGGCATCGGGTACCACGTGACATTTGGGTGGAGGTGCCGCGTCCCATGTGACAATATCACCCCCAAAGTTCAAGCCTGGGTACGCCACTAGTCCAACTAAATGCATGTTTAAATTTTGGACCTACATAAATAATAACCCTGTTAGTTCAATAATTTCTTTCCATTGGTCAGTTGGTAGTGGGTACAGAAAGGTGATTTAAAGACATTCAATTAGCAGGAAGTAAAGTTGTCCTGATAGTACAGTGTACCTTATTACAAAAAAATAGGTGTTGGCTGCAGTGCCTAATTTGCTAATGTTATATTTTAAACGGGAATTCTTATTTTCGCAATTTTTCTTATCGCAAAAGAATAGTTCAAAGGCATGAAATTAAAATAACAAAGTCACACCGGCAAAACAAAAATAATATAATGGTTTTGTTTGTTTAAATCTTGTGTAAGAAATCTTGACCAGTATTTTTAACGTGTTTTTCCCTAAGATAAAATACTTGTATAAATATCGAATTCGTCCACAATAAATTCATTCACATATTCAAAGTGACAATGAAGTTTATATTTCTTTTAGCTGTTTTAGCCCTTAGCAGTGCTAGTACACTGTATGGGGTGCAAAAAGAGATACGAGTCAACGATGATAGAATAGTAGTTAAAGTACCAGGAAAAATTCTCGTAATAGACAAACCGAAAGACGATGAAAAAGGTTTGCAAGTATTTGTAAAGGAACAGGATCGACTTATTAGAAAAATTAAAATAGATAAAAACAAACAAATTGTCAAGGAGATGGTTTTCTCTATTGAAAATGAGTTGCCTGAAAGGTTTTCGGAAGAAGAACGTGATAAGGAAATTACTGTAAGTAGTTTATGTCTAGTAAAATATGAACTTTTTGTTTTTTGGATTACTTCCATTTTTTAAAATATCAAAAATCAAGCCTTAGTTATGTGATCCTTTTTGTTGAAGCTTATTAAGAATCATCCTCAAAAATATGACAATTTTTATTTATGTGTTTTATTAATATATTAATATTTAACGATTTCTTCAAATCACTATGGACTGGTGGCGGACTGAAAATAAAACAATTTTTTTCCGTGATTTTTTAAATTTACGTTGTTATTTCAATCTAAATTAAAACAGGAACAGTTGTCTCTAGCAAGACATACGCACACAGGAAAAAAGGGTAATAAATTAATTTCTTAGCTTTACTGTTGTATCTATCTCTGTCTTTCTAAATTTTGATTTTAGGGTAAATTTTTACATCAGTATTTTCTGTTTTGACTTTCAATGAAGAAGGTGGGTAAACATAGTTGGATTTTTCAATTTGATGGGTACGTCATTAAGTAAGGCATTTAGTTTTATTTGTGACGTAACCGTCAAATTAAAAAGAAATCCAACTGTAAGTATCATTTTACGCCTATCATCTACACGAAAAAGGAAATAGTCTATATAGTTCAAATTATTCTTAAATTTTTCTATTTTAACACCTCTGCACTATTTTAATATGAACCGTTCAATGAATTACTATATTTTTTTTATAGATAGATAGACTTACATAGGTATATACATTAATTTAACTTCGTTTACTGTGCGCTTTTGATTGAAATAGTGTTAGCCCGAGAGCTGACCGTGAAATTGCCAACAGTATTAAACACACAAAAAACTTTGTATAATATGTGAGTTAGAATAGACGAACACGGAGCCGCCGTTATTATGATGCTAATTTAGTCGGGATATGACGTCATTCAAAAAGTTCTATCATATGATCATGGGGTATCAGACCTGCCGCAACCACTTGGCAACATTATAAAATTATTATAACATTAGGGCTGCCAAGGGATTGTGGCAGGGCGACGTCTGGCACCCCATGATCATTTTGTGACACATTTTGATTTTAGTTTCATTCGTGTGGTCCAAGACAGCCAAAAATGTAACCGGAAGTAATGCTACAATACGGTTTCAGCTAAATTACCATAATAATAACGGTGGCTCCGTGTTCGTCTTTGTCAATGCTAACTTACACATAAAAAGTTTTTTGTGCGCTTGATCTCGGGCTATATAAATCAGTGGCGGCTGGTGAAATTTTAAAGTTGTACATCCCTGTTGCTACTTACGTGACCCATGCCAAGTTCAGGTTTTTTAATAGTGAGCCTACTAGGAATGTTTTGGCAAAGAATTACATATTTTGTAATTGCAAAGAAAAGTAGAATTTTTGCGGAGCCCCCCTTGGAAAAAATGAACACTTTTAGGTATGTTATTTATTATTTTTCTAAACAAATTTTACATCATTCTGTCAAAAAATTTTAAATTTGAAGAGAAAAAAATGTGTTAGTAGAAAGTTACAGTCATTTGAATTTTTTTGAACCTATAATCTCATTAAACAAAATTCTAATCACTATTACTTTCTACTTACGGATGTTTTTTTCTTCAAATTTAAAAGTTTTCGGCAAAATGATGTAAAATTTGTTTAGAAAAAATAATAAGTAAAATACCCAAACGTGTTCATTTTTTCCCAAGGGGGGCTCCGCAAAAATTCAATTTTTTTTTGCAAATGACATATTTTCCTCTTTACCAAAACATTCCTAGTAGGCTCGCTAATAAAAAACCTGAACTTGGCATGGGTCCCTTAAGTAGCAACAGAGATGTACAACTTTAAAATTTCACCAGCCGCCACTGACTTCTTTTGTAAGGCTATTAAAATAATTTACGCATATTTCTAGTACAAATCTTATATAAACTTAACGAGCATCTTCAACTGAGTATATAGAAAAATTAAAGATGTAGGATAGCTGATAAGCTGGACATGACCTTATTGACCCTCAAGCTAACATGGAATCCAAACTCTTTAGTGTTAAATTATATGACTAATACGTATTTTTTTGCATACATAGACTTCCGAAGAATACACAGGTCAATCCAAAAGATCTGAATGTAGTGACATTAAAGGTGGCACCTCCCAAATGGCTTGTCTTGTAACCATCTTTAAGAAATATGAAGGAGTTATTCAAGAGGATAGGTTTAAGCAGCTGGTAAAAGATATTAAAGTAGCAGTCGATAACAACGAGTGCAATCAAGAAGTTCTGAAAGTAATAAAAGAGTTTGAAGTGCAAACTTCTGGAGATACATCATATTTCCCATTTTGGCGTTTGCACTGGAATACTAAAGAGCCATGGAGACTAAGAGACATGACTCGAGATAGAAGAGAAAGTAAGTTATTTTTATATAAAAGTTATATATGTATACAGGGTGTCCCGAAATTAGGGGGCCAAAGTTAAACAGTGCATTCTGCATAGGAAAATAACACTAATTTGTTTAATAAACATGTATCGAAAAATGCCCCCTAACGGAGCTACGGCCCCCTAAAGAGGGGCCTATGATGATGGTTTTTTTCAAATAATTCCCACAGGGTTGAACATAAAAACATAAGTTTTTGGTATTTCTGTAATTTTGATATGCTGAATCTAGATCTAAAATCAAAACTATTAAAAGTTTATCATAGGCGTAACATTTGGGGGGGTAAAGGTACAGAAACAGCCCTAACTTTTTTATGACCTAATGTTTTAATTTTTTTTTCTGAAATTATGAAAATCTAGAGCTTTTTACCAAAAAAAGGTACTCTTGATTTACATCGCTTAGATGCACCATTTGTGAGAAAAATGCCTTTAAAAGTAACACTGTTTAGCAAAGACGGATCAAGTAAAAATTAATCTTCCAATAAAACTTAGTGCCGGGCCATGAAATCGAATGTTTTACCAAATTTTCTAAAAAATAATGTTACTTTTATAAGCATATTAACGTTTATGTGGTTTTGTAAAAATAATTTTAGAGTTATGCATTCTACTACTAAGTTTTAGTGAAAATATGGGATATCTATGCTAAACAGTGTTACTTTCAAAGGCATTTTTCTCACAAATGGTGAATCTAGGCGATGTAAATCAAGAGTACCTTTTTTTGGTAGAAAGCTCTGGATTTTCATAATTTTAGAAAAAAAAAATTAAAACATTAACTCATAAAAAAGTTACGGCTGTTTTTGTACCATTACACCCCCCCCCCCAAATGTTACGCCTATGATAAACTTTTGGTAGTTTTGATTTTAGATCTAGATTCAGCATGTCAAAATTACCAAAATACCAAAAACTCATGTTTTTATGTTCAACCCTGTAGGAATAATTTGAAAAACACCATCATCATGGGCCCCTCTTTAGGAGGCCGTAGCTCCGTTAGGGGGCATTTTTCGATACATGTTTATTAAACAAGTTAGTGTTATTTTCCTATGCAGAATGCACTGTTTAACCTTGGCCCCCTAATTTCGGGACACCCTGTATATAATATATATACAGGTTGTCTAAAATAGGTGATACCACTATTGCTATCTCCGAAACGGTAAAAGATACGAGGTCGGTTAAATTAGACAAAATGTGCCGTTTTTAGTCTCTATTCATATTCCGTTTACGAAATTGCCAAATTCTCTATTGTTTCTTATCTACAGGGGATTTTTTAAAAATGATCAAAAATTGAATTCTTAAATATCTCGAAAGCTATTATAGTTGGAAAAAAATTGTTTTAATAAAAATCACACGATTTTTACCTTCTCTAAAGTAGCGTTATTGTTTTGTTTATACCATTTGTTTTTATTGAGTTACTGATACTAACTTGTTTTTTGATGATATTCTTCACCAAAACGTCGAAAAACATAATCAAGTGAAACACAGATGTCAAGGGTATGCAGTATTCTTTCAAAAAATGCAGAAAAAACTCCAGATCCGTATTTGCCTCCTAATTGTGACGGAATCGTGTTTTTTGAGCTAGTTTTTTTTTGGTTTTTCACACTTTAAATAGTAAATTATTAAAAATTATTGTTTTTTTTAATTCCCTGATTTTTCAAATTTAAAAAAATTTTGAAATGCCAAAATGTATTCTAAACAAGACAAAATATCTGAATTAATGAAATCAGGTAAGACAAGAAATTATTTTTTAAGAAAATAGACTTTTTCAGTCTCTTTGTTTGCCGTATTTTCTCGATTAAAGTATGTTGATTCGTTACCGTGGAGATTTTTAGCAATTGTTTGTCACAGTAAACTTTTTTATTAAAGCGAGTTTGTAAAAACATTAAACACATTTGACAATGTGAGCCCCTACAAATGATTTGATTGGTTTTATGGTTCGCAGAGTGAATAAATCACAAAAATTCGACTCTCTTAAATCAAAATACAAGCAGGTTACTATAAATTTAACATGCTGTAGACATACTTTACAGAGATTTTTGTGACATAGCAAAAAAAATGCATTTAGAAATATAAAAAAAAAAAAATTTTATTGTTTTAGCTATCTAATAGTTTATTTTTTGGTAGCTGATAGTTTAGTTCAGGGTTAAGGGGCTAGGAATTAAATCCGTCATATAATGACAGTTCAGTTTATCACCTATTTTTCTATCATAAATCTTTATTTATGGTCACATGGAATTTATTATTAATGGCTGATACCATGTATCCATAACCAAATAAATTTGACAAAAAACACATAGTATGTCTCACTGCCATTAACCTGGTAAATTTTTACTTTTTTTCTTAGTTTACCTGTATGATTAAGTTACTCAGAAAGCTAATAACTACTCTGTAGCTTTAGTTGGTTAAGCTATTTAATAAATCGCAAAACCTTTGCACTGAAAAGTAACTTGTAGCGTAATAACGTATCTAAGCTAGATAGTTAACTATATGCATTTTTAAGAACCTGACTTATAGGTTGCTATAAAAATTCATACTTTTCAAATTCAAAGCCACATATATTAAAGAATAATACATTATTATAAAATATTTAGAAACATTTTTGGTATCTACAAGTATTGCTCTTGAGTATATGGAAGTACTCGTGTTGTGCCATAAAATGTAATTCATTTGCAAAATATAACAATGCATAAACAAAAGTAAGAAATTACAATTATAAATAAGTACACATCTTAATATTTCAAACTTTAACGATCTTGACGATCTTCTCTGTTGCTTGTTTCCTCCAAATGTTGTTTTTGTGGAGGCACCTTCGATAAGTTTTTTGATGGTAAAACTTATTTTTTTAAAGAGCGATAGTTTCTTGGTACATAGCCCAATAACTCATGCTTTAAATTGCGTTCATAATCACTTTCGTCAAAATGTCTAGAACAGATTCTAGCATTTTTCACATTAAACTTATCTTCTCGTTTGCATAGACGCTTCCAAATACTTTGTTTTTCTTTGACTTTAGGGATGCCAAAATCTTTAATATCGGGCATTGTAGTGATTGTCTACATTACAGCCATATACAGCACATCTCATTTTCACTTTTAAGCTTTACAAGTGATGTAAAAGCACCCAAAATTAACTTGAAAACACAACGCGATCTTAACAAAGACGTGTTTCGTTTACAAAAAATGGCGGAAGTACACACAGCGTGACGTATCATGGCCACGCCTACCTGCGCGATGCCATATCTTCTTTTATTTGTATCATGTCTGTCATGCTTGGGAAGTTTTTCGAAATGTCCCCCTTTAACTTCCAAACTTTCTTACTCTTTTTTAAAATGAATTTCGTACATTCGCTGTAACATTCCAGGTTGGGTTAGGTATAATAAGCAGGCAGCAGGCAAAGCGGGTTCGGTCTCTCATATCATCTAAAGTTGTAAGTGCAGTCGCTATTACTTTGTTCTTTATAAAACCCCACAAGAAAAGGGCCATCCCTATACCTATCCCTATAGACCGAAGAAATTTTCCCATTTTCTCTCTCTCTCTCTCTCTCTCTATATATATATATATATATATATATATATATATATATATATATACGAGTATATATATAATGTCTAATTTTTATTCAGCCATATAATATTATATTATTGGATGACAATTGAAAATTTAACGAATAGGGTTATCAAGGACCGACTATTTCACGCTTTTTATATTTTTCTGCATTCCTCGGTAAAAACAACCAGAACATGTAAAAATTTCTGATACAGAAGAAAATAAAATCTTGAGATTAAAACTTTAATATAGTAACGATGTTTACCCTGGTCTAATTGTTTGTATATAAAAAAATGTCGAAAAACCTCCCTGGGAAGTTTTTCGAAATGTCCCCCTTTAACTTCCAAACTTTCTTACTCTTTTTTAAAATGAATTTCGTACATTCGCTGTAACATTCCAGGTTGGGTTAGGTATAATAAGCAGGCAGCAGGCAAAGCGGGTTCGGTCTCTCATATCATCTAAAGTTGTAAGTGCAGTCGCTATTACTTTGTTCTTTATAAAACCCCACAAGAAAAGGGCCATCCCTATACCTATCCCTATAGACCGAAGAAATTTTCCCATTTTCTCTCTCTCTCTCTCTCTCTCTCTCTCTCTATATATATATATATATATATATATATATATATATATATATATATATATATATATATATATATATATACGAGTATATATATAATGTCTAATTTTTATTCAGCCGTATAATATTATATTATTGGATGACAATTGAAAATTTAACGAATAGGGTTATCAAGGACCGACTATTTCACGCTTTTTATATTTTTCTGCATTCCTCGGTAAAAACAACCAGAACATGTAAAAATTTCTGATACAGAAGAAAATAAAATCTTGAGATTAAAACTTTAATATAGTAACGATGTTTACCCTGGTCTAATTGTTTGTATATAAAAAAATGTCGAAAAACCTCCCACTCTGAAAATTTTGAGATATAGTCATTAGTTCCCTGCTAGTAACTGTAAAATAAATACATATATTTACGATAAGTCACGAGAGCACTACCGCAATTATTTTGAATACTGTATAAAACAAGTGTTCTTTTCTGTTTTTATTATAGACCGAAGGACAGAGACATTTGGTACTGAGCAAGAAAACCAGTTGAATACAGAACAACAAGCTAGCCGTCAAATTGAATGGATTCAGCAGCTTCTGAAAAATCGTCAGGAAGAATTTGATGACACTACTCGCACTACGGATAGTTTATTTGGATTCGGCAGGCAAACTGACTGTTCTAAAGAAGCGGCGTCTAAGCAATTAACTTATCACAACAATATTCGAGAAATTCAAGGGTAATTAGAATATGTTTATTACTGCTAAAATCTTTTCTTTATATTTAGAGCATTGCTTGCTCTATAATATATTTAGTATAAAACTTACCGCTTACCTAAATCCTAAAATTTGATTTTTGACCTGTACAGAAAAAACTCCTATAAATATTAATAAGCCAATACCAAAAACACCGGGTTACTAGGTCTGGTATTTTTTAAAGCCTAGATATTTAGAAATAAAAGGTCAAAATGACGCGGTGCGTGCTTGGTTTTCTAAGAACTTTAAAATAATTATTCTATGTAATGTATTCTTGCTAGGTATGCGCATAAGGGAAGTAATAATTCTGCCATACTAACATAAGTTATTTGTAATTACTACTTCTCTTAGTATCTAAAATAATATATAAAATAACAAATACTAATTCTACTTTAGGCAAATATTTCAACACCAATTAAAAGCTCAACAATTTCAACTTCAACAGCAGTTTTTAAACCACCAGAAGCAACAAGTAAAACTACAAATCATGACAGGGCAACAAAAGGGCACATCTTACACGCAAATGCAAGAGTTGTATAGGATATGCAACGGATTACAGAAAAAAGAAGAGCAATTACTAGAGACACAAAAGAATTTCGATATGACAATTCAAAAATTACAACAGGAACTTACGAGGCAAGAAGAACGACTGCAACAATGTTTGGAAGATGAAAGAAAAGAAGACGAAAGGACTATGTCAAAGACGTTCTGAAGAAAAAAATGATGCTGATATTAGATAGTAACTAACGCAATACAACAGGTGTTATGTTTATGTGAGCTTTTAAATAAATTTGTTATGCATTTATTTGCTTGTTGTTTAAAATTTCCCCATTTTCTTGTCTTTATCTGTATCAAATACTACTTACAGTGAAGATGTGGTAAATTTGGACTTTACTTTTCAACTTCACGATTGTTTTCCTGGTTAAGTTAACAGACAGTGAAAGTTATTTTTCTAAGTTTGAAAGTGTTTCTTTAAAGAATACGGTTAAAGTTTGAAGTCCTAGCTCTAAAAAATGACAGGTTTTTTATTAGTAAAATAACGCTTTCAAGAAACATTTTATATGATGGCGCTTTAAAAGTATCTAGTATAGATTAGGGATTCACCAAATCTCAAAAAAATTGATATTTCGAATCGATCCTAGATGGTGATCATGGAAATCGATTCGCTATTAAGATCGCCATAAGAGATCGACCTTTTAAAAAATCGATCTTTGGAAAAATTTGGGCGTGAGAGAGGGGAGCCGGGAGAGTGGACGGTGTCCACTCCAAACCAATGGTATTTAAAGCTCTTTCGGTATAAATTACTTGTGCAGTTGTAGTTTAAGAAAAAAGAAAAATATTTAAATATTTAAAAATTTTAAGTTATGGGGGGGGGGGGGGAATATTTAATTTAAAATACTATCATGAAAAACATACTAATTTATTGAAAATTAATAATAATAGTAAACATTTGAACGAAATTGTTTTTCAGATTTGAGTTTTTTCTAGAATATGTTAGATAGCGCAGTTTAACTATTTCCTCATTCCTTTCCTAATTCTTACTAGGATTGCTTTGATCGTGGGCACAGGGACCGTATCGTTTGTAAAGGATAAAGTATAAATAAATTTCCAGTTATTATTAATTAAATTTTTAAGTTCGCAGACATGAAAAAACCAACATTTGAATCGATTCTGCGTAAAATCGCCGATTTCCTGGAGGATCGAAGGGTAAAAGATCGATTCTTAAAAATCGATTTTCATTTAGAAAAAAATTGATCTTTCCAAGATATCGATTTAGATCGTGAATCCCTATTATATATTGCTCTACACAATAATTGATAACACTTTGAAATCAAACGAATCACAGAAAGGATTTAAAATCCTAATGGTGAGTACTCGTTGGGAAATTACACACTCACCATGCCATTCGTCATTCGACATGCTTCTAAACAAATGATCACTAAATCAGTATCCACTGGGTGCGGTAAGTACCAAGAAATCTTATTTATTTATTTAAATTTAAATTTAAATTTATTTATTTATTTAAATCTTATTAACGAAAAATTAAATAGTTTTTCAAAACTAGTTTACAAACAATTGGTAACGTTATTTCAGCATTCCCTTGCGTTCTTTAAATTATTTTGCCGGTTGCACATATCTTGAGCGGACTATAATTTAGGATTACCTATCAATGCTTTTCAAACGTACAGTTAAAGCAGCAAAGTGACACCTTTAATAATTTATACTGTTATTCTTCTAACATGTTAGTAGAAAGTTATAGTCATTTGATTTTTTTTTAAATCATATTTTAGGTTCCAAAAAATTCAAATATCTACATATAACTTTCTACAAACACATTTTTTTCTCTTAAAATTTACAAATTGTCGACACAATGATGTAAAATTTGTTTAAAAAAAATAATAAACAACATCCCTAAACGTGTTAATTTTTTTCCCAGTGGAAGCAATGCAAAAATCAACTTTTTTCGCAAATTACGAAATGTTTTTTTTTCTTTACCAAAACATTCCCAGTGGGCTCACTATTAAAACACCTAAATTTGGTGCGGTTCCTGTAAGTAGGAACAGACATATACAACTTTGAAATTTCACCGCACGCCGCTGGTGTCAAAAAGCCTGGAAAATTGCAAATATTTCAAAAACTACTGAATATATATTTTGAAAATTGGCACGTCTATGTAGTTAAAAACGGAAGGACAAAACCGTTTCTGTCACTATACAGGGTTAGTTAGAAATAATACAAATTTTTTTATTTTAAAAGGAACGTCCTGTATACTTTTGAAGATTCAAATAGCCCCTAAAAAGACAAATTCAATGATATAGAGTTTAATTGATTTATTTGTTAATATGACATATGAACACTAGTTTTAAATAAATGAATAAGAACACAATGAAAATAATAAATACCTAAAAAGTGAACAAGAACTACTTTATGAGACGTTCAAGATGTCTGCCACTGTTAGCTAGGCAATAGCCAAGCCTGTCTCTAATTTAACGTAAGACGTCAAAAGAATCCTATCGAATTTCACGTATTTGTTTTCTAATACAAGCCTTTCCTTGAGTTTTAAGCGGCCTATTTTTGTAAACCTTATTCTTTAAATCACCTCGAAAATAAAAGTCCAAAAGGGCAAGGTCTGGGGATCTGGCAGGCCGCTCAATTTTGCCTCTCTTTCCTATCCACTGATTTAAAAACATTTGGTATAAAACATTGACGCACTTCTAAACCAAAATTTACAAGGGCGCCATCCTGTTAAAACCAGGTTCTGGATAAATGATTTCCAATTGTGGAATAATCTGTTCACGTAATAACTCCAATTAAAGTACGGTCATAAAGTTTTCATTAATAAAAAATAGTTCAATAATGTCATGCCCTATAATACCCACCCAAACATTAACTTTTTCTGGTCTTTGCGTGTGTAGTTCGGCCATCCACCGGGACTAACTGCAGACCAATATCTACAGTTAAGCCTATTGACGGTGCCGTTAAGCATGAAGGTAGCTTCATCAGAAAAAAATCGGTCAAGTGCAAGCCATACTTGCACAATTAGTGCCATCAACCTCCCATTTAACTTGAGCAAACCTCGGCCGCCCGATCTTCGTTCATATGCCGCGCTACCCGCCGCCGACAATTCACCGCGCTAGAATTTTTTAATCCTGATAATTTTCCCGTAATCTACATCTAATTGTCAATGTTCATGATTTTTTCAGATTTTTCTGAGCGGTCCTTTTGGTGATTACGTTGGGGGACAGCAATTTTTAAGCGTTTTTTCTCTAAAAAAAATCGAAAAAAAATCCATCATATATATTGTCGAATTCGTCCTTCAATACGCTTTAATTTGACACCCTACACGATGCCCTTAATTTTTTTTTAACTTACCAATTTACCCCATGAAATTAACCCCCAGAACAAAAATTCAACTTTTTATACTTCTATAATTGGGCCACCACACTGTATCGCTGTGCTAAATGTCAAAATTTTACGTCGAACAGTTTTAGAGAAAATCGCCTGTGACAGACACACGGGCGGACACCGAAGTGATTCCATAAGTATTTTATTCCGTTTCACGGAACACAAAAAAAATGGACAAAATAAGGATCAGCACATGTCCATCAGAGTTTCGCAAAACTCATTTCGTCTATCGAAGTTATCTTCTGTCAGTTCCTGAACTGGGTGGATCTTGTAAGGGCGCATCTCTTCGCTTTCTAATAAATTTTTAACTGACTGGTGACACACATTGAGGTCTAAGCCAAACTGTCGAAGCGATTGATTTGGATTATCTTGTAGGTCAATTAAAATATCCAGAGCCTTATCACCACCAGCAGCTATTTTTGGTCTGTCAGACCTCTGTGTTCGCCTTTCACACTTACCGTTTCGTTGAATTTCGTCACCAGCTTGCTTACACATACCTGGGTTATTGCAGGCCGGAGATGGTGGTAGATCATTGGTAAACAGTATTGCAAAATGGATAAAGATCTCGGCGGAGAAGATTGGTCTTGGTACAAAACAGAACAAAATCACGAATCATTCTCATCGATCGTCGGCATTTGAAAAAAAAATGATTTGAAGAATAGCAGCTAATAAAGCTGACGGGACATGCAAATGCTCAGTCTATTAAATCCTACCTCCAAATGGGTTTAGAGCATCATTTGAAAATAGTGAATCACATGAGGGATAACAATGAAACAGGAATCACAATTTCTAAATCCAATTGTTCAAATCTCGCTAGTGTTGTTGCCCGTTACAGTTAGAATGTTGACAACAAAAACCCCATAATTTATCAGAACTGTACTTTGAATATTGTTAACAATTACAATAAAAATTAAATATATTGATTGTTTACTACTTGTATTTTCGGTTTAAATAAAAATAAGGTATTTGCTTGTTTTTGGGCTTAATTATTTATTCGTGAAATAGTCATAACAAATATCATTAACCATACCATACCCCATAATTTTCTCTGGAAAAATGTATGATTACTAATCACAAAATTGTTGCTTTTAAGCAGTTGCTCTCATGACCATGATCCAAAATGTCATTCGTAAAATGGCTAAGCAACAAACTTTCGTTTATATTTAAAAAATTTATCGGTAAAATTATATCACTTTATGGTACCTATTATAAAATATGATAAAACAGGGCGCACTTTTGTTTTTGCATACACATATTAAAACACTGGTATGGGCGACAGCAAAAAACTCATGGTTTATTGTCAGTGTAATTGTTTGGCGCCGACTTAAATAGATTTGCACAGGCTGTCCAAAATAAGATGTTCCATCTTTGTATCTTGAAACTACTAAAGTTAGAGATGAAAATGAATAAATAAAACAATTTTTTTTCATTCCAGATGATGTATACAGGGATATATTACAATTTTGAATACCCCATACAGGGTGTTATGACATTCACTTAATATATTAAAACCGATATTTATATAGATTGGAGGAAAATATTTGTAAATGACGTTTTCAATTGTAAGCTAGTAATCACCAGCCAAACTTGGGTGACAAATGGTGGTCTCCGGTGGTCAAGTTCGTACGGTGCTAGCTTTGCAACTGAGAGATTGCGGGTTCGAATCCTGCTTCGACCATGGATAATCTGTGATTGCCAATTGTTGAAAGGTAGTAGAGGAAGTCTTCCTCGACCGACGTGATACCACCACACGGCGTCTTAAAGGGCTGGTGAAATCCCTACGGATGTTTCCAGCTCTGGATGTGTGAGTCGGATTTTCCTAGTACACCCACGATACATAGTACTTAGGTTAGGTCTTCTTGGGCTGTCTGAAGATAAGAAAAAATGGTACCTGGTGCCACTGGCAAGAAGCACATGACAACGAAAATGTCAATTTTAATCCCTTATTTTTTATGTAACAAATAAGCATAAGAAATAATGGTGTTGTTGCCTTTTAAGTAAAATTCCTTTAAAATACACTTCTTTTGAAAATGTTTTACGTTTACAAATAAATACGTGCACATCAAATAACACTAATAAAACAGCTATTAATGAAAAAACCAGCGCCCGGCTAATCAACATCCACAAAAGTTCCATTGACAAATTAAACTACAATACTTAAAAGAATCCACGATATTTAGTCAATATAAGCAATATTGGAAAACTGGAAACTAAAAGTTTTTTATTTAACCCAACCTAAGCATAAAAAATAAATCATATACATATATTGTTGAATTCGTATTTCAATAAGCTTTCATTTGACACCCTACACGATGTCATTGATTTTTTTTCCATTTCTCAATTTACCCCCCTGAAATTAACCCCCAGAATCACAATTTAACTTTCTATACTTCAAATTTAGAATTGGGCCACTACACTCCATCTCTGTGACAAAATCGCCTGTAACAGAAGGACGAACAAACGACCGAAGTGATTCCATAAAAAGTAAGAATGTGTGTTTGATAATGTAAGGTTAATACTAGATTACTGTGGAATGATTTTACCGTTAATTATTATTTTTTTGACAAGAAAAATATGAATCGTAACATTAAATTTTGGCAATGTCGCAGCTTGTTCTACGGGAAGAAGGTTCACGGGCATACATTTATGTCATAGTTTTTGGGCATTTGAAAAACTTTTATACATTTTCGATGAAAGCAAAAAGAAAAGTATTTACACTACACCCTGTATATAAATGCAAATTTAAATTTCTCTTGAAATTTAAAGTTATGTACTATAGTTATTTATTCGTTTAAATTCTTGGTCTATCATCAGTAAAGAAAGGCTTCGAAAACATCCCACCAGCAGGATATAGTCTTGCAAGAAATGTTTTGTTTACTGTATAATTAAAACTAATAATAAATATCAGAAATATTTTTTTTAAACTAATGCTTATTTTAGAAATTTGGATCTTGGTAATTAATCTATATCACACAAGAAGATACAAAGGGTATGAAATCAAAATAACAAACCCACACCGACAAAACAAAAATATGTAATCATTTTGTTATTCTAATTTTGTGAAATAAATTTGGGCCTTTATTTTTAACGTATTTTTCCCTAAGATAAATTACATGTATAAATACCCGATTCAATCAAAATAGAGTCATTCGCACAATTAAAGTGACAATGAGGTTCGTATTTCTTCTAGCAATTTTAGCCCTTAGCAGTGCTAGTACACTGTATGGGGTACAAAAAGAGATACTGGTTAATGATGACGGAATAGTAGTTAAAGTGCCAGGAAAAATTGTTGTAATTGAGAAGCCGAGAGATGATGAGAAAGGTATGCAGGTGATTGTCAAAGAGCAAGATCGACTTATGAGGAAGATTAAAATAGACAGAAATAAACAGATCGTGAAGGAAATATTTTTCTCTGTCGAAAATGAATTGCCAGGAATGTTTTCCGACGAAGAACATAATAAGGAAACAACTGTAAGTAGCTGTCTGGCAAATCATAAACTTTCGGTCTTGTTCAATATATTGCTGTTGGCGTTTTCCCTATATATTTTGAAAAAGGGAAAAATCCTATTTATTTCAGGCTTATTAAAACACGAAAATAAAATAGAGGGGTAGTCTAAAAGTAATAGGACATAGAGCAACAGGGGATTCCTGGAATCAAAGTATTATACGATGTATCCAAATTTATTAAATCCGCAATGAATATTAACGAAGATACACGGTGTTAAAGTAAAATTTTAATTTCGATTTCCCCCGTTGCGCTGTTCAAAAAAGTTGTAAGCATATTATCGTCAAAATTTTTATAGGTACACTTTACACTAAGACTTATTTAATGTATTTCAGAGCATAAAGTGTGACGCACATAGCGCCCTCTATCCGCTGCAACAAAATTTAGGCCTAACTATTTGTACTCACCCTCGAAAACCCCCTATACCAAATTTTACAGTACTATGTCAAAAACATTTTAAAATATATAAAAAAATCGTTTAATGTTCTTACTTTAACACCCTGTATCTCCGTTAATGTTAACTTTCGGATGCAACAAGGTTGGCTAAATCTTAATATTTTGTCGCCAGCAATTCACTGTTGCTCTACGTTCCATTACTTTTGGACCACCTGTATGGCTTTAGGTCATATTTTACCAAATATCATCTAGCCAGTAAAATACATCCAATCCAAAATGCAAAAAAGTTGAAAAATTAATCAGGAATGTTTTTTTCCAAAGAATAGTATTTCCGCAAAAAATTTTTGAGGGACTTAAAAGATCGAGACTCTGAAAAAATACCACTCTGTAAGTTATTCTGGGGTATAAGGATATATAGGTACTCCAAAAAATATTGTGTGTGCGTAATTTAAATAAATCTAAAAACGTGTTAAACAAATAATAAGAAAATATAAAATTACAATTAAAATAATTGTATTTTAAAACAAAGTATTTTCGGACATAGGTTAACCTTTTAGACGTTCAGCAATAGAAGACGACACTCATAATTCATAACTAGCAGTGGCGGTTGGTGAAATTTCAAAGTTGTTTATCCTGTTCATACTCACAGGACCCGTACCAAATTTAGGGGTTTTAATAGTGGGAATGTTTTGGTAAAGAAAAAAAAACATTTTGTAATTTGCGAAAAAAAGTTAAATTTTTGGTGCGCCCCTCCCAAGAAACAAATGAACACGTCTAGGTATTTGCTTTCTTTTTTTCTAAACAAATTTTACATCATTTTGTCGACAGGTTTTAAATTTTGAGAGAAAAAAATGTGTTAGTAGAAAGTTTATAGTCATTTGAATTTTTTTAAACCTAAAATATAATTTTACAAAAAGTTCAAATGACTATAACTTTCTCCTAACACATTTTTTTCTCTCAAAATTTAAAACCTGTCGACAAAATGATGTAAAATTTGTTTAGAAAAAAAAAGAAAGCAAATACCTAGACGTGTTCATTTTTTTCTTGGGAGGGGCGCACCAAAAATTTAACTTTTTTTCGCAAATTACAAAATGTTTTTTTTCTTTACCAAAACATTCCCAGTGGGCTCTCTATTAAAACCCCTAAATTTGGTACGGGTCCTGTAAGTATGAACAGAGATAAACAACTTTGAAATTTCACCAACCGCCACTGATAACTAGCCTTTTGTTTTGGTTCATATATTGTGCGTGTGCAGGACAAAGAAAGAGATGCTAAATATCCGAGATCGCGCGCCGTCGGGCGTCATGGTTTTCCGGCTGTATTCCACTAAGCAAAAATGTAAAAAGACAGGTCCGGATGGGAAGAGTCCAATTTTTCACACACTTGACACTGGCTCATCATTTTCCAAACTTTAGGGATAAAATCTAAAAAGAAATACTGAATTTTTCACTACAACACATATTTCCTTTGTTGGGCAATACTGCACACAAAAACGTATTACGCCTCTACACTTTTAACCCATGAATAAACGCGATTAGGAATAGCAAGCGATGTTGCCACTGTCACTCTAAATTTCGCCACCATGCGATGAAAATAAATTATTAAAAAATTATTACCAAGAAAAATAGGGGCACATTGTTATAAGTTCCCTCAGTTATGTATTGTAGCCTGTGGTATTTGCGGGTTTTCAGATAACGTTTATTAAACTGCAAATATGCCACATAACTAAAATCCTAGCAATAGCCAGTCTTAAAAAGTACGTGGTGGACCATGTAGTTGACCAAATTAATAGTAGCTCTGGAATCTCCGATTGTTTTCAAGTCTAAACAATAGCATTGTTCTTGCTTTTAAATCAATGCAAATTTCTATTCTTATTTTTGGCCAAAGAATCACCTGTAAAACTTGAAAATAGAGTTTTGTCATACCCTGTATTTATACAGGGTGTACGTATTAGTATGGGCAAAGATCTTTGCTATTTTAATAAAGATAGAGACAACAAATTTGTTAATGAATCCACTTTTTTATATAAATTACCTTTTTCAACCCCCTTAAGGGGTGACGCTAGAGAGTTGAGGTCAAAAATTTTAAATGAAAACCCCATTCCGTGTGGTAACTCATTATAAAGGTGTTCAAAAAACAAACATTTTACCGCAAATCCGAGGCCGTATCTTAATTCTTAAATGCAAGCCTTTAACAATTAAAAATCGTCAAAAAACAATTAAAAATTTAAACACCTTTATTCCTCTCATTACTTTAAAAGTTGTTCAAAATGACCACCATGAACTTCTTGGCAGTAATAAAGTCCATTGTGGAAGTCACTTCTCACATTTTTGAGAATGGCAGATGTTACTTCTTGGCAGAGTGCCATAATAGACTTTATTACTGTTAAGAAGTTCATTGTATTCATTTTGAACAACTGTTAAAGTAATAGGAGAAATAAAGGCACTTAAAATTCTAATTTCTTTTTCACGATTTTTAATTTTTGTCATTGAAAAACGAATTAAGATACGGATCTCGGGTTTGCGATAAAATGGTTCTCTTTTGAAGGCCGTTAAAAGGAGGTACTACAGGGTTGCATTTAAAAGTTTTTACCAAACTCCGTAGCGTCACCCCTCAAGGGGGTTGAAAAAGCCAAATTACATAGAAAAGTAGATTTATTAACTAGTAAGATACATCTAAAATTTGGCGTCTCTATCTTTACCAATAGCAAAGATATTACTATATATACATACTACGACTTTTCGGACACCCTGAAACTGAAACAAAATTTTACATTATTATTTTTGTGTTAAAGCTGTTATCTAGTTGTTATTATATAGCCCTTACAAATATTTGTGATATGGATAGGAGTGACAGCGCATTTTGATTAACATAACAGAGTTCTCCTTGCTTTGATCACAATTATTTATTATAATAATAATTATAGTTTAAACAAGTAGAACTTACACGGATGTCTGGCACAAGATTCTGTTGATGTGTGATGTGATAATTCATTTAATTTTTTTTTTGTATATGAAGATTCCAACTTTCGAAGACAACATAGGCCAGACCAAGAGATCTGAATGTAATGATATTCAAGGGAGCACATCTCAAATGGCTTGCCTTGTAACTATCTTTAGGAAATACGAAGGAATTATTAGTGAAGATAGGTTTAAAGGGCTATTAAAAGATATTAAAGTAGCAGTCGATAACAACGAGTGCCATCAACTAGTTCTTGAAATACTCAAAACTCTGGAAGTAAAAACAACTGTGCATACTTTACTGAATCCATTATTTTGGCGGTTGCATTGGAATATAAAACAGGTACCGGCGAGGGATTTGGAGGATATGACTCAGGACAGAAGAGAAAGTAAGTTTTACTTATATACTGGCATCCACCTGCGACTTCGTCCGCGGTATAACAATTTTACTCCATTGCAAACCTAGAACCCTCATTTTACCCCCTTAGAAGCTGATTTATTAAAAACTGTAAAACACGTGTTTAAACATTTATTTTTTAGAGTACTTCTACGAAGTTTGGAGTTAATACGACCATATAATATTTTTTCTCCATACAAAGTTTGAACCCCTGTTTCAACCCCTTAGTGGTTGAATTTTGAAAAACCCTTCCTTAGTGGATGCCTATGTTATATATATTCAGACCGGCCGGTGGCTCGGTGGGTAGTGGCAGAAATGCGAAGCGGACTCATTCGACCACGGTTCGATTCCGGAGCTGTGCCATAAAACATATAAAAAGAAGTACAGGTATGTTTTCAATTGTCCGTATGTATGAAGCGTGTGTGTAGTGTATCCGTGCTGAATGAAGGAAGGTGGTAGAGGAATTCTTCCTCGACCGAGGAGGTACCACTCCACACGCCCTCTTAAAAGGGCTGGTGAAATCATTATGGATGTTTCCAGCACTGGGGGTGTAAGTCGACTTTGCGAGATACAACCCACAGTACCTTAGTTCTTAGGCTTGCTGCATTCATGGGTTGTACGATGATAAAAAAATATAGGAAATCTCACTCAGTTTCTTTTATGTATAGAGATAAAGTAAAATTTTAGTCAAAGTTCAGTATCAGTGTCAGTATCCTTTAGCTGGAGGACCCTGGACCAAGAATAGTCACCTTTTCTCCAGTTTTTGACGGTCTTTTATTACACCTATTTATTTATTTGCATTTTCAATATATTAACAATAGACCGACCCTGCATTTCTGTTAAAATCAAATTTCGACATACATAAGTTTGGCTGAATTGCAATATTTTAATGTCAGAAAGTCTCTGTTAATATAATTATAAAACCCATTCATGGCCGACCATCCTGTATATAAAGAAACTATAATAATTTTATTCTTACAAGCATATTATTCATATAATAGTCCAGAAAAATATTTTTTCATTATAATATCTATGTATGTACCTCTCTGAAAACAACATTTTTCAAGTCTATTTAGAGTAGAAAAAGTCCATTTTTCCCGTGCGCCTGCACAGGAGAAATTCTTCCGTGCGCTAATTTTAAGCGCCACAATAGCAATTAATTTAATTTGGAAATAAGCATAATAAGTATTTAACAAAATAGAATAAATTTAATTAAGGTCTCACTATTTTGCATTCTGCATATGCGACCAAAATTTCCTTAACAATGGTTCTTTCGCATTGTTGTTCATGTTTCGAAATAAAGATACTTAAATTAATTGAATTTACTTTTATTTATATGTGTTGTTATTTTCAGAGTTATAATGGAAAATCCTTTATTACACATCCATAAACTGCTTTTCTTGTGCTTGCATGACTGCCGTGTTCGGCTTCGCCTCATGCACACATTACGACACAAAATACGACAGAAATGTCTGTGACTAAATGACAGATGTATGCGTAAGACACGTGTCTGAGCGTATTTTCGCAATAAAAATGTAAAAACATCACACTCGATGTATATATTCAGTGTGTACACTCAAGTGTCGTAGTCTGCGTATCCACCAAAGTGTCGTAGTCTGTGCGTGTTTTTAGGGTCATAGCGACATAGCGATTTCGGCTTCGAAGAGGAGCTGAATAATACTCAATAAAAATTGTATCAAGAATTTGGATTTCGGAGTCACTTAATAATACTTAATTAATACTACTTTTTTTTACAACATATAAATTACTGCTTTAGTTAAAAAGGTAGATATAAATATATTAAACGTATGAATGAAAGTCTACTTGTCAGGGGTACATATAAATATGCAAAAATTGAGAATAAATTCTCTAACCACCTGAAAATTCCTTATGTTAGAAGAAAATACAGCAAATTTTGGTATGTAGTTCAGCGCTCGGAGGGGCATATAGCCCGGAGAATAGCTGTTTTACCATTATTTGTTGAAATCCTTATTGTATAAGGAATTTTCAGGTGGTTAGAGAATTTATTCTCAATTTTTGCATATTTATATGTACCCCTGACAAGTAGACTTTCATTCATACGTTTGATAATTTTACCTTACGGTAAACTCTACTCTGAATGCTTGAAACTGCTAATGGATGGCGCTGCCTGTGTCTCACTGCTTATGCAGCACGACAGTTGTAGCTTTAAGGGATTACTTTTTCGGAAGGTTGGTATGTTCGTCTATCCTGTACTGATGAGAACCAACGAGTTCGAAACCGGTCTGCAGGTGACGACATTCTAACTAAAGAAAAAGCTTCCTTCTTCCTGGTAGTTTCTCGCATTTGAAACATTAGTATTTTCTTATCTAACTGTGTTAGAAGAAAATACAGCAAATTTTAGTATGTAGTTCAGCGCTCGGAGGGGCATACAGCCCGGAGAATAGCTGTTTTACCATTATTTGTTGAAATCCTTATTGTATAAGGAATTTTCAGGTGGTTAGAGAATTTATTCTCAATTTTTGCATATAAATATATTATTAAATGGTTGTTGAATAAGTTAAAAATAATAAGTATTGGTGCAGCCATTAAAAACCAAGTTGATAAAATTTACAAAGAATGTCAACCTTTACACTCAATTATCTCAATATTGAAATCAGCGTATTTCTGTCCCTTGGGTCTTATTTGTTTCATGCAAAGTCCTAACAGTATTAAGATATTCTTTAAAAAAGTGCATAACCAGTTCTAAAAGGCAGTTGTGATAGTGGGATCAAGCCTGTTAATTAAAGAAAACCTTTTGTTTTCAATGACGACGTTTCTGTTTAATTAAAATCGCCCTCAGGCCTCATGGTTTCCCGTATTAAAACTTATATCAAAATTTAAAAAGGGACACATTACATTAGAATTAGATACACCTAATAGAAAGACGTACAAAATTGACTTCGGATACTGACATGTGTTAAAATCAACTTCAACTTTCTATAGGATTAGACATAATTATAAAGAGGGGATTTTCCAAATCTCGTATATTAATTCCACATACCGAGCGCAAATCATTTTTTGCCCCTGCTATAAATATACCGACAAAGGGCGGCTTTCCGAGTATGGGTTGTAAATTTAAGCCGTAGAGGGACCGAAAGCATCCAAACCTGGCAAAAAACCCAAACTTAAAATTCCACCCTCTTTTAATGTAATATTTCTAATTAATGAAGAAATGAACCAGGTACCTAGAACCACTTTTGGTTTTACAGGTTAGTACCCGTGGATCTATTTAATAGCGTTGCTGAATAGTTGTGTTTCTGTGGTTTTTACATTGTGATACCTTCGTGTTCAAGTTCCAAATTAATATGTCGTTATCAGCAACAGGTAAGCTCTAATTAAGTGTAATTTATATTTTTATTTTACACATGGTTATATTTCAATTCATGAAAATTGCTATTAAAAATGATCTCTTTTGTTATTTATTTTTAAGAAAACATAGATATTTAGTTTATCTAGGTATTCATAGGTGCTTCAAAACTAATTTTATATTGCTGATTATAATGTCGTCTTTCATGCCGACCAAAAAATGTTTGCACATATGTTGCACTATCTTGTATAAATGGATACCAATCCAGGCAATGTCTTTTTTTTAAATAAAGTTTAAAATCAAATGAACGTTTCATTCTGTTGCAGGATCGGGAAGTACTGATATTTTTTTGTCCAGACGATTTCTTTATGACAAAATAAACGAGTCAGGTCACACCAAACTGGATGATCAAATTTTAGTTTTAAGAATTAATACAAGATATAAGAATAAGACCTAATTGCCCGGAGTCTAAAGTCTCGGAGCTGCATAACAAAGTATCATTTTTTATTTCTGGTTTCAAGAAGAGATGGTCCAGATCTTACAGAATGAATCAAGGATTTCTGGCTAAAAACACTAATTGGCTATATTCATCAAATGGGTTTCCAAACTATGCAGTTCTAGAAAACATAAAAGCAGGAAGACCTAAACTGTCCTCTGAGGAGACTTCAGAGAAGACTAAGCGTCTGAACACATATCAGTTGCGTGCTGAATACTTCACCAAGGAATTATGTTATGCAACTCAAATGAGCCTACGCTCATCGGGTGCAACTGATACAACAAAGTTGGCGAAAGAAGTTACGAAGTTACTAATGCATCACCTAAACGTGCAACTCATTAAAAAATATTCATGGTACCCAATGCCTTCTACCATACATAAGGTATTAATTCATGGTTCCATTATTATACACAAGGCAATATTGCCAATTGGATAATTAAGTGAGGAAGCCCAGAAACCTAATAATAAGATGATTAAAAGGTAGAGAATAGTATATTCTGTAACAAGGTTAGAATGAAAAAACTCAATACGAGTGGAAAATTCCGAACGCGAGCGCTAGCGAGCGTGAGGAACCACGAGTATTGAGTTTTTTCATTCTGAGTAACAGACTATATTTTCTCCACAACCAGAAAGTATAAATCAAATGAATGAATGTCAAATTCTATATCTGATTCATTCGATTTTTCACTCATTATTTCATTTAAATTGAAGTTTTTCTGACAAAACTTATGATGCCGCCACCATTTGCATCTGTCACTGACAATTTTGAAATCCACGGCAATCTATGTCGTTTGGTTCGATTACAGAATATTCATACCGTACCTTGTTATGGAATGAAAATACATGCGAAACACATAAGAAGTAAGTGTTTCAGAACAAATATTCTAACTCAAGAGTAAGAATGTATATGTTCTATTATTAAAAATGATTTCGGAATTTCTACATTCTTTAATGGTTGTGGAGAAAAAGATTTTCTCGCAAATTCTCTCGTGAAAAACAAACGAGGACATGTCTTGTCGTCTACTTATTTCATCTGATCCACTAATCACCAGTATGCATCAACCACTAAAAAAAAATTCACTTTAGACAAAGCTGTTATGCAAGTGTTAGAAGAACCAGTTTTTAATATTTCGACAGATCTTCAACAGATCAAGAGTTATCAGACGAAAGGGACGAGTCAAGTAAATACATGTATGTTTTTAAAATCAAATTGTAATTAGAGTCTATTTTAATAATCATTTAATTTTTTTTTAATAAATGCATATTTTGGTATTGTGTTGTTTCTGACTACTCTTCGTTAAAAAACCTGCGAACTTAAGGTCTATAACTTACCTGTTATTTGCAAACATAAATAAATAATAACAGAACAAATTTTTATCACCATTAGATATCTGAAATAATTTTTGCCAACTTTCGATGCTATTGGCCCCTCTGCGCGTCGGCCATACCATAGAAAATTTTATGAAATATTTGATAATATTTTGTTTACTATACTTAAAAAGTGATTTTCTTGCAGTTCTTTCTGTTCGGTACAGTGACGGGGTAAATATTTAATATTTACAAATAAATACATTTTTGTGTGATTTTTTTTCAGTTCTTCCTGTTTGGTACAGAGAGACAGAGTACAGAGTAGTCAATATTTACAAATAAATAAATTTCTAAAAATTTTTGGGTGGGCCCTAGGGTGGACACCACCAGTTTTTTGGTGGGCCTGTGCCGACCCAGGCCCATCCGTAGTTGCGCGCCATGGACCAAATTTTGCAAGATACTTAAAAATGTTACCTACCTAATAACCTAATAAAAGTTTTTGCTTGTAAAATAAATAAGATTCACGTTATGAAAAACTAAACTTTTTATACAGAGAGCAAAAAAAAAATACGAAAACGTTATTTTGACATAAGAGTAAATCATAGGCTTTAAAAAAACTATTTTTAATGTCAATGGAGTAAACATACCTCGTTTATCACTTTCTACCAAAAGAACAAATATGAAATGTGTTTTAAATTAAGCCATAGGCCAGTGGCGTAGCCAGAGTGGGTTCATGGGGGGGGGGGGGTATAAAAACATAAAACCAGTATACTCTTAAGACTTGAAACGTGAATCATATACAGGGGTTAATAAATAGGTAATTTAAAATTTTTTGAATAATAATTATAATTATTTTTATTAAACTTCGAAATACACTATGTATGTTTCGATTCCTTCTTTTAAAAATGTTATTGAATGAACAGCCTGGGTAATTATGCCTTTTAGCACGTCAATATTATTGGGTATTGAAGTGGCATGCATAAACAATTTGTTTTAAACGGCTCCATAGAAACATATCGGCCAACGTTAAGTTGGAGCTTCTTGGAGGCTGCAAAATTGGGCCATATCTACCAATCCACCTTGGGACAAATTGCGGTGAAGCCACTCTATTACCTCGCGAGCGCAATGTTCTGTACAACCATCTTGTTGAAAATACATTTTTTGGCGAAAAGTTAGTGGCAAATTATTAAGTATTACGCAAAAAAATATATCAAGCATTTCAAAGTAAGATATTCTATTGCAGGTGTTATTAAAAAAATACAAACCTTTATCTTGCAAACATCAAATAAATTAATATTACTTAAAGTTCTTAATTTTATTTTATTATTCATTCATAAACATATTCTCGGACGAGGATGCAAATTGGTGGACGAGGCGCAGCCGAGTCCAGCAACCGTCCGATTCGAGGTGATGAGTTATTTTTCCTACTAGATACACAATACTATTACATAATATAATATAAAGTTATCCTATAAATTATTATTATTTTTCTTTTTTATTATTATAGATCTAAAAACAGATATGTATGGTTCTAAAGAAGAAAACCAGTTGAATCTAGAACAACAAACTGGTCGTCAGATTGAGTTGACTCAGCAAATTCCTAAAAATCGCCAGGAAGAACTTGATGATACTACAGGCACTACGGATGGTTTATTTAGATTTACTAGATACACTGATTGCACGAAAGAAGCGATGTCTAAGCAATTAGCTTATCACAATAACATTCGAGAAATTCAAGGGTAACAATAACATTTTTATTACTACTGAATTATTGTTTATTTCTATTTATAATTCGCTTGCTTATCTATTATTTACTTTAGGGTTCATCAAGAAAATAAATTAATAACTAGTAAGTTTTTAATAACGACTTGTTAACACGTGACGCGATCAAATCTTGTGGAAACTAATTAATTAGAATATTTTCCTTTAATTGAGTACTAGTAGACCAATAAACGAAGGTCTAAAAAAGAAATTTTAGGCAGACTGCTGCTTTTTTTTTTTTAAATGTTGAGATTATCATTTGGAAAGACTGGTATTGGTACTACTTTGTGCCGCGTCCTTTCAAATGGACGGAAAAAAATTCGTAAGGGTTTGGAGAAAGGTTTTTGGCTTCTAATTGAAAATTGAAAAATAATCTTAAAAAGAGTTTCACATAAAAGTTGTAGAGCATTATCTAAATAAAAGGGCCCTAACAACATTTCTCATATTTATAGCAACTAAGCCGTGAGGGTCCCGTAAAGGTTAAAAGCAACTTTATCTCATTTCCTTTGACAAATGGGACTGAAATGCCGATATGGCAACATTGTTGGGATCAGCACACAACGAGTTGAAGTTTGTTAGCTACGAGTCAGAAACTACAGAAAAATAAAGGGTTTGCTATCAGTACGGTTCGTAAATTAAAGTGCCAGACTACAGGCGTCGGAGGTATAACGACCGCGATGTGTCCACATGCTTTGCTGTGGAAAGAGGTTACGTTATTTGGGGTGCAATGGGACTTATTGTGTTGGAAACGATCACTGCGCCAAAAAACATGTTACTAGTGCAAATCATAAACATAAAAAGGGAGCTAAAAACCCTATGCCAAATTTAAACTAGATTTGACATTTATGATGAGTACCTACTTGTAATATGCCTTTTTATACAGTCCAAAAAAAATCGCGTTTCCAATAAATATGTTAATATTATTGCAAAACGAGCCTATCTAAACACGCACACAAAAAATTACGTCGGTTGGACTGATAATAACAAAAATATTAAGGATTAAAGTTGGAACAAATTAAAAAAATTCAGTTTTCCAAATGACGTCATCCCACGAAAAACAACTGACTGTAACGGGCAATGTGGCGGAGTAAGGATACGGCAACACCGCCATAATCCATGAACCCCTATCGGCAGTTTTAGTACTAACGGGAATGTTTATTTTGTTATCTGTCATTGTCATTTGCAGTCATATTTATATTTTGTTCTGGTACAACTTTTGTAGCATTTTTTATCCTTCGAATTTAGTATTAATGGGGAAATTTTAGTGCTTAAATGTATTTATTAAGTATGGAGGATAAACTACAACAATAAAACTAACCACAAAAATGATCTTACTATAACACCGTGTAGTTCTTTGATCCCGTTATTCGGTGAGTTTTTTCGTACGTACAATGCTCAATAACTATGGTAAGGCTAACCCTTGAATAAATAACCAGAGGCGGCGATGGCAGAAATAAGTAAGTGCGTATAGGTTATATATCCGATAAGGGCTATAATATTGTGAAATGCTGTGTAAGTATTAGAAATCCGCATTGGCTCGGCTAAACATTTGCAGCATGGCGTATGTCTCTAAAGTCGCTTCGTGAGTGCTATGCGTCTGAGGAGAGGACGACCTTTGGAAAATCTGCACCTGGGGAACGGACGACCTTGGGGAAAAATACGCGTCTGGGGAGTGGGCGACCTTAAAACATACGCGGCTTGGATGCGGACGACCTTGGGAGAAATACGCGTCGGGGGAGCGGGCTATTTTGGAAAATACGCGGCAGCGGTGGCCCGCTCCCCAGACGCGGATTTCTCCCAAAGTCGTTCGCTCCCCAGACGCGTATTTTATCAAATCGTTACAGGCTGTTTAGCTACCTGGTACCACGCAGTACCTACCTGGCAATAGTACCAGCCTTTATAGTCTTTTCTACTATATAAACTGAAACGCAGATTTATTGCATGAGTTTCTGATTAATTATTTTTAGTTCAATTTGCGTTTTATTGCTTGTTTTTAACCTTTAAATTCCTCTTAAGATAGACAAAAATAATTAAATCCGTTATACTTCATCACCAATTAGGTACTGCTATTACTACATTCAATAATCATAATGGTGTAGTATAATGAGACATAGTAATATTATATTAATTATATTTTAGGAAAATCTTTCAATACCAACTGACAGCTCAACAACTTCAACTACAACAGCAGTTTTTAAACAACCAGAAACAACAAGTGAAACTACAAATCATGACGGGGAAGCAAACGGGCATGTCCTCTATGCAAATGCAAGAATTACATCGGGTTCGCAACGAGATGCAGAAAAAGGAACAGCATTTACTAGAAACACAAAAGAATCTCCATATGGCAGTACAGACGTTGCAACAGGAACTTACGAGGCAAGAAGAACGTCTGCAACAATGTTTAGAAGATGAAAGAAAAGGAGACGAAAGACATATGTCAAGAATGTTCTAAAGATGTTGTTACGCTAACTACAGGAGAGGAGCTGCTAAAATATAAAATGTATTTAATTTTATTACTTCTATAATAAATATTTTACGTTGCCGTATCTGTTTTCATTTTACAGTTTATCTAATACGTTACAATGAAGTAGCAAAATTCTATGATCTGTGGGTGTATATTTAAAAGCTTGCTTAACTTCTTTAAGACCGGTAAAGATCATTGCGCTTTCCATACCTATGCTTTTTGCTAGTTGTAACGGTGTGATCCAAGCTTTAAATAAAAATATATTATGAGCGTGGTTTTAATTTAATACATATACAGTGTGTCTACTTAAATTCTCTACATATGGGAAACTTTTTTATTATTACTTTTACGAAAAAAAGTTACTCTCTGTAAAAAGTTCTGCTTCCTGAAAAGATACTATTAGACAGTGGCGGCTGGTGAAATTTCAAAGTTGTATATCTCTGTTCCTACTTACAGGACCCGTACCAAATTTAGGGGTTTTAATAGTGAGCCCACTGGGAATGTTTTGGTAAAGAAAAAAAACATTTTATAATTTGCGAAAAAAAGTTAAATTTTTGGTGTGCCCCTCCTAAGAAAAGAATGAACACGTCTAGGTATTTTATTTATTATTTTTTCTAAACAAATTTTACATCATTTTGCCGACAGTTTTTAAATTTTGAAAGAAAAAAATGTGTTAGTAGAATGTTATAGTCATTTGAATTTTTTTAAGCCTAAGATATATTTTTAAAAAAATTTAAATGACTAGGTCTAGTCATTTTAATTTTTTTAAAAATATATTTTAGGCTTAAAAAAATTCAAATGACTATAACATTCTACTAACACATTTTTTTCTTTCAAAATTTAAAAACTGTCGGCAAAATGATGTAAAATTTGTTTAGAAAAAATAATAAATAAAATACCTATACGTGTTCATTTTTTTCTTAGGAGGGGCACACCAAAAATTTAACTTTTTTTCGCAAATTACAAAATGATTTTTTTCTTTACCAAAACATTCCCAGTGGACTCACTATTAAAACCCCTAAATTGGGTACGGGTCCTGTAAGTAGGTACAGAGATATAGAACTTTGAAATTTCACCAGCCGCCACTGCTATTAGACTATTAAAACTTGAAATAACATGTACAGAGTGGTCAGAAAATAGAAACATTTCTAATTGACCCAAGAGAGAAGTACCCTTAAATTTTATTTCAGAGTAAAATGAAATAAGAAAATGTTACTTTGAATCAAAAATTATTTCTAAGTATTAGTCCATTGCTTTCTATTAAAAAATAATTTAAAAAATTTAAATATGTTAATTCTTAATGGCACTAACCAGCAAAATTTCCTTATTTGACGATAATTGACAAGTGATTAATGATTATTGACTTGAGTTGCATATTTAAATGTACTTTTTAGTTATTTAAAAAATAATTTACATATTTAAATTTTTAATATTATTTTTTAATAGAAAACAGTGAATTTAAACGTAAATATAATTACTATTATGGGATACTAGTAAAACTAAGTTGAACTTGTAAAATTTCCACTATATTTAAATGAAAAATGACATGTTTCGCTAACACTGTAGCTTCGTCAGATGACAATGAAATGATACAGAAAATATTAAAATTATTTTCTGTATCATTTCATAGTCATCTGACGAAGCTACAGTGTTAGCGAAACATGCCATTTTTCATTTAAATATAGTGGAAATTTTACAAGTTCAACTTAGCTTTACTAGTATCCCGTAATAGTTCACTGAAAAAATCGTTTGGGCTTTTTTCACACAAAATTGTAGCAAAGTCTTTGTAGAGCAATTTACTCTAATTGGATTATTAGTTACAACAGTTTTTATACATTTTCATACAATTGTAGCAAATTTTGCTACAATTTGGTCTTGGGCGTTTTTGAGAACAAATTGTTGGAAAAAGGTACACAATTGTAGTGAAATGTCCCACAATGTTTTTTCAGTGTAGTTATGGATTTCCACCTAGTATCGGCTGATTCAATTAATTAAATATAATTTTTAATTCTAACATTTTATACTTTCATTTTGCTCTAAAATAAAAATTGAGGGCACTTCTCTCTTGGGTCAATTATAAATTTTTCTATTTTCTGACCACTCTGTACCTGCTAATTCGAGTTTTGATAGTCTAATATTATTTTTTTAGTAAGCAGAACTTTTTATAAAGAGTAACTTTTTTTCGTAAAATTAATAATAAAAAAGTTTTCCATCATGTTGTAAATTTAACTCATTTTGGCGGTCATTACTTTATTTGTTAATAGATATAAAGTAATGTGCGCCTCAGTGTCTTAAAAAAAAACCAATACATCACGTGATCTGTTACTGTTCAAAATATGTCCTGTTATTCATCTGCGCTGCGTTTTAACACTTTCAATACATCACGTGTCCTTAGAGGATTTCGTTTATGCGTTGACAAACACCTAAGCCATTTTTTGGTACAAATACGATTCAAAACAGTTTACTAGTTATTTATGCAACAAGAGCATAAAGTGGTAATTTTTTTGACGCATAGGAAATTTGACCAATCCCACAATCCCATAAGTAAGAAAGGCACTTTATGCAGGAGTTTCTAACAATATTTGTTTTACGATCGTAAAAAATTAGCTGTATATTGGCCCAAAATTACTTCTAATTATACATTTTTACTACTAAAAGTGAAACATGACACTAAAAATATATACACATTAGTCCCTGAACAATTAAATAATTACTTTATTTAACAAATCTAACCAAAACCAAAGGCCAAAGCCTACATTTTTTAAATAATTTAACAAAGTAAATAATAAAAAAAATGAATTAATACATTACATGACTTAAGTTTTAATTTTTTATTAGTTCGGTAAAGCCTAATAAAACAAAAATTGATAAAAATTATTAATTCAGACTGTATAACTTTTTATTTCATTACATTATATTCAAGGTACATTGACATGTGTTATTAATAATGATTTTTGATCCCATTAAGGTATTTTCTGTAGAGCATGGCTGTATGGAAACCGACTCGTGAAGAGTGTCGTCAGGTCTATAAGGTCATTTGGTCAATGACCCACCTAAAATTTAATGATCCACCTAATAATTTATTTTTCAATTTTTTAAAACCAAAAAAGATCTTTTGTTTCAAAAAATTGCAAGTTCCATGCGAAAACTCTCCAAGAAAGAATCAAGCCAAGCCATCGTCGAAAGATTATCAAAGCTTGCTCCGGGCTGGGTCGTATTTCAAATTGATCTCATAGGTTTATATGGACGATATAAATTCATTAAAACTAAAAGAGAAACAGATATACGCGGTTTAGGAAGTTAAAAAGAGACACACATATTGGTCGACGGCCCACCAATAATATCGGGCCACTCCCACTATCAAAATATACTTTTTCAAGGCATTTGTTTTAGAAAAAGAAAAACTAATTAGGTAGCTAATATGCGCATTGTATTTGCATTGTATTAATGTTTTATTAATTAGCGGTTAAACATAAAAATTTATAAATACGATCACAGCCACGCCAGCGCTAGTCGTCAAATATAACGGCGTCGGACCGGTTTTCTTACATTACCAGCGTAGTCCAGAGGTAAAGTCTCAGCGAGTTGACCGAGAGGTCGAGGGTTCGGGACTGTGTTGGGGTAAACGTTTTTTAAAATTTTTGTTATTTAAAAAATTTGATTGACTCTAAAAGGTGTATTGGCAAAAAGTTAGCACAAAAGTTCCTTGATAAAATATTTTCCAAATTATTGGCAATCTAATATTTAATACAGCTGGTAGCCTGCACGTGCGTAGACAAAGATCGTATTACCAGAGAAAAATAAGATAGAGAGAATAATATCTCGTACCGAGTTCATTCATAAATACGATTTGCTTTCTATGACCTCCAAACCGACGTCGAAATAAGCTGACATGGGCGTGCACTGCAGATTTTGGGTTATTATAAAGTACAGTGAGAGTGAGTATTGAGACGCGCCGCAGAAAACTCTCTCTGCTTGCCGTGTTGCTGCCGCACTGGCTAATGTCGGGGTGTATTGTGAGCATCGTATTGGCTAATTTCGGGGCGTTGCCGTTTGAAGGCCATAGCGTGGTCGAACTGGCGGGAAGACGAGATATTATTCTCTCTATCTTATTTTTCTCTGGTGTTACTATGTCTAGTCGCCAGTATTTATTAAAGAAAACGGGGTTTCGGCAGCGTTCCTAATTTTATTCTACGACTGATCATACTTTTAGCTCATAATAAACGTCACCATCTATTTATTCTGGGCTTTTAGTACAAGGCGCTATCTCTATTGAGGAGACGCTAAACGTATCAAGCCGCTAACAATCTTCTAATCTAGAGTACTAAAACACATAAAAAAGCCATAAACATCTAGAGTAGCAATGTTCAATATACTGCAGTACCTATTTTATGATTTTTGCGGTGTTTATTTCTAGGTAAATAATTTCTAGGCACATTATTAAAAAACCTTCCCTAATTAAAAAAGTGTATTTTACTTGTTGCGTTGATATCACTAGCTGTCCATGAAGAAACCTCCTATTATATTCAATTTTCAGCTCATCATTTTTGTGACGTTTTTCTCTAGATTTAAAAACCGTTTTTTAGCTATTTCTCTAGACTCGCCAAATACTGAAGTACGTTGTTTTAAAGGTAGAGACACCACAAAGTGACCATCGAAATTTTGTTTAGCAGTAGTTTGAACAAGGTTTGCACATACTTGATCATCAATCGATGAAGGTTTTTGAATACTTCTTTCTTCTAATTCCCAAATTTTAGTCAAACTGTTTTCAAGACTTTGAGTTATGCTTAAATTACATGTAATTTGAGAATTAGGCTGATTAGCAGCTATGCATCCAGAAATTATCCATCCTAGTTGGGTTTTCTGCATAACTAGTAAGTTATGACCTAGTTTAATTTGACCCATATTAAGCAAACCCCAAAATGTCACAACCGATCAAAACGTCGATGGGACCAGCTTCATTAAAACTGGGATCAGCTACTTGGTACATACCAACCCATCCGACGAAGACACTGTGTGTCGAAACAATTGTCATGTTTTAAGAATAAAACTTTAGTGAGATTTAAACACGATTGTTATTATTTTTAAATAGTTTTATAATGGATCTTCATCAAGTAAAGGCTACATCAATTCGGTATTTTGTTAGTTATTTTTAGTAAAATTAAACATTTTAAGTTCATTTCATAAGAGCCTTGACGTGCTTGTATTGTGATATCAGTTTGCTTTAGGACAGGACAGGGCAGTATATTGGGACCCTTGCTATTCTTAATCTATAAGTACAGCAGATTTGTGCTACTCCATAAAATCATGTCCATCTCATCAAGACGTGGACGACACGCAAATATATTATTCTTTTTATGTCTGATTTGTATCCGGCTATGGAGAAGATTAACACTGATATAAATATTATTCGTGATGCGTCTCTTGCGCATGACTTGGTGCTTAATCATTCAAAAACTGAATTGCCGATATTTGAAAGCCAGAGAGAGAAAATTTTGTCGGATCCCAATTTTAAGATTGTTTTAAATGATCATGTCATTGTTCCAACCGATTATTGCAGAAATCTTGGATTATGGATGGACGTTTCTCTACGCTTTTCCTATCACATTGGAAAAATAAATTACTTCTGCTTCTTACTGTAAACTTAAATCTCTCTACTTACATAAGGACATTCTGAGTAGCGATTTTAAGTTAAAGCTCTGCGACTCTCTAATAATTTCATATAGATTTATATCCTATTCTAGTTAAGTTTACTGGCCGGCCATTTTAAATCGGGATAAGGAAAGTTTACAAAGACTGCAGAATGCCTGTATTCGATTTAGATGCAATTTAAGTAAGTGGGATCATATCTCTGAGAGCTTTTCTAACTCTGGCTGACTTAATCTGGAGGAACGATTTGGACTCCAATTTACACGATTTCTTTACAGGTTGAATATATCGGTGTCCTTCCTATCAAGCGTAGTGATATCCATGAACGAAACACCCGTCACTGTAATTTATTCAGTGTTCTTCGCCACACAACTGCTCTATTCCAAAGATCATTTAGTTTCAACGCGGCTAAGTTGTTTAATTCTATCCCGGGTGACATAAAGGATCTCCCTGATCAGCGAGTATTCAGCGAACAGTTCAGAAGGTAAATGTTAGAAAATAGATAACTGATTAACTACCTACATTTTTTGGTTTTTCTCCTTTACCTCTTTTCCTTTCACGTATTTTTGTTCTCTTTTTTGTGTTTAATCTCACTTTCGATATCACGATAGCAGGAGGCTAACTGGAGTTCGCAAGCGGAACTCGAGTTTTTTGACCGTTTTTGGTTACTCTAGTGAAAAGATAATATTTTTGCATTTTAATGTATTACTTAAGTGCCCATAGACCGAAAGAATTCTACTCTTCTCTAAATATTTGTCCTGTCTCTTTTATTCTTTTTTCCTTTACAAAGGTCTAAATTTTTACCTATACCTGTCCAGCAATATTAACTCACCACCGACATTCGCCACAACTCTTATGTTCTTTATTTTCTGAACCTGTGATCCGATTTTAATAAACTTTAATTACATTTCAGGTTCGTTCCTCAAAAATATCATTGTGGTCGTATTTTTTGTTAAAAAGTGCATTTTGATTTTATACTGGGTGTTTTTTTTTTCATAAATTTTGTGACATTGGGGGTTTGTTACTAATCATAACATAATACAGTTCGAATTAGACTCTAGCCTGATGATTCATTTTCCTTAGTCTTTCCCTTTTCTGTTATTTAATTAGATATGCCATTTTATAGCTCAATATGCTTTTATTAAATATATAAATAATAAGTTCCAACGAAACTATCGCCAACAAAAATGAAGAAACACTTCAAGAATTGAAGAACAAACATCCAATCCCTGAAAAAGAAGAAGAAGAAATATTTAAAATTTCAAATGATTTAAATATTGATTTTAATATTTCCGAAAATGAAATTAAGAAAGCCATATTCTCGTTTAATCCGGGATCCTCTGGGGGTGTGGATTCACTGAGGCCGCGACACCTTAAAGATTTGATAGGTGATGGTGCAGGTTTATTTTCTTCAAAATTACTTACTTCCCTTACTTTTTTTATTACTCATACTCTCTTTGGTGTCGTTCAAAAAGAAATCAGTCCGATTTTCTTTGGTGCAAATCTTTGTGCTTTTAACAAGAAAGACGGGGGAATTCGACCTATTGCAGTGGGCCTTTGCCTTCGTCGTTTAGCTGCTAAAATAGTTTGTCCTCGAGTTTACGAAAAACTTGGAAATGTATTTGGCCCTTTCCAACTAGGATTTGGAACCAAATGTGGTGCGGAGGCGGCTGCTCATGCAATGCGTCGATTTCTAAATTTTCCTCATTCTTCAGATAAAGTTATTTTAAAAATTGATTATCAGAATGCTTTCAATATGGTTAATAGAAATACAATTCTTAAAAGATCTAAAGAATTACTTCCTGAATATTTTAATTTTATTTCTCAGTGTTACAGTGAAAATTCTATTCTTCCCTATGGAAACAACCACATCCTTTCACAAAGGGGTGTTCAACAGGGTGACCCGCTTGGCCCTGCTCTTTTCTGCCTAGCCATTCATCCTATTGTCTCTTCTCTGGACTCTGAACTTAACATTTGGTATTTAGATGATGGATGCCTTGCTGGTGAGCCAAAGAATGTTTTAGATAATTTTAAGAGAATAATAACGGGAAGTTCAAAATTAGGTCTACAACTGAACTTTAAGAAATGTGAAATATCTTTTATTTCTGAGAATCCTGATTTAATAAAATCAAGTTTTTTTGACTTTTCACCTTCTATATTGGAAGTTCTCATATCCAATTTAAATTTATTAGGTTGTGCATATTCTTTGTCCAAGATTGATTCGGAAATAAATAAAACAATTATTTCTTTTTTTGATTCATATCAGAATTTAAAACTCTTAGATTCTCATATTGCATATTTTTTGCTTAAACATTCTTTTGCTATTCCACGAATGTCCTATTTACTAAGATGTGCACCTTGCTGGAAACTTAAAGAATCTTTAATGAAATTTGATTTAGAATTACAAAATTGTATTCAAGACATAACAAACTGTCCCATAAAGGATGATTCATGGTTTCAAAGTACATTACCAGTGAGAATGGGCGGTCTTGGAATTAGAGACACATCTACTCTTTCGATATCTTCCTTTTTGGGTTCAGTTTCCGATGTTTCAAATTTATTAAAAACAATACTGCCTTCTTATATTTCTGACACAAACGATTTTGATTTTGATAGTTGTTTGGAAAAGTGGTGTTCTCTTTGTGAGTTTGAAACTTTACCAGTACCTTTACCAAAGTCTCAAAAATAATTTGATAAAAAAATTTGTCAAATACGCCAAAACTTTCTTTTATTAAATTGTCAATCCGATGAAACCAAAGCTCGACTCTTAGCTCTTCAAGCTCAAGAAAGTAACGCATGGCTTAATGCCCTTCCGTCCTCTTCTATAGGAAATCTACTTGACAATAATTCTTTCAGAATTTCAGTTTCTTTAAGACTTGGTCTGCCTGTGTCTGGTGAACACACCTGCATTTGTAGCGAATCTGTTGATATTTATGGCTCCCATGGGCTAAGCTGCAAAAGAAGTGCAGGACGTGCATCGAGACACAGACAAATTAATGACATTCTTAAACGTGCTCTAGTTTCTGCAGAATGTCCTGCTAAACTTGAACCTGCTGGAATATATAGGAATGATGGTAAACGAGTAGACGGAATGACATTAATTCCATGGAAAAGAGGTAAACAACTTTTATGGGACGCCACCTGCAGCCATACTCTAGCAAAATCATATTTGGATAAAACATCAAAATCTTTTGGTTCTGCTGCTCTTATTTCGGAAAACAAAAAACACGTCAAATATAAAGATCTGAAAGACAGATTTTATTTCGTTCCATTTGCTGTTGAGACACTGGGCCCTTGGGGTGAGGAAGCTAAGAGACTTGTTTCTGAAATAAATTTAAGAATTTTTCCTGAACAATTTCGAGGTTTTCTCACCCAAAGAATAAGCCTGGCTATCCAGCGAGGAAACGCGACGTCAGTGATGGGTACCCTTAAGGAGGATTCTGGTCTTGACGAAATATGGGATATTTAGGTAAAAATTATGTCGATATCTTTTTCTTTTTTCTAGTTTTAGTTTTCTTTTTGATTTATATTATTAATAATTATAACAATAAAATAAAAATTTTTATTTTTACCAATAATTAACAGAAACATGTTGAGTTAAAAATATTATTTTACATTAAATAACAGAGGCATAAGAGTGAATGAAAAGGAAAAAAGGTTAAGGAAGCATAACTCTAAAGTTTTATTTCAACTGCGTTATGATATTATTGCTAGTATACTCCACAGAATATTACGAAATTTCAGAAAAAAACTTAGAATTAATATGAAACCCAGTAAAATATGAATACGAACTTAGAGAATGAACTTGCAAAGTAAAAAAATCATTCAAATCGTTGATAGGTTCAGAAAATAAACAAGATCCAAGTTCTGGCAGGTGGTGCGTTTTGTAGAACAGTTCACTACAGGCATAATGATAAGAACCAGAGATTTTTCTTTAATTTTATCTTCTTTCACAGAAGTTCGCAATTTTTACTTTGTGTAGTGTGGAATAAAGTGCAGTATAAAAAACACTGTCACAGATAAAATTATTACGGCATGGAACTCAAATAACAAAACATGGGACCTTTTTGGGACGCCCTGGGTGGTGGGACCCTAGGCTATAGCCTAGTGTGCCTAATGGTTAATCCGTCACTGGTTCTAGAGCACAATAGATTAGAGTTCTGTATGTTCTATGCATCTACTCTTTCATATTTTTGACATGTTGACATTACACTGACAACACAATTTTTTAGAAATTTATAAAAATGCATATTTTGTGTAAATTCTTATCAAAAAATCTCCATTGGATTAAAAATAATTATAAAAGCACAATATTAATAAAGACATATGGGTCGATGAAAGTAACTGTAGTAGGAGCCGCAGGTATGACTTTCAAAATATATTGAAAAAGAAAATGTGAATTCTATGCTGCTAAAATCGACTACTTTAAAATCTGTAGGATTTTATAAAAGAAACATAAAGATATTAGTGCGATTATATGTGACGTTCTAACTTAAAAGATATATTCCATAACAATGGCCACTAATTGATAATTAAAATTAGTGCATTGTTTTCTTAAAGATATGTAAGTACATATGAAGTATTTTTTTAATTTTTAGGTAAAGTTGGTCAGCCGGTGTGCCTTATGCTAAAACAATCACCATTAATAGATGAACTCTGCATTCATGATATCAAATCTACCTCGACTTTGGGATTAGAATTAAACTGTATTGATACTAAATGTAAAGTTACTTCATTTTCTGGAAAGGATAGCTTACAAGTCGCTCTAGTGGTAATTATTATAAATTCACTCACTACTTATTAAGTAGTATTTGTCAAGCAACTAAATTAATTGATACCCAATACTGCGGAAAATTTCAATATTCGTCAATCTTTTATAAGTGATCAGTTTGGAAATTCTTTCAATTGTTTTATTTTCATTAAATTAATAAAATATATTTTGTTAAACCCTCATACACAGTCATTTTGCATGCACAAGCAAGTGTTAAGACTTACCTGAAAAGGTATAGGTTAGCGCCATACACTTTAAAAAACTAAAGACAAAGTTCTTTACTATTCAAAGCAATCAGTCATTGAATTTGCACTAAAACCTGGTAGCTTGTATTGACTGGCCAACTGCAGACGGTTGCCAAAGTGTAGGTATAAAATGTTGATGATCCCATCCAAGCAATACAGTATTACACGACATTTATTTGACTATATTTTCATCCAATAAAATTAGCATAAATAAGTATTAAGTAATAAAAAAAGATACGCGTATTTTGTTCTATTTTATACGTCATAGCCGAATAAACTTTTATTCCCTTCTCACTGTGATAAATTATTAAGTTATTAAGTAAAAGTGACAACGCTATTTGATGGTTTACTACCAGTTTTACTATGAATTGAAAAGTGACACAAGCGTCCATTCATAGAATTCGTTGACTTTTGCTACATTGTTCAAAAGTGGAATTGTGTTATTTGGTGTCTGCGAGAAGCGTTTAAGTGTTTTTCTTTAAAGAAGCTGACATTATTTTGCGAAAAAACATTTAAATATGGTGCGACAGTGTCAAGTTTGCAAAAAAATTAACTAGTATTTAAACCGATAAGTTCCTTTTCAGAAGTAAGTAACACTTGTATCGAATCCATTGGTTACATACATCTACACATTAGTAATATTAGGGTAACAAAAATTTATTACAACAAAGCACGCCACTGGTGTTGGAAGAGGCAGCCGCCAGAAATGTAGGACAGTGTTGCTATGTTTTCCACTGTGTCTACCTCTCTTAGTCGCATCCATTGCATGTTTTAAACGAATGAATGATTTGGCGCTAAACGATTTTATGAATGAAATGCGTTGTCTTGAGTTTTTTTATGCCAATGGTTAGCGCACAAGTACGACATGTATGTGAGATGACGTGCGGACGCGTCTAGCCCAAGGCGCAGCATTAACTGCATCTGGCAGTCCTTCATGTTTTTTCTAGCGAATCTACCAAACAAATAACAGAAAACTACTAAAAATCTAGTAAACCGATTAGAAAATCTAGTAAACCGATTAGAAAATCTACTAAATCAATTTAATTAAATAATAATGAAAACGTTCACGGTACAAATCAAAATTCCTACGCCATTTAACATGCACGAGGAAAAAGACCATTAATGTTAAACAATAAAAAAATCAGAGAATATGATATAAATATAGTAATGCAAGACGGAAATAAAAATGAGATATAAACCAAAGCCACAATTCCTTTTTAAACATGACGGGCTTTGTAATTCCCAATTCACTTAAAAAGGAATTGGACCGAAAGCCACAAGCCCTTTTGCAAAGGATTTGAAGCCCTTTATGGGTTGGAAGCTCTGCAAAAGAGCTTGAAGCCCTTTAAAAGAGCTTGAAGCCCTTTAAAAGAGCTTGAATCCTTTTAAAAGAGCTTGAAGCCCTGTAAAGACCTTAAAGCCCTTGCAAAGAGCTTGAAACACATTAAAAGAGCTTGACGTGACACGGTTTAAATATGAAAATAAGAAGAAAAAAAAACTCCACAACGAATATGAACGTCCTTACCATATGGGATTTTTTTTAATTATTAGACCTGGCAAAAAGAAATTTGGAAAATCATCTGCATGTTCCCAAACTAAAATATTACCAAAAAGATTTTAAAAAATCTTTACCATATATACATGGTAAGATCTAAAATTTAAATAGGGCTTAAGAATAAACTGCCTTTACTGTCCATTTCTTGGAAAATTTAAGCAGAGCTTTTTTTAAATAAAAGTTTCGGTTGTTAACAAATTTTGAAACAATTTCATGTCTCAAAAAGTTTTTTTTTAAAACTTATTATTTTAAATTTTATTATACTTTTGCCCATATAAGCGCTTTTGTTTTTTCTTGGGCAGATTTTGAAACGCATCGTCATCACTATCACTACTTTAACTTGACTTTTTTAAAAGAGAAAATACAGATACTTTGCTTACACCTATGCAACGTAACGTATAACATATAACGTAAAGGCAATGCCCTGGTTATTATCCGATCGCGCGGACCGCACCGTTCGCATTTGCTGGGAGTTATCGAAAAAAGTTCATGACGGCACCGTCGCACAGTGGGCCCAAATTGGATTCTGTCGATCGAAATTCTGAAACTTCTTATATTTGCTTATGGTATTAAAATATCCACGAAAAAATTGTCATAAAAAATTGGCACCCCCTGGGGGTGCGGTTAGGGGGTGGGAAATATAAACACAGCCTGATTTTTGGTAGTGAGCTTTTATGGCATTAAAGTAATAAAGGGGAAAATTATGAACAAATATGACATCCCTTGGGGCTCGACTAATGAAATAAAATGCGGGACAACGCAATTTACCGTTTACTTGCCACCCCAACCGGCGCCGCCGCGCGGGCTGGTATTGTACAAGTCTGCACGTGTCTGCAGCATTTCTTGGTATAATTGTCTTCCTTAGACACTAAACGAGCTGACCATAAGCAATTGATAAAATCCTGGTGGATCATTTGTATTGCAAGGCCGGATTTTCTTTTACATGTATTGTAATCTGTAGGATTTTCGACGAGGACGTATTTTATAACTGTATATACAAAAAGGAACAAAAAGTAAATATGCATTTTGTAGCCCAAAGAATGCTTTATAAGGTAATTTATACACCAACAGCGAGTTTATGAATATAAAGTAAAAGAAAAGAAAAATATACTTGCTTTAATTTGTGTATTATTACAAGTTCTTAATTTGTTCGCACTTCGCGCGTAAAGCATGAAGTTGGAATGCGTATGCTGATGCTAAATACTAGTAAAATAAGTAATTTACAGGTATTACTAGATATTCATGCAATTCTAACTAAATTGGTTAAGATAAAAAACTGACTTTCGATCGCGTTTTCTTAAATCGGGCCCACTGTGCGTCGCAGCGCTATACATATATTTACAGGTCTCCAACTTAAATAACTACAGGTGCTACAATCGACCATTATATTTAAAAAATTCTGACAACAGTTTTTAATTGATTTAATTCATATTTTAGACAATTTCAACTTCTAGAAATCATTCATGTTGAGTAATACTTTAAAAACCGTGAAATCCTGTCCTCATATCGTGAGACTCGAGACAAAATCGTGAAATATCACGATAAATCATGAGCTCTGGTACCCTTGATTCTAAAGAACAAAATATATAATAGCAATGTCACGGATTGAATCATTTTTTTATCTATGTCATATTAAACCAAATGAAACTGTAACAGTTTCCACATTTTTGGTTCTCATAAATTATCTAGAATAAACTACACACTTGACAAAGACGCCTTCTTGTAGTCACAGTAATATTCAAATGAAAGGAAGCTAAAGTTAGTGAATATTAGTACAATACTCTATGATACTCAAACCTAAATCTTGCAGTTGATCTAGAAGACTAAAGTTGTCGCCTTCTAAAGATAGAAGTTCTGGAAGTGGTCGCCATCTAGAGATTTCTCCTGTCGCGCCGGTCTGCTTAGGTTGGGTTCGATTGGGTAGTGCGCGTCTTTTAAAGGAAGTTACCGAAACTCCATTTTAACAAATTTGACTAACTTCGCAACGGCCAGTTTGAGACTGTCCTTTATCGTTCCAGTGGTACTTAGACCCTTCTTAATGTTTTCCCTTTACACTCCCCTACTTGGGTCTATCTCCAGCCCGTACCAGAGGCGGAGTAACGCCGAATTTTACACAAAACGAAATTATCTAAATTGTTCTTTGTTTAATGGATGATTTATCCATTATATAAAGGTTAAAACACTATACTAATTTACACTAAGGCACTTTGGATACGCGATCGAAAAAAACATCCTTTAGGGTCACTCGCCGAAGGTATTAAATCACATCCAAAAAAGCCTTTACGTACGGAGTTCGAATTTTCTAAATCTAGCAGTTATCCGTATTGTCATTCCACCCTTTCGTATAAAGAAGAATATTCGTTATCTCGCGATAATTAGTAAACCGCCAAAACGTTTCTAGATGCGTCCCTGTTCTACACTGGTATATTCCTTTAACTGTTCGCGAAACGAGGGTTTATTATTATCTCGTTTCTGTTTGCCGTAAATTTTGTGATTACAAAGTAAACCTTTTACCCTTAATTTTATGTCTTTTCTTAAAATATATGTTAGTCTCAAAAGTTATCCCTAATATTTTAACATATGTACTCGTTTCGTCACAGCAAATAATATTACCGATTGTGTCAAGGGAATAACCGGGGATTCCCCGACTCTTTGCGGCTTGTTCGCTCGTCTATATATTATTATAAATAAAGGCGACTGCGTTCAGTAATTTCGAACGGCATATTTATTATTTTGATTATTTTAGGTTTTATATTAATTTAATTTTTGCAGATATTTTAATTTGATGTACCTACTTAAAAGATCGTATTTTTAAGTACGATCTCACTGATGCGATCGTACATCGTACCGAGAGTTAAAAAATCGCATAAATACGATTTAAATCGTACGATTTGCAACACTGTCCTGAATAGCTTCGAAAGAGCTTTACAAGCCCTTTGGCGAGGCTTGGAAAGCCCTTTAAGTATTTCAAGCCTTTAAAAAGGCTTTGAAAGCCCTTAAAAGGAATTGAAGCTTTGTTTTTCATTCACAATTCCAAAGCTCTTTTATAGAATTCAAGTCCTCGTTTTAAAAAGGGCTTCAAGCCATGGAATTGAAATCCCTAAAAGGGCTTGAAGCCCTTTTTTAAGTCACAAGCCCTCAAGCCCTCCCCAGCTCTGACTTGAACCAACTAGCAACTTGGTATAACGACAATGGTATGGATCTCAATGCCTCTAGTGTTACTCTATAACATTTCATAAATCTAAAGCTTCAATTCCAAAGCTCTTTTATAGAATTCAAGTCCTCGTTTTAAAAAGGGCTTCAAGCCATGGAATTGAAATCCCTAAAAGGGCTGAAGCCCTTTTTTAAGTCACAAGCCCTCAAGCCCTCCCCAGCTCTGACTTGAACCAACTAGCAACTTGGTATAACGACAATGGTATGGAACTCAATGCCTCTAGTGTTACTCTATAACATTTCATAAATCTAAAGCTTCGATTGAATATCCTTATTTGGTTGGAAATAATGTTCTCTCTAAAGTGCAATCTGCATCATGGTTTGATCTTTTCTACCATCAAAATAGATGTCTTTTCTTACCTCGGTAGCCTTTTTTTGTACGCGTATTCTTTTTTTTTTGTAATTCTCGACGGATCATATTTTTGTCTACTACGTTAACTGGGTTATCTGATGAAATAAGTTCAAAATCTTCCAGGGCAGCGCTTTCAATTTTGGCTACTACTCGATTTGATGTATCAGTCAAATCAGCGGTTTGGGCAATATTTGGCAATGAAACTCTGATTTGGTTGTATTTCTTTTGGTATACGTTTTTTCTGTAGCTGTTGTTGTAAAGGACAGGACCACTTGAAGTCTTAGTCTTTAAATCAGGTCAGTCAGTCAACTCTTCTTCGCTGACCTTCTACATTTTCAGTAGGTGGGCTAGAATCAGACTTCTGACTTCTTGAAATACTTGTCGAAGGGATTGGAATTTGAGGTAGACCGAGCATTTCTTCTCTATTCTTATTTTTTCCAGTACTTAGTTTATTTATCCCAGCTATTCGGCTTTTTCTTTAATTCCTTTGGTCCCTTAAAAAATCTTGATCTGTTAAGTGCATTTTGCAGAGATTTTCACATTTGCAATAATCGAAATTACTGCATTTGCAAGAAGAAATGTCAAAAAGTTTTTGTGATCCCAACTTAAAATTATCCACTTTCCCTAGAATAACAAGAGATTTTCGGGTTCTTAGGATTTTTTTTTATATCACGGTATGTTTTATGATAATATGCGAATATTATTGCTATTACGCGCTTGCTTGGAGTTAGTGGGGTTGGTGGTAGTGAAGCACGTTTCCATATATTGTCTATTTTATTTGCAACGTCAAATTCAGGCGGTTGTTTGCTCGAATTTCCCTTAATCTCCTGCCTTATAAACAAATAGCAACGAAACATATCTTCAATAGTTTGTAAACAACTTTCAGAATCCAGGTCGTAGGCAGTGCCAAATATTGGATGAGTGTTTGTTTTCCTGGTTTTAACTTTACCCATATTGTTTTTAAAACCAGTAAATACAGAAACAAAACACCACAAAGCTTGATTTGATAACATTGATATAATATTCATAATAATTATAATATAATATTTTATTTGATAATATTTACATTTGTTTACACTTGCGTATTATTATAGTTATAACTAAACAGCACGTAAAACAGGTTTAAACACAAAAACCAAACACCACAAAGTCTGATTACGTGTATCCAAATTGCACTTACAACATAAACGTTTATTGCACTTGAATATTATTACTATACGTAGCAGGCGCGGCTCGTCCATAAGGTCATTTGGTCAATGACCCACCCAAATTTATTTCCAATGATCTACCTAATAATTTATTTTTTAAAACCAAAAAATAATCTTATCTTTTCTTTCAAAAAAGTGCAAGTTCCATGCGACAACCCCCAAGAAAGAATCAAGCCAAGCTTGCTCCGGACCCGCCGCATTTTAAATTGACCTCATAGATGTATAATATGGACTATATAAAATGCATTAAAGCTAAGAGAGAAACAAACATACGCGCTTTAGGAAGTTAAAAAGAGACAAAATTTGTCGATGCATGGTCATCAACACCGCCACGCCGGCGCCGCTTGCCGCAAATTCTGGCTAACTAATTTAAATCTGACCAATTTATTATTAGAACAATATTCGCGATATATTTATGCATTTAATATAGATAGATATTTTATAGATAGATAGATAGATTTTTATTTTTATTTTCAATGTTTACACTTACAATAAACAAAAAACCCATAGGGCGTTGAAAAATGTCAGAAGGATTGACAACATTAGAATTAAAATTGATACTATAGAACATTTATACAAAGATTTTTAAAATATACATTTATAAATAGCAATTTGGCTCACATAAAAAGAGACATATTTAAAATAATTACTACAAATTTGAAATTGAATTCTTTCCTTATCGGGATCACCAAAAAATTCATTGATGTTATAAAATGCCTTACCAACTAAATATTTTTTTAAAACAGGTTTAAGATTATTCTTTGGTAAATTCCTAATATTCTATCTGGAAAGCTGTTAAAAATTTTTATGATGCAATATTTAACATTTTTTTGCAGATATGTGAAGTTGTATTTTGCAGGTACCAAATTAGTTTTAAAACGAGTATCAAAGTCATGTTTTATGTTACAGTCACTAAAAAGATGTCTATTATCACAAACAAATATCACAGAATCCAAAATATATATTCCTATTACTGTTAAAATACTTTTTTCAGTAAAAATGGGTTTACCACTCTCCTGCTGTTTCATTTTAAAAATACTACGAATACACCTCTTTTGCATGACCATAATTCTGTGTATGTCAGCTTACCTAATGTTATTTTAAGATATCTACGTCATTACTAATAATAACAATAATTGCAACTGTGCATTTAAACATTAAAACCTACGGTAATTACGATTTTGACAACACCTGGCAACGAGCATCCGACCCGTCTATCGATTTAAAGCCGCGGGCATGTGGTCTAGGTTGTGTTTTTGCTTTTTTGTCGATATGTCAAAATTCGTTGCGTACGTAACCACAGAATATGGATTTGATTTGAATTTTTTTTTTTTTACGTTTATATCATTAGTTGCCCACAAAATTTGCCCCACCTTTAAAAAAACTTACAGGCCGCGCCTGATACGTAGAATTCTCTAGAACGCTTTCTCGGCTTGATGTAACACAACACGTTCTTACAAGGGTTAAAGTCACACTGTATTCCTTTGTATCACATCACATATCTAAGTGGTATGCCGCGCACTTACCACGTGACAGCAATATGATGCAGGGACGTATATTTATTAATGTACCCTCTTATTTTGTCAGTGCCGGGACGTAGCTAAACATTAAGATATTTTTCCAACATTCTTTTTCGGCCATTAATGAATAAAAAATAATCTATTTTTTATATGACAGGCTAAAACCAACCCAATTAACGATAAAGATTAAAATATTCGAACCAATTTTTTTGTGTCATTAGAGAGTGGACTCACTTTTTTGCTATGCCAGATCCAAAATGTCACATTGAAAAAAAATATTTTCACCCCCCACCCAGGAGCGCGGCTAAAACATTTTTTAAAATTTTGCAAAAAAAAATCAGTTTGGGTTTTTTACTATGTCAGCTGAGATTTCCAAAAATAATTTTTTTGGCCCACAATATTGTGTAACGTTTCCCTCTTTTTACTTTCTGGGCCTTTAATGTTTAAAGTAATTCGCATCAGATTTGCCGCATTTTCTTCCGCCTTGAGTAGCGTTCTCTTTATACGTTCTTTAAACGCACTGTTTTCACTTATTATAATTTCCAAATATCTGACATTTTTTCTTGACTCAATTACTGTTCCCCCAGAAAAGAAATTGCCGTCAGTCTTTTTTCTTGGTCCCGTCAGTATGACTGTTTCTGACTTTTCTTGTGCTAATTTCAGTTCGTGTTCTTTCATCCATTTGTTGATGGTATCAGAGTGCTTCATCTCGTTTCCTATCAGTTTATATTTCTCTCTAGCAACTATATTCAACGCTAGGTCATCCGCAAAAGTTACTATCTAGCCTCCCGGTGGCATTTCTTCCCGTATGACACTGTCATACACTAAATTCCATAGAGTCGGTCCAGGAACCGATCCCTGAGGGACTCCCGGTGTCACCTTCATGTCTACGCCTTTTTCCACTTGAAGTGACCTGTCTAAAAGGTAGTTTCTTATAGTGTTTATCAGGTATCTTTATATTCCTCTTCGGTCTAGTTCTGTCAAAATTTTTCCCCATCAGGTCACAAAGTTTTTTACGCCTGTTTGCTGCTGTTTGCTTTTCGCTTCACAGTTCCAAGATCTTGTCAACCGCGTGTATAATTGTTCTATTCTTTCGGAAGCCAAACTGTCTTTCTGATAACCCTTCCGTTGTCTTAATTTCGTCCTCCAATCTATCTCTCAATAGTCCTTCATAAAGTTTGCTTATAAAATTAAGCAAGCATATGGGTCTGAATTTCATTTCTTCTAGCCTTCCTTTGGGGATGAGGATAAGTTTCGCGTTTTTCCATTGCTTTCCTTTCCATTCATAAAACGTAATAGTGTGTCCGGTGCCAGTTCTCTCGCCTTCTTGGTGATTTCGGCGTCTTTCCTGACTTAAGTCTTTGTATGGCTCTCATAATCTCTTGTTCTTTAAACAGACCTACATGCTTTACTAATTCGTATCTCACCCTGTCTTCGCTTTTCTTGGGGAAATAGTTCTTCTGCTATCTGAATCCGATTTATTAAACTGTCCCATTTGTATGAACAGTTTATATTGTTACGACCATTATTAATTTTATTTATCCAGTACTCATAAAATTCAATCTTTTCGAAATCAGCATGCGGTAACCTTATTTCTCTTTAGTGTTTCGTAGCGACTACACCGCGATTCTATTAAATTTTTGGCGCGCACTTGATGCACATTAGACTCGGACTTTGCAAAAGAGCCAATTAAATGGGACTGTTTAAATTTACGCGCGCTTTAATATAGAGAATACGATCTGCTGCGGCGCGATTAACACGGCGCTAAAGGCGTGTGTGTTCGCAGTTAATGCCGAGAATAATAAACAGGTTAATGCGTGTGTACTAGCCGGATGTAGCACTATTGTCTTGCTAGGTACTGGACGATCAGGATAAGCTGCTGCAAAGTTTTTAGCAACTTTTCGATAAGACAGATTAATACAGTTTAAAACCATTTAAATTCGTTCATTAATAGAGTAAATGGACAGATTTTTTAAACAAAAGTGTGATAATAAAGTATTAAACGTCAAAAAATGTGTGTCATCTGCAAAGAAAAAAAAACAATATTTACGAGGAGTGTGAAAAATTGTTGTTTTTCAAAAAAATAAATGTATTTTTAGGTACTTTTTGGAGCTCTTTTGGCATAATTGGTAAATTAACATAATCTTAAGACTCTGAAATTTACCTGCACCAAATTTTATTTCTATATTTCTTATAGATGATATGATGAATTGTTACCATAACTTTTGTTTTAGAATACCAAAATTGTCATTGTATTAGCTTCAACCACTGACATAGAATTTGTTCCATTTGAAAAGATGTGGGTACCAAATTCTGTAATTATAAAAGAAGTCATGTCAGAAATTGCACGAAACAGTCCCAAGGTATGTAAGTTATTTTAATGGTTTTTATTCCTAAAGTCTTCCTAAAGAGTAAGGAAATAGAAAAATTTTGGAAAAAAAGCAAATCCGAACTGATTTCAAAAACGTATTCGAGAAAGTAACAAACCTCCAAGATGTGTGAAATTAGCCCTATTGTATTATTTACAAAATTTCTTCTCTTCCTTATTTTTACGTTTTAGACAGAATAACGCAATAAATAGGGTTTTTAGCTTGCTATTTAGAAAAAGGTGTGATGACTATCACTATTTAACAATTCCCAGGAAGTCATTACAAACCCAAAAATATTATTTTGAAGAAAAGTACTGGGATAATTTTTAAAACATTTCTTAGTTTTCAGTATATTTTTAATATTTTATTTCAGTTTAAAAGCCGCCATTTTCGCTTATCGCCAGATAATATCTAAACCAGGCGTCGCTGTTTTGTGCGAAGTTCTTAAATTCAACCTTTTTGCTCGGAAATTTTGACATTCACGTAATCAATCGCATTATTTATAATTTATGCGCCTGTCAAAAATTAGAAGCACAAAAATGATTTTTTTTCACGACCGGTTGTAGAAATCCTGACAGAAGAAGCAAATTATTACCAATGTGAATAACTTTTGAAAAAATTCATTAAAAAAATTGTTTTGAGTGCACATAACCCTAAATATACCTAATTAGACCATAATTATGCGTAATTTAATTGATTTGAATGGTTATAACAAGTTTCATAATTATTTGTGTCTAAATTAGTGAAATGGTTCACTGTGCGCCGCTTCTGCGAGCCGGGAACGTCGGACCGGTCTATTTATTACAAACTTGAACCACACACTTATATCATTAATTTGTTTACATTATAATTAAGGGTTACATGTTTACAACTTTAAAAATTAACACAAGGTATATTATGAAGCAAAACATTTTTTCTTCGGAACAGCGCCGTACCTACCATTTTTGGGGTGAATTTGTGGGTGAATTTGCATGAAAATATGACAAATGTGCTATAAAACAAAGAATCGTTAGGGGTGCCATGAACTAAGGGCGAGGGAGGGGGTAGCTGACTGTCCCCTTAGCCCCCTAGGTACGCCACTGCTTCGGAATGTAAATTTCTACTGATTGTCGATGTACTTGTACCCTGCAATATTTATTTAGAAATTGGTTTCTTATTCTCCACTGAATTTTTAAAATAACTCTCAGCGACATTTAAACTTTTTAGCTTTCTCACTAAAGTAAACCAGCATCGCATTTTCAGTAAAGTTTTCTACATGCTTTTCTAAGCACAACTCTTTAAAAGTTTGATATGCTGCTTCGTATAACTTCCTTAACTTTTCTGGTAGGTAGTAAATTGACTGCCACAGCATTTGCTGCTTCAGTAATTTCTTTAGGTTCTACATAAACAACTTTAAAATCCTTATTTTACCACAAACGACACTTTGTTTTTCTAAATTTTGACAGTCGGTTATTAAATTTTGATAGTTGTTTATTTAAATTTTGACAGTTGTCAGGTACTTCTCTTTACTGATAAAAGGTTACTAATAATTTTACAATCAATAAACGTCAATAAAGTTAGGGTTTTAGGTTTAAACTTACATGGGTCGTGGAAAAAATAATATATACGCCTCGGGAGAGAATGCTATTTTTCCTCCAGTGCTTTCTAGTCCTAGTGCTTCGCCTTCTAGCTACAAACTGCACCTTAGGAAAAATCAAGCATTTCTCTCCCTTAGTGTTTAGTGAACTATTAGGAATTATTATCGAGTTGACTATACTCACCATACCTAACTGGATCCATGATGTAGACATAGACATAGATATATGTAGGGTAAATGTGGGAGAGATGCCGCGTGGGGATAGATGCCACAGGTCACGTGGTATGCGTGTTGGTACCTTCAAGACTTTGACAACATTGACATCGGAAGTCAACTTTGCCTTTTGAGTTCGTAATTTAACAACTAAAACGGTAAGTAGCAATTGCAGTTCCTAGTATTATGTAGGGTAGGTACTTTTCAAACTTTAGTAGCACATTATATTTTAAGGAAAATCAGGTTTAATTTGTATTACTCGAGTTAGATAGGCTATTTTATAGATTAATATGCATATTTTAGTTTAAGTTTTTATTTTGGTTTGCTGCAAAGTGATGTAGCGTCTCTCCCTACCGAAAAGGATAGATGCCACATATTTTGGGTGGGAGAGATGCCACACATTGTATTTTTGTATTTAGATGAAAGTGATAGCTAATTAGGCTTTTAGCACATGCAAACTAGAAAAAGTAATACTGTTCTGTAGGTTTAGTATGCCCATCAGCATAAGGTCCAGTGGCGGCTGGTGAAATTTCAAAGTTGTATATCTCTGTTCCTTCGTACAGGACCCGAACCAAATTTACGGGTTTTAATAGTGAGCCCACTGGGAATGTTTTGGTAAAGAAAAAAAAACATTTTGTAATTTGCGAAAAAAAGTTAAATTTTTGGTGTGCCCCTCCTAGGAAAAAAATGAAAGCGTCTAGGTATTTTATTTATTCTTTTTTCTAAACAAATTTTACATCATTCTGTCGACAGTTTTTAAATTTTGAGAGAAAAAAAGGTCTTAGTAGAAAGTTATAGTCATTTGAAGTTTTTCTTAAATTTTATGTTAGGCTTAAAAAAATTCAAATGACTGTAACTTTCTACTAACACCTTGTTTTCTCTCAAAATTTAAACACTGTCGACAGAATGATGTTAAATTTGTTTAGAAAAAAGAATAAATAAAATACCTAGACGTTTTCATTTTTTTCCTAGGAGGGGCACACCAAAAATTTAACTTTTTTTCGCAAATTACAAAATGATTTTTTTCTTTACCAAAACATTCCCAGTGGGCTCACTATTAAAACCCTTAAATTTGTTTCGGGTCCTGTAAGTAGGAACAGAGATGTACAACTTCGAAATTTCACCAGCCGCCACTGATAAGGTCAATGCCAAACCAAAGAAAAATGGACAGAAGAATTGGATTTTTTGTGCTAGAAGTGTAAAATCGCTACATCAGATCTGTACCATGTTCCCCACCATATGCCACATACATAAAATATGCAACCGAGAAGCAATGAAAAAAATAAGACATCTCTCTATTATGGAAAATTTTATTGAGCATTTCTCCCTATATTTCTTGGCATCTTTGCCGCATCCCAGGGAAGATACTTAAAAGCCAGTTTTTTAAATAGTTTTCTTGTAACCTTGAATTCACCTTTTTCTGTTTTTTTTTTATATTTCTATTTGTTATCAATGCTTTAAATGTCATTTTGTTAATTTTGCAAAAAATGTAATATGAAACTAACGATTTTACTATTTTATTTCTAAAAGCGTGGCAACTGTCCCACATTTACCCTAGTCGTTTACCGTAGAGTTTGTTTCTTGATGACAGTTTATAGTGTAATTTGTGTGTAAGTGTTTTTATTAAACAATGAAAATTCTCAAAAATTACCCTTTAAGTATATTGTATCGTGTCACGTGTCAGTATGCAATAACACCACTGCAAGTGCCCCAAATAGATTCTTTTTCATGTGCCAAGAACAGTCAGAAGAAAGTAGTGTAAAATTAATTAAAATATTTACATAAATATCATTAAATGTTAGTATCGTCAAATTCAAATATGCCTACTTTCATATATATCTATTTTTATATATTCTATTTTACTATTGGCATAGTAAATCCTATCACAAAACTGAACACAACTGTTGTGGTTATTATTATTCACCACTGCCGAAATATAGCCTAAGATAAACAAAAATTAATAACTTATTGGAGCGTATTAGCCCATAACAGTTAATATATCTTTAACGAATATCTTCAGGCTTTTACTCCTTTAATTTCTGTAGATCTATATTCTATCCAATTTGATTTGGGAATGTTGACAGAAAAAACAATTGAACAATAATTCACCCTATTGTACTATGGTATATAAACCCCGGGTTTTTGGCCAAAAGGTGACAAGGTAAATAAAAAAAAATGAAATAAACCGGTGTATTTATACATACTGAGGAGTAATAAACCTATATTATATTATTCTAAGGACTACAACATATTACAAACAGGTAATAATTTAGCATTCTTAATAAAAATGAAAGCTTCTCGAAACATAGTAACAAATAATATTGAAATAAATGGTGTAAAGTTCTTTCTGGGTGCAGGTACTCTAATCTGAGTCTAATTCTAGGTAATCTAGATTTTTTAATTTAATAGAACAGGTAAGGTTATTCTCCTGCTCTCAGTGGCGTATCTAGGGGGTCTAAGGCTTCTTTGTTTTATAGCGCATTTGTCATATTTTCATACAAATTCACCCCCATGGTGCACTGCCCCCCTCTCCGCGCCTCAAAATGCTAGGTACGACACTGCATGCTCCCCTACTGAATCAATATCCGAATTTTTCGTCGACTCTGTCTCGAACTCGGTAGGGCCAGATGTTGATGGTTTTGGCTCTGTACTACCTGACGATAGTAGAAAAAGTGCTTCATCAGGTTTTTAAAAATTATATGTGGGTATTCTAATAAAAGTCGTTTAAGGAAGGATTGACTATTTATTTATTTATTTATTTATTTATTTATTTACACATTTACCACATTCCATACAGAACACTGTACAATAGTAGCTTGTCAATTACAATTAAAATCAAAAAATAATCTGTAAAAATACAGACATATACATCACATCGCAAACAATATAAATACCGTTTCAAAACTTTGTTACAGATAATAAACACAAACATTATACAAACAAAAAAAAATTACAAACTGCGAAGAACGCGTGAGTCCACGGGAAACAAAAGATGAGAAGTCAAACAATACAGGTCAACTTCCAAATTTAAAATAAAGAAAAACTAAGGTATGTCTCTACATTCCAAAAATTCGGTTACCGAATAAAATCCCTTCTTCAAGATAACTAATATAGAAGTTACGGATAGTCATAAATAGTCATGATATAATATCGTTAGCAAATAATGCATTTAAAACCGTCAGCAACATTAAAATTGTTTTACTTAAAATAAGGGATGTTTTGCCAGTAGTACACTGCTGGTGCCAAGTGGCAGGTTGTGCCTGAGACGCTGTGTCGCCTGGGTCTTTCTCTGTAGTTTTTACGAGAATTTTGTTTTATTCGAAAGCGGCATATTTTAATATTGAGTGATTGTACTTTACGGTCATTAATACTGAAATCTGTCCAACAGTATTCTATGGTACAGTTTGTCAATAGTTTTAGGCAAATCCATAAAGGCCACCCAAAAATAACAATTAAAAAATATTGGAAAAGTAGTTTCTATGTTTTCGAACCAATAAAATGACATATTTGAAAATACACTAATAATTATATTTTAGGCTCTTGTAGCAATAGCTACTGAACCCATCAACAGTATCGTACCCATGGCATGTGAAATATTAAAGAAAAGCGGTTATCCCAATATGAATGGTGTGCTTGGCATAACAACTTTAAATACTGTCAGAGCAAATACCTTTGTAGCTAATATTCAAGGGCTACAACCTGAACATGTCGTGGTTCCTATTGTTGGAGGACATTCGCCGGAAACTGTTATTCCAGTTTTATCACAAGCCAAACCATGTGCAGAGTTTACAGACGTAAGTTGACGTCATTATTTTAGTCAGTCCAGTAAATACGTTATTATGATAGAGTTGTGCAAATTCAAGTAAGTACAGTGATGTTACCGTTTTATTTATGGGTTTGTAGTGGAATAAATAAAATAAATATACCTATTAGTTTTGATCTATTAATGGTTGCTGATGATGTGTATCTGCGTACACTCCCTTTTCAGTTTTATTTTCACCATGAATTGGCATCGTGGCCTACTGTTTGCGTTAAAAGAATTCTTACCGTTCCCCAGATTTAAATTTTGACGGTACAAAGATTGAAAAGAAGGTTGAAGATACGTAGTAAGTAAAAGAAGCAGTTAGGTTTGCTCATGATGCAGGAAGCTTGCATGCACTTTCGGGTACCGAAATATCTCAGAATGCTGCGCAACACGTTAAAATGCCTCGTCGTAAATAAGGGAACCAGCTATGGTATATCTAATTTGAATTGAGAATGATGACAGAAACTCATTTTACAGCGGAGAGATAAATTATTTATATTTAATTCATAGATGATATGAGATGTATATCATATACGAAAGAATTGAGAAAACTAATTACCAAAGTGATTTTCATATCATTCAATGTTGTGACAATAATTTAATCTTTATGTAGTTCAGTTTTCTTCCAATATAAAGTTGTTTAAAGCCTAATTTTTAACTATGCAACATTATTTCCCACTTTTAAAATATTTTTCTGATATTGTGAAAAATCATGACCTAAACTTTTTTAATTCTGGTTTTATTGAATTGAATTCACCATTATAGATTTTATCTACAAACATTTGCTAAATAATCTGGTTATATGCGACATTACTTAAATACTGGTTTACAGGTTATTGACGTAAATTTTGCCACCACCCGCATTTTTCGACTTACATTCCATCGATAACGTGGTACGGCCGACCGATGGCCGACACAAATTCGATAGTATAAGGTTGAGATGATTTTAAACTTACATTGCACTGGGCCAACGTAAAACATTTGGGCTAATAAGAAGTGTAAAAACGAACAATGACAGTACCGAGTCCTGGCTAGAAAAAACAAAAAAATAACTGGTATAGTCATGACAGGAAAATACATAATTAATATGCAGGCACCAGGGCCGGCGCTAGCATTTATTTTTAGTGACGCGACCAAATATTTTAGCGCCCTCACTGCCCATGGACCAATTGATTTTTGGCGCCCCCCTGGCATGGCGCCTGGAGCGGTTGCCTCACCGATTCAGGCTGGCGCCGGCCCTGGCAGGCACGACCTTTATGGTAATCCTGTAACGCATAGAAAAAAGATCTCTCTCTCTCTCTCTCTCTCTTTCTATCTCATATTCTTTCTTTCTCGTCTTCTTTCGCTCTCGTCTTCTTTCTCTATCATACTTTGAAAGTTTGACAACTAATACAAAGTTAGGTTATAAGAAACATAGCATGTCATTTTTCTAGCCTGTTTCACAAGTTGTTTTTAACATTCTACTAGGTTTACCAAGCTCGTTTCGATAAGTAATAAAATACAAAAATAGGAGTTAAAAAGTTGTAAAAATGTGCGATTTTTTTAACGTAATTTTAATAATTTTCAAGGTAATTGCATTACTAAGAGTTTTTCAATTGCAATAAAAATTAACGTAATTACTGTGAAAGCGCTTAAACTACCTAAATCTTTAGAAAAGAGTTACCAATTACCACTACTTTTTCCGTAGCAGTTGAAAAACCAACTAGAATTTCCTTGAAAAGAAAGGAATTGACTTAAAGGAATTCAGTTACAAAAAAGCATATTGTTTAATTGCTGTTATTGAAGTATCGACAGCTCTGGTCCTTCCTTATTTATTTTATTTACGTCACTACAAAGCCACTAATAAAACGGAAACGCCATTGGACGCATTGAACTTTTTCACAGCTTTTCGTTATTACAGTATCAGAGCTGGTAAAAGGTTGCTAGGTTATTCTACCGGATTTTGACTATTTCACTCATGTATTTTACACAAAAAAATTACATAGCAACGAGCTGTTTTTAATAAGTGAAAAAACATCTACCTTGCAGTTTCTTCGCCTCTACCTGAACCAATCATATTACAAATTCGAACAACCTACATGGTTTTTCAGAGGCAAAATTTTTTACCTTAAAAAATTATTGTTAGGTACCTGTGAATTAAAAAAAGTCTTATTGCTATGTCAACAAATCAGTAATCCATGTCACTTTAATCTGCCAGCTCAAAGTGTTTGGTAAATAAATAACTTTGTTTACCTAAAATGTTTCTTTTTCGTAAAAGAGTCATGTCGAATACCATTCGAGACAAAATTTTGTAGACAAAATGTTTCTCCCGTATTATTCAGGTGTATTTCTTTTTGGCAATTTCGCTCGACATTTTATTCGAAGGCACTTGACTGACATCTCGTGGCTTTGTTAAAAATGCCATTGTCGAAATTGCCAAGCAACAAACTTTCATAACAATCAAAAATAAATTTCCCAAGAAATATCACCAGTCCTTCTAATTTTTCCGAATAACCGAAATAAACGAGTTGCTAAGTATTTAATAGCATGTGTTCTGGTGGCAATAAATATCCGAGTTGAAGATGAGGATTTTTTCAAGTTTATTCCAAAAAATTTGAAGGACGAGTGGCATTTGGTAAGATAATCTCCAGACTAAACTTTAACGTTTATATCAAGAAGTAGACAAAAAAATATGTGGAGGGCAAAAGTTTGTGATTTTGCTCCTTGCAAAACGTTGTAAACTGTTTTTATATGGAATTTTTCATTTTTGCGGTATTCTGGGATGGATTTTTCAATAGCTTTATCGATTTCGCCGTTTGAGCTTTTACCAAAACGCTGCAGCATTTTTTTCACAAAACCCGCAATATTTTTTAATTTATTTATTATATTATATTATTTTTGACTTTGTTGTTTGTGTTGTCAGTATTATCCTGGATACCAGTTTCAGAAACAATTAATACCCAAGTGGGTAAATATCCAATTCTCAAAAATTTATCCGTTGACAATCTTTAAAACCAATCGCCATTAACAATGTAAATTGTGACAGGAGGAAGATTATCGACAAAATTTTCTCTCTTATGATATTATTATATCTGAAAAAATGCACAAATTGTAGTTAGTATTTTGGCAAGATCATTGCTATACCACAAATGCAGATTATGCAACTTTTGTTGTACAAAGTATTAAATTAAAAAAAAGCCAAATCACGGAATATGCAAAGCGTTGTATGGTAGGTATGAAATAAATTGTTTTAGGATATTCATCTGTAAGTGTTAGGATATTCCGATAGAAATTGCTCGTACTGTAATGTGGTATTGTAACAAGTCACTTGGCGGTCTAGTAATGTCAACATTGTCAACAACCAATCATTTACTCAATTACATTTAAAATAAAGTAAACAACATATTTGTCTATTTCAAGGGTAACATTATTTGTACAGGGATATCCAAATAAAGGTGAACAGGCCTTATAACCAGTGGCGTAGCCAGACCAGAAATAAAACCAGAAATTTTAAAGTTGTATATCTCTGTTGCTACTTACGGAACCCATGCCAAGCTCAGGGGTTTTAACAGTAAGCCTACTAGGAAAGCTTTGGTAAAGAAAAAAATTGCAATTTCCAAAAAAAAGTTGAAATTTTGGTTCGCCCCCCCTTAGAAAAAACGAACAAGTTTAGGTTTGATATTTATTATTTTTTCTAAACAATTTTTACATCATTTTGTCAAGAATTTTTAAATTTTAAGAATAAAATGTGTTAGAAGAAAGTTAGAGTCATTTGAATTTTTTTAAACCGAAAATATAATTTAATAAAAAAATTAAATGACTATAACTTTCTACTAACATATTTTTTCTCTTAAAATTTAAAAATTCTCGACAAAATGATGTAAAATTTGTTTAGAAAAAATAATAAATAAAATACCTAAACGTGTTATTTTTTTCCTAAGGGGGGGGGGGGGGGAGGCGAACCAAAATTTCATTTTCTTTTTCGCAAATTACAAAATACGTTTTTCCTTTACCAAAACATTTCTAGTAGACTCACTATTAAAACTACTGTACTTGGCATGGGTCCCATAAGTAGCAACATCGATATACAACTTAAAAATTTCTGTATCCGCCCTGGCTACGCCACTGCTTATACCTTTTTTATTTTTAAAGAAGGGAAAAATGTTGAATATAAAAGTTTTGCGGATTTTTATGTATCATTCATATATCTTATCAGCAAAACAATTGAGCATCGAATAAAGAAAATATTGTATAAAACATCGATTTTCTTCCTTATTTTAAATTGGATGGTATGATTTTAATCAAATTTTTGGATTCTAGAAGAATTTCGAGACATATTTTGTATAACATGCCCTCTGCGGTGTTTTCTCGTTTTTGAAATATTTCAAATTAAAAACTATTTCGCATAAATATATACTTTAAACGTAACTATCCAGGTTTCCAAAGGAACACCTGCTACCATTTTAAATTTTCTTCGTAGGGAAGTCAAAGTTAATGTCAAGGTTGACAATAATACTTTAGTCACCGTGAATTTATAATTTTATTTTTATTCAAAATGAGTTATTCTATTAAACAATAAATGTTGATATTTACTAGTTATTAATATTTGAAAGCAGTAACCAGTGATTATAAACAATAACAAATGTATCATAACATAAACAGATAAATGTTAACATTGGCGAATAAATATCATAGGAAATTTTCAACCTTTAATTCTTCGCACTTTCATACTTTCTTCTCTGCCTGTGAAGTGTGTTTACAATACTTTCAGCATCATTTTCGTTCAGATTTCTTACTTCATTTCTCACCTTCCTTTGAATTCCTTAAATATTTTCATTATGATTGCTGTATACGACATTGTCAAATGACCTCAAAGAAATGTAGCTAAAGGTGTGGGGTCTGGGCTTTTTTACAGGATAATGTAAAGTTCTATATCTACCGATCCATTCGTTATACTGATGGTTTAAAAAGTGAACCTCAATTATATTATGGGCAGGCGCTCCATCGTGTTGCCATATAATACGTTGAAGTTCTTCAAGTGGCAATTCGTCGATAATATCTTCGATTTCATTTTCTAAAAAATTAAGATAGTGCTGGCCAGTTAATGCTCCCCAAAAAAACAATTGTCCTAGAATTTTATTTTGTAATATCCCACACCAAAAGTTCATTGAATTACGCCCCTGAAAAGCAATATCTTCGACGGTAAATGGATTTTCATCCGATCAAACATGAACGTTTCGTCTATTAAACATTCCCGCAGTTGAGAAAGTTGCTTCGTCTGTCCAAACGATAGTATGAAATAAATTAGGATCGTGCCTTATTCTTTCATTAATATTTGTGACAAGGTTTTTTGATCGACACTAAGCTGTTGAACTGGCATGATTTTATATGCTCTTTACTTAAATAATTTAACGTTATTTGAACTGTTCCATAAGTGCTGATGGCATAACTTCGGAAATTTTAAAATGTATTAAAACTAGTATTTCTAGACCACTTACTTTTAATAATATTTTTAAAACAAGTATATATCCAGAAGCTTTCAAAATTGGTCTAATAATAGTTATTTTTGTATCTAGGGCGCGAAATGCTACTTTAGTGATAGAGATCTAATTTTTTTAACGAGGCGCAGCCGAGTTAAAAAAATAGTCGAGATCACTAAAGTATTTCGCGCAAGAGTTGCAAAAAAAATTTTTTCTACAAACGTCAAAATATGTATACATTTATACAGGGTGTTACGGGTCTGGTTGAGATAAGGTCGGTGCGTAATTTTGAGTTTTTCGAAAAAAATTTGGTACCTATCGATTCGTTTTTTAATTCTCTTTTCAAAAAAGTGAGGATTATTCAAACATTGTCACGAGAAAATAAAATTAGGTAGTATAAAATTTTGTCATACTTTGAAATGTGTTAATTATTGTTAAACATTTAGAAATAAATTTGGTTTGTAGACTAAAGCGCATTGCTTAAATTCCTTTGATAGACACAGATCCGCTGGCCAACGTATAATTTACATGCTGTGCGCGAAATGCCTATTTCGCAGGCTACTTCGCGCACGCGGGGTCATGGTAACAGGAAAATGAAAAAAGTGTCACTTCGCATATTGTTATCAATGCGCGAACCTTGTCATTTTTTGACGTTTGTAGAAAAAACCTATTTTGAAAAGTGGAGATTCATGTAAAATTACTAATTATAGACCGATAACATTAATCTTCATTAGCTAAAGTTTTTGAAAAAATTTTAAAAATAAGAGTTGATAATTATTTAAAAAAATTAAATTTTATTTCTGAAAAACAATTTGGTTTTCAAAAAAATAAGTCAACACAACATGCTATTTGCTACTTAACGGAAAAAATATATGATGCATTCGATAATAAAAAACCTTGTATTGCTATTTTTCTGGATTTAGCAAAGGCTTTCGATACTGTTAGCCATAATTTGCTTATTAAAAAATTAGAAAATATTGGATTTAGAGGAATACCATTAGAGTTGATAAAAAATTATCTGGGAGATAGGCCAAATCATGTTATGATAGATAAAGAAGAAAGTTATCCAAAAGTATTTAAATACGGTGTTCTCCAAGGAACAATTTTAGGACCTTTATTTTTTAATATTTACATTAATGATTTATTTAGTATTAATTGTGATGGAGAAATTCATAGTTTTGCAGACGATACTGTTATTTTTTATAGTGATACAAATTGGAACAACATACATAACAAAATTAAAAAAGATTTTAAAATAGTTAAAAATTGGTTTGATAATAACTTATTAACAATTAATTTTGATAAAACAAATTATCTTACTTTTAGCCTAAATCAAAATAATAATACTTCAAATGTGGATAATATTAAAATAGACGATGATATTCAAATTTTAAAGACTAACAGTGTTAAATACTGGGAATAATTTTTGACAGTAAATTAAATTGGGATTTACATGTAGATTACTTAATTAAAAAATTAAGAAGTTTGCTACCAATATTCAGAAATGTAAAAACCTTTTTGGATACAAAACACTTAGAAACACTATATTATGCCTTAGTTAAAACTCATTTAAATTACGGAATTTTAGGTTGGGGAGGAATAAATAGAATTTTAGTAAAAAAAATAGAAGTATTACAAAAAAGTTTTCTCAAAATTATATTTAATAAAGACTATTTTTATCCTTCAAAGGAATTATATTCAGAAACAAAAAAAATGGACATTAGGCAAATATATATTTATAATATTTTAGTATACGTTTTTAAAAATAAAAATCTAATACAATTTAAAAAACATAACCATGACACGCGTCATAAAAATGAAATTTCTATTAAACCAAAAATACATAAGTTTATAGTACAAAAAAGTTATAAATATTTATGTTTTTATTTAAACGATTATTTACCAATAAATATTAAACGAATTATATCATTGAAAAAATTTAAAATTGAAATAAAAACTTGGATATTAACAACAAATGATTTAAAGAAATTTTTGGAATTACTCTGATACTATTTTGTATAATAAAAAAATATTTATTTGTTTTTCTCCAAGGACCTTAAAAAGAAATTGTATGTATGTATTTGAGTATGAATATATATATGTATGTATATGTATGTATGTGTATGTATATATATATATATATATATATATACAGTGTAAGTTTTTTAAAACCTGACATAGGCTAACTTTTTTATTTGAAAAGATAGACTAGTACTTCCAAAAGAAAAGTTATATGAATTAACCTAACTAAGAAAAATCAACAAAACATTTTTCTCCAGCGTTGCCAGATTTCACAGAAGCTACTTAAACAATATTTTTTTAAATGACAACACCGCACTTTCTATCATTATTCAAGAGATCTCAAAATTATGAATAAAAAATTTGCAGTAACATTTTTTTATTCGAGTAGCCGTTTTTGAGCAATCGGTCCAAAAAAATTCAAATAATAGCATTACACCCGATACCTGTATTGGAAAATATTAACAGTAATATTGTAAAACGGGTTTTCTGATGCAGACTACAAGAAGGGCATCAATTGGAGCATGTATTGAAGAATTTGTGCTGGGTTGGCCCTCAAATAAACGTTATGATACCAATAGACTGCGGATTATTTTAATTTTTTTCAACCGATTGCTGAAAAACGGGTACTCGAATAAAAAAATGTTACTACACATTTTTATTCATAACTTTGAGATCTCTTAAATAATGATAAAAAATGCGGTGTTGTCATTTAAAAAAATATTGTTTAAGTAGCTACTGTGAAATCTGGCAACGCTGGAGAAAAATGTTTTGTTCATTTTTCTTAGTTAGGTTAATTCATACAACTTTGCTTTTGGAAGTACTAGTCTATCACTTCAAATAAAAAAGTTAGCCTATGTCAGGTTTTAAAAAACTTACACTGTATATATATATATATATATATATATATATATATATATATATATATATATATATATATATATATATATATATATATATATATTTAAATTGAATAATTTATATAATAAAATAATATAATGCTGAATATAAGATTTACCCCCAACAAGCACGTCTTCGTGGGTTTTAGCAAGTTTATTTATAATATACATATGTGAAATCATGTTTAAATTGTAATTAATTTAAATAAACTTTATTATTATTATTATTATTATCTCTTCTTCCACATCTGATACACCGCGCACAATCGGTAATTGATTAAGCCTAAATTTTATTTTTTGCGAATAATCTCAGTTAGAGCATATTTTTTAGCTTTTACGCCAAAATTACTAAATATATAACAATTAGAAAAGACAAAGAAAAAATTCTATGTCGCTAGTATTGGAAGAACTATATCTGTACCTACACAATACTTATTGCTTATTAAAGAAAAAAAAAAGGTAAAGATTAGATTAGGGGCTCATATTCCTGAGCTGCTGAGGCCCAAAAAGGCCGAAACAATATATTGTCAACAGGTTTGAGATGTAAGTAAATTTTTTAAATCATTTTATGACAATTTTTATTTTTTCACAATTCTGTATTTTGAAAGATCTCATTTTTCTTGCGACTTTATGAACTGAAATTTTTGCTATGTAAATTTAGATATTTTTAGATGTTCATAAAAATTTCTTTTTCTTTAATAAGCAATTAATGTCCAAAGTAAGGTGTAGGTACAGATATAGTTCTTCCAATACTAGCGACATAGAATTTTTTCTTTGTCTTTTCTAATTGTTATATATTTAGTAATTTTTTGCGTAAAAGTCAAAAAATATGTTCTAACTGAGATGATTCGCAAAAAATAAAATTTAAGCTTAAACAAACCATACCTGTATGGCCAGAATTTTTTAATTTTTTAAGATATTTTTCCAACAAATATATCAATAAGATCGTCACAGCCAGATTCTCCAACACTAGTCCGGTCTAATTTGACAACCAAAAGTTTTAAACTGATAAATGTAAGATAAGAATGAATTTCTTTCTCAGCATTTTTGAAAATGTATAAAGAAGAGGGCAATTTATTACGTACTTTTGACAATAGTAGGACTAAATTAATTACAGCAACTCATTCCAAGATGAAAATCCTACAATAGTAGGACTAAATTAATTACAGCAACTCATTCCAAGATGAAAATCATTTGGAAACCAAGCACATCGCTGAAATATCAAAATAATTCATAAATTTTTAATGACAACTTATTAACAATGACAAGACAAAAATCTGCCAAAACATAACTGATCAACTACAATATCTCAATTTAAACCTGTGCTAAATCTTAAACCTTCTTAGTGAATCTGAACGTTAGTGTCTTTATAAGTCATTTTGACATTATCGTCCAGATTCACTAAGAAGGTTTAAGATTTAGTACTGGTTTAAATTAAGATCTTCTAGTTGATCAGTTATGTTTTGACAAGTTTTTGTCCTGTCGTTGTTAATAAAACCTCATTAAAAACTTATAAATTATTCGGATATTTCAGCGATTTGCTTGGTTTCCAAATGATTTTCATCTGGGAATGGGTTGCTAGAGTGAATTTAGTTCTATTGTCGAAAGTGCGTACTAAAATTGCCCTTTTCTATATAAATTTGCGAAAAAGCTCCGAAATAAATTCATAGTATAAAATTTAGTTGTCTTATTCTTACAGTTGTCAGTTTAGAACTTTTGGCTGTCAAATTAGACCGGACTAGCGTTGGAGAATCGGGCTATATATTTTTTTCATAAATGTATTTCTCTGTTATAATAAAAATAGATAAAGATCAGATTAGGGGCTCATACTCCTGAGCTGATGAGGCCCAAAAAGTCTGAAACAATATATTGTCAACAGGACTAAGATGTAAGTAAATTTTTTAAATCATTTTATGACAATTTTTATTTTTTCACAGTTCTGTTTTTTAAAAGATCTCATTTTTCTTGCGACTTTATGAACTTAAATTTTTGCTATGTAAATTTAGATATTTTTAGATGTTCATAAACATTTCTTTTTCTTTAATAAGCAATTAATGTCTAAAGTATTGTGTAGGTATAGAGATAGTTCTTCCAATACCAGCGACATAGAATTTTTTCTTTGTCTTTTCTAATTGTTGTATATTTAGTAATTTTTGCGTAAAAGCCAAAAAATATGTCCCAACCGGTAATTGATTTTTTTGGATCCTCTTGAAAATATAATACAATCGCTAGGTCCCTTTCTTCATGTCTTTCTCTTCTTCTTTTTCCAGTGCCCAGAATTCCTCTTTCTTCTAGTCTTCTAATTGTCTTTATTATGATGTTTAATGATGGAGTTCTTTGTTCCTCTTCAATTCTTTCTTCATATTGTCTTTGAGCCGCTCTAACATTATTGTTATTTTTTAAATATAATTTTAAAATTTTGTATCTCTCATTAATATACTTATTTTGTATAAAAATAAAATCACTGTGACTAAAGTATTATTGTCAACTTTGACATTAACTTTGACTGATCTACTAAGAAAATTTAAAAAGGTAGCAGGTATTTCGTTCGCAACCTGGATAATTACGTTTAAAGTGTATTTATGCGAAATAATTTTTAATTTGAAATATTTCAAAAACGACTGAAAAACCGCATAGGGTATGTTATACAAAATATGTCTAGAACTTCTCCTAGGATCCAAAAATATGATAAAATTGATACCATCCAATTTAAAATAAGCACGAAAATCGATGTTTTATACTACATTATATATTTTACTCGATGCTCAATTGTTTTGCTGATAAGATATATGAATGATACACAAAAATCCCCAAAACGTTCATATTTGACATTTTGTCCTATCTTTAAAAATAAAAAAGTTATAAGGCCTGTTTACTTTTATTTGGATATCCCTGTACAATAATACTTGCATCTGGTGCATAGGTACCTGTGTATCTGTAGTAGAGTAATAATATGCAATTAGCAATAATATTTGAAAACTAACATTCTGTAAACTTTGCCCAAATTAAAACGCTAGCCAGTGTGATTTCGCCTTTTAGTATTATAATTTATTTAAATAAAAATTTTACATAATGTGGAACCATAGTGAGCGTTTTACATTTATATTCGTAGTTTATATTGTATACTAATTATATTGTAAAAACCTAAAAAATAATGCGAGATAACTTCTGTTTTCAAAAGTTGCTCTTTGGGCGCTTAAATATTATTTTTATTGCTCCTAATCATATCAAATTTTATTAAAAATAATGCACATTTAAATTATTATTCTCAATCAATGAAACCGGCGCAACGCCATGTATAATGTTTATAACCAAGTAATACCGTAACTAAATATAAATATTAGCAAAAGGATTTAACAATTAACTATTAAAATTATAATAAAAAAAAATTCAAACTTACCATAAAATTGCGAAGAAACACGAACACATTTTTGGCGTTAATTCAAATTACTAGATACCTTGATAGAAAGTTGTCATCAGACTAAATTTTTAGTTTATGCTTTTTAATTCTAGTATAAGTTTAGTTTACTTTTTAATAGGATGAAATTAAAGATATCACCATAAGGTTGCGAAATTTGAAAAAGAATATAACCAGATTAAAACCAGAAAAAAGTGGACCTTTAGTCAGTGCATTCGCTATAGCCCGGTTTGTCATTTCTTTGGTTAAAGCTGCACAAGGTAATACTAAAAATCATACAACTATATAAGACAATGTAATTCGATGTAATAAGGGATAATACAAACAATGCACTTTTTAGAATCCCACCAAGTTAGTGCAGTTCCCCTTATAAATGATCTCTGAGCATAGGCGCATTATAAATAAAAAACACTTGACTTGGCTGACTTCGAAAAAATGTGTTTGTGGACTTGATTAATGTATTACGATCCTGTATTATACACTGCAATAGTTAATTTTAGCCAAATCTGTCAAATTTTTGGTGGAACTGTTTTTATTGTTATAGGCGTGAGAAAAACTGTATGGATTTATCCATCCTGTAGGGTACGTCTGGTATCGTATGAAAGGAATCTTTAGAATATCTGCAGAGTCCTATTTTCTATCTTTGAAAACCTAATCCCACCAATTTTGAATCAATAAGTTGAACGATTGTTAAAGTATAGCCAAATTTTACAAAATAATTGCCACTTTCAACAACCTGTATCTATTAATTAGCAACAATTTACTAGAACGTGTTTGATATCTTCAAAAATCAGTGATCGAACTTTGACTAGGGAAGAATAAGACAACTAACAAAAGTTCAGTACTGTACATAATGCAAGATTAAAAACGTCCTCAACTCAAAGTATGCCGTGGAATCAATCATCAATCACGAATGTCTTGAATTATTACTCTTGAACGGTAATATAGGTAAAACGTATGGGTGAATGAAAAATGAAACTGTCAAGTTCTAAAGTTTTTATTTTTAAGAAAATTAAATATGGTAATCACCGGAGAACAAAAAGCTTTTATGATTGAAAATTACTTTAGAAATGGTAGAAGGGTTAATGATCAGCGGGTTTATTTAACATGGGGCGCCATTCAGGAACTGCAAACAGAATTTCCACATATAGTCATGGATTTCGACCAGTTTCGCCAAGTTTTGACTAGATCTGTGACTTTGTTTAGAGAAACAGGAAGTGTGAGTAGAAAGGAAGGCAGTGGGAGACAGAAAGTTCGCACTGCACAAAAAGTAGAATAATTGAGGCAAATTGTTAATGGACACCCCCAAACTCCTATTCGGCGTTTAAGCCAGCAAGTAAATGTATCTTGGGAACCTGCAATACAATCCTGAAATGTGACCTGCATATACACGCTTATCGTCTAAGCTCAGTCCAAGAATTGTTACCAAATGACAAGCCGCAGCGAATGCAATTTTCAGAGAGGTTTATGGGTAATTTGCATAATAATGAAAACGTATTTGAAAAAAAAAACTTTTTTACTGACGAGGTATGGTTTTACCTCCCTGGTTATGTAAATTCTCAACAAATGAGAATGTGGAGTTCTGAAAATCCACAATTCTATATAGGGAAGCCTCGGCATTCACAGACAGTTAGCGTGTGGGCGGTCCTATCGAAACGAAGGTTAATTGGGCCGATTTTTTTTAAGGGGCTCTCAATTCGACACGAGACCGTAATGAAATTTTAGAAAATTTTGTAAACGCGTTAGACGATAAAGGGATGCGACAAGGCTACTACCAGCAGAACGGCGCACCAATTTACGTAACTCTTGATAATTACATCTTTTGGAAGAATTTTTCGAAGACCGAATCATTAGTCGTAAGTAATATGCGAGTTAGGTGACTACCACGGTCCTGCGATCTCACGATGTTCGACTTTTATTATGGCCACACATTAAAAATTCGGTTTTCAAAAACCCTTGTGAAATAAATTTTAAGAGATTAGCAACTCCCCCAAGTAAATGATTCTGTTGATGTAAAAAGAAGAATGAGAACATGTTGAGAAGTAAAAGTTGGACACGTTTAGTTTAAATTTATAAGTTTTAGGTTCTTTGTTGTATATTTTTTTTAATTAATTATATTAATTAATTTTCTTAAAAATAAAAACTTCAGAACCAGACAGTTCTATTTTTCATTCACCTATACGTTTTACCTATGTTACCTTTCAAGAGTAATAATTCGTAATTGATTCCACGGCATACTTTGAGGACGTTTTTTTGATCTTACGTTATGTTTTTGCAATTAAATTGAAATGTATGAAAAACAATCTTTAACCATGATAACATGTTATTTTTGATAAAACTCTATTGTAATATTATTATTAAACCAAAAAAAAAACTCAACATATAATGAAATTTAAGGGTGGATATTTGGTGTTGTTATAATGTAAAAATTTGCCATCATTTTTTAAAATAGCCCTTGTTAGTAAATTTCTCTTTCAAAATTGAAAATCTCGCTTTTAAATTAAAGGCTGTTTGCTAGTTTGTCGATGTTATTAGGATAAATATGTAAGTAAATTCTTGTAAATAAAAATTGCTTTTATTTTGCCTGTTTCTAGTGACAAAAGGAACTGCTGCATCTATTCAACAGTTAATAAAATTTTGCTATGAAGCGAAACCTTCTTTTCTTGAAATGGTAGCAAATTTTTACATATGATCGTTGTCTGTACTATAAAAGCCAAAAAATGTAAAAAGCACCAAACACCCGGCCCTTAAAGGTAAGTTTTAGCGCCATAAATCAAATTTTGCGACAAAACTTAACTGGTAGTTTTAATGTTATAATGTTTAGTGCCCTCGGTAATAAGAATATTATGTGAATTATGTGGCAAATTTTTATTAATTTTTTTCAGGGTATCCTGATGTTATAGAGTGTGCATATGTAAGCTCCCAAGTACATCCATCTCTCAGATATTTAATTACACCTTTGTTGTTGGGTCCTAACGGATTACAAAAGAACCTCGGGCTGCCAAAATTAAATGGTGTCGAGCAACTTATGTTTGACAATGTTGTGCCATTATTAGCAAGAGAAATAAATAAAGGTAATAAAGGAAATATTTGCTTTATACAGGGTGGCCCACCGAAAACATTCCACGCAGGCTTATTTGCTTTTAAATAAATAAATCCAAAAACGCTCGGACCAGTGCACTTCAGTTTTCAGGGGGACATATTTTTTTGGTATTTTCACTCCCCATGCTTGAACTCCTAAGCTTTAAAATTGTAAATGGGAAAGGTGTCGAGTGATACCTTATTTTAAAGGGAATTGAATTGCCTTTCCAACGGGACCTTGCTTGTTGAAATCGGGTGAGTAATTTACGAGAAATTAAATGTTAAAGAAATTTGGGTTTAAATGTAAACAAAATGCTAAATACGCATAAACATGGCAATCGTGTAACAATAAGTCTTTGGAATTTCACTTGTTCTGTCGAAAAAAGGGCAATCATTAGTTTGTTGTTGATATTGGTTAAATTAATAGTAAAACTAATAATTTTGCTATACATTTCGTTTTGTTCAATTACGCATTAAAATGATGTATACTCTTGAAGAAAGAGTTGAAAATATTTCACTTTTCTTTAGAAATAACAACTGTGCTAGAGCTGCTGCTATCTTATAATCAATTACACCCAAATGGACGCCTGTCTCATACTTACAAGCGAAATAGTGGCGAAATTTAGTGAAACAGTGCTAAACAGAAAAATAAATATTGAAAATCCTGGAAGAAATGAAGCTGTAGAAGTTGCAGTTTAAGGTCATATTGCAATTGATCTCACACTTAGTATGGGAATAATGTCAGAAGTATCGGGTGTTTCGCGTACAACCATCCAGAGAATTTTTAAATAGCATACATTCCATCCCTACAAAATAAAACCGATCGCCGTTTGGGATTTCGCGACTAAATGAGTAAAATAATCATTCGCGAATCACAAATTGTTTTTATCATTTGTTTCTCAGATGAATACTCTTTTTTCCTTCATGTTACTGTAAATTGACATAATTGTAGTTATTGGTCGGATTCCAACCGTAGAATCTTCAGAGAAGTACATACTTAACATCTTGGAAAATTAAAAGTGTGGGCTGGAATTTTTGGGGACCGTATTATCGGGCCGTATTTTCTTCCTGGCAATTTAACCTACAGTTGTTGGAAACCACTGCTTTAACGAATGCTATTGAAGAAGATGACCGTCATCGGTCAGAAAATCTATTTCTTTTTAGCAAGATGGGGCTCCCCCACACTATGCATTTTTTGTAAGGCAGTATCTGGAAGATGGATTGGGAGAAGAGGTCCTATTGAATGGCTTGCAAGACTTGCGAAAACGAATAGTGTACGAGTGCCGACAAATAACTCCCGAAATGCTTCATAATGTTCGCGAACATTTCGAACAGTGCCTTTATAATTGCATGGAGGTTGGGGTGTGGACATTTTCAGCATTTACTTGATTGAAACAACTGGTAAGAAATTTAGTTATTTTTAAATTTTAATATTTTGAAGGTCTCATTTCTTAGAAACTACTTACCTGATTTCAACGAGCAAGGTCCCCCTGGAATGCCAATTTAATTCCCTCTAGGATAAGGTATCAGTCGACCCCCTTCCCATTTAAGATTTTAAGGGTAAAAGCCATTAGGGGTTCAAGCTCGGTGGGTGAAAATAGTAAAAAAATATGTGGCACAAAAAACGTGTCCGAGCGTTTTTTGATTTATTTATTCAAACGAAAATAAACCTGAGTGTAAGTAAATTTTGCTAAATTAATTTTCTCTTGTGTTAAGTGTCCAGAGATTTAAAATCTTTCTAATATATTAAGATAAAAAAGTATAGTAAGTATAGTATAGAAGCTACAAAAAATATAGCAATGGTTTGATATATGCATATGCATTGCTATTATAACATTGTTGTTACTCAATTATTTGCTATACCAAATCAATGACTTTCTAGTGTAGACACCACGATACACTAACAACGGTATGCTGATGCGTCGACCGACTGGCTAGGCTCCTCCCATTTTGACGTCACTGCGAGGGATTTTGCATTATTCAAGCGGCCTAGTTCCTTTGATTTTTCCTCGAAGTAACATCATCTGCGCGACCACGACCTGTTATGATTCATAGCGTAGCATACCCATACCCTTTTATTTTCTTTGAGCATACCGTTGTAAGTGTATCGTGGTAGACACGTAAAAAATAAATATAATTTATTATATTTACTACTTTTCTTCCACGTAATTTCGATTTGATTCATACGATTTTAATGACGTGTGAGTGATGACGCACGTGTAAAGAACGACCATGACTACTTTAGGTTTAAATAGCACATACGAGATTTTGTTAAACGCTAGGCACGGGTCACGGTATTTTGTCTATAATAGTTTGTTTTTATAAAACTTGCGAATATGGGCTTTTTCACTTAAGAGCTTATTACAAACTTAGTAAAGTTTAATGTTTCAATTATACCTTTTACCACATAATAGCGAATTATGTTTATTTACTGATGTAAAAAACATAACAGTAGGTATTAGCAAGTAGCTTATATATCTAGACCGCATTACTAATGCGGCCAGAACGGCCTACTCCGGTGATTCCTTAAAGGCCATGAGGTTCTGTTTCACAAATATTTCGAATAATTTATGAGATGACGTTATAAAGCGGTTCGACCTGTAAGGTTAAACGTCTTCTTGAGTGGAACTAATGTGCCTTTAGTTCAGTACAATATAGCTGACACCTACTTTTTAACCCATAATAAGATTGTTGTAGGTGAAAGATTTGCTGGAGTCCACCATCCTTCACAACCTAGTATTTTAAATGCTCTATCCAAAGCAGTTTCACGTAATGATCCTCCGAAAATAAGAAGGTAAGAATATGTAAAACTTTCTATACTTAAGGCCGCTTTGCAAGTGGGTAGGTAGGAAGGCAGAGGCAGGATAGACGCCAAGAGACCCGCGAGGTTTATATCTTCACGTGTTGTTAAACGGTACTTCATTTTTATCCAGACGCGAGGTATTTTAAAGATGGACGAGGTACTAACTGCAGCGGTTCATAAGAAAGAAGCCACACTCATTCTTGCATAGTTGAAAAGTTTATTTGAATGGTTCCTTATTCTAAACCCGTAAGAATTTACCACCATGGTCTCAATCTAGGTTGTAGGAATGCACTCGCGACCGTCTTTTATTTTCTACATTTGCAAAAGTTATTACATACAAAATAATTGTTTGAGATTTGCAACTGGGGTGTAAGAAAGTATGATCAGTTGTTTTTATTTTAAATAGGACATACATACGGCTTGAAACTAGACGTGAAATGAATAAATAAAATAGAAAAAATATATTTACACGGTAAGTCTGGTAGAAACTTTAATTGAAGGCATGCATTTGTGCCATGCCAAAGGGTGCTTACATTTTTCAAATATTTTTTTAAAAACATTTATTGTTATTTTGATATAATAAATAAATTTGATAAATATTATCATATTTATTTTAATTTTATTAGTGTTAAACTAATTCTTTTACTAGCAAAAATAAAATCTATTTATTAATAAAAATATTTTTTTTTTGTTAATTTTGAAACTTCAAGCATAACGCGTGGGAAATATGTTGCACTGGATTGCAAGCGCAGTGTGGCCCTAGGTTTAGAGCCCTTGCACATCAATACTTTTTGTATCGAAACAGTCCCGATATAATAAAATTAATAATCGTGATGCAAACGTTATACTGTCGCGATACACTGTACATTTACACGTCCGTTTTTGAGATGTCCTTGGTTAACGATGCAATTTAGCAGCGCGAGTGACGGTATAACGACTGTATTGATGCAAAAAGTATCCGTGTGTATTCAACCTTACAATTAGTAGGATATTGCATCTTCATTTGTATTTGACTTTAGTTATAGAAAACGTAATTTTATTTATTAGTAAAGATTACCAATAAAGTTTGTGATTACCTAATAGACGTATATCTGCTAATAAATAAAATACAAAAGGATATTTACGCAAAGCCCATATACAAGCCTGAGTTTTGTATAGGTAGTTGGACTAACAATACAGTTACATAGCAGCGGCGTGCAGTGAAATTTCAAAGTTGTGTATCTCTGTTCCTACTTACAGGAGCCGTACCAAATTTAGGGGTTTTAATAGTGAGCCCACTGGGAATATTTTGGTAAAGAAAAAAAAAACGTTTGATAATTTGCGAAAAAAGTTGAATTTTTGCATTGCCTACCCTGGAAAAAAATATGAACGCGTTTAGGTCTTTTATTTATAATTTTTTCTAAACAAATTTTACATCATTTTGTCGACAACTTTTAAATTTTAAGAGAAAAAAATGTGCTAGTAGAAAGTTATAGTCATTTGAATTTTTTTAAACCTAAAATATGATTTCAAAAAAAATTCAAATGACTATAACTTTCCACTAACACATTTTTTCTCTTAAAATTTAAAAATTGTCGACAAAATGATGTAAAATTTGTTGAGAAAAAATAATAAATAAAATACCTAAACGCGTTCATTTTTTTTCCAGGGTAGGCAATGCAAAAATTCAACTTTTTTCGCAAATTACCAAATGTTTTTTTTTCTTTACCAAAGCATTCCCAGTGGGCTTACTATTAAAACCCCTAAATTTGGTGCGGTTCCTGTAAGTAGGAACAGAGATACACAACTTTGAAATTTCACTGCACGCCGCTGTTACATAGGTACGTCACATTTTCAATTTCTTACAAATACTCGACTTAAATGACACTCCTCATTTACTATTATCATTGGACTAACTCTTTGAATGGATTTTTCAAGAAAATTATTAAAAGTGTTTAAAATAATTATAGCGAAAACGTTACATTTCCTTATTAGGTATGGAAAAATAAATTTAGTAAAAAGATGTATGCCAGAACTTGAGACGCAAGTTAATTTCCACTAAAAAGACAAAGTTAAGAAAATTAAACAAACCATACCTAAAAGAAAAACTTTAAAACTGTTTGACAGTGTTTCGAGATATATTTACCATTGCGGCCAAAAAATTTGCTTTAATCTCCTGGACTATTATAGGTAACATTATATTAGTTTGCAGGTAGGTAATCCCTAAAAAGTTTTGATTTGTCATCAACTTGTCAAATAATATATTACATTGTCATCAATATTTGCTAGATTTGCTTTATAAAAAACGACAATGCCAGCATTAACTGTAGAACAAAAAGTTATAATTCACACAAGATTGAGAGACAGGGTACATGTAAGAGATATTGGTGCGGAATTGAGAGTAAGCAAGAATACAGTGATATCATGCAAGAAAAAAATTGAAGAGTACGGGGAAATTAAAAGAAAACCAGGTTCCTATAGGAGGAAGATCTCGACGGAGGATGAAGATACCGAGCTTGTCAACTTTCTAAGAGAACATCATTTCAAGACAGCCTTAAACGCGAAAGAAAAATACAATTTTTCCTGATCCCCCAGAACAGCAAGACGTAAAATAGGAGCGTCAGATATAAAAAGCCGATGTGCTGCTAACAAAATATTTTTGACTGATGAAAACAGACAGAGAAGAGTAGCATTTTGTAGGGGATATCTCAACCAGAATAATTTATGGGAAAGAGTAATATTTTCTGACGAGAAAACATTTCAATCGTGCAACAATGGCATTTGGTGTTAAGCATGCCACGTCGTCTACAAGCCGCCATCGTCAGCAATGACGAAATATTAATTAGCGATATTTATTGTTCTTTTTATTTATTTTCTCCAAATAGAGCTTAAATATTGATGAAAATATAATATATTATGTGACAAGAGACAGTGACTTTATTTTACTCATGATTTATAATAAAAAAGTATCACGTAAAAAAATACCACAAAAGCTTTTCAAAAATAGAATGCTGCAGAGCATTTTAAAAACCTTCATCTTTACCTCGTATACTAACGTATATCAAGGTAGAATCATAGATACCAATTACCTTTTCGAAAGGCTTTCATAATAGTCTAGAAACAACATATTTTGGCCGTATTGTTATGTAGTATGTACTAGTATTTTTTGGCCGCAATGGTACATGTGAGAGAGAGAAAGGGGGTCTGTGAGTTTCAATACAAAAGGTTGTTAAAAATAGAAAATAATTTAAAAAAATAAAATGATATTATTATAAGAAAAATTTAGAAAAACATTGTTTTGGTTGTTTGGAAAAACATATCTATATCCATAAATAAATAAAAACCTGTATATTTACTATTATGGCAAAATTGATAAAGTAATACGTTTGAATGAAATTCAAATGACATTAATGGAAACCAGTCAGCAAACTTACGAAGTAACTGAAACTTGACCAGTGCTGATCGATTTGTGATTCCTCTACGAATATAGCTAATGTTGTCATTAGTCACTGCTGAATAGAAATTTCCGATCCGGAAGAGAAACAATTAAAAATAACCTCTTCCGCAAAATAGGCTCCTGGGTTTACTCTCAGTTTAATTATTTAGGTGTATTTGTTATCATTCCGCTTTATTGACGACATTTCTTTTTTACTTTATTGTTTCGAATTGCACTATGCCGTTATTTTATCAACATAAACTTTATCATTTGCTACAATCAGTATCACATAGAGTGGGTCAATACTTTAGGCCGTTGTTCATTATATAGGTAAATGAATTAGATTATTAATTTCTCCACTGTGGCCAGTAAGTTATAATAATAGCATATATTTTAACATCGAAATATAACAAAAAACTGGAATCTATCTGATAAACTCAGAAGACAAGAAGATTAGATATAGAATGAAATAGTATAGAGTAAATGAGCAAACCCAAACAACTAAAAATTTTTAGATTTATTACTATATATTACGACTAAATCTCTTTTCACTTGAAGTATCGATATCATCTGAAACAATGACACATTCCAGGATCCATTCTGACACGGATTATTCGAACTATAAGTACATATGAATGACTTTTTTTCAGTTTCAATTTTTACTGCTTTCTTTTTTTTACTAAGGATAAATAATTTTTTCTTATCTTCTGACAGCCTACGGGGACCGAAGTGTAAGTACCATGTACCGTGGATGTATTGGGGAAGTCCGACGTACACATCCAGAGCTGAAAACACCCGTAGGGATGTCACCAGCCCTTTAAGAGGATGCGTGGGGTGGTACCACCTCGACCGAGGAAGAATTCTCTTCCACCTTCCTAAGACAAAAATAAATATTTTGATTAAAAAAGAATTGTGAAGTATCAGGTACGGATGAATTAAGTTAATTCCTATTGAAGAGAGCCTTATGAAACCCAACCTTCCTAAGACAAAAATAAATATTTTTATTAAAAAAGAATTGTGAAGTATCAGGTACGGATGAATTAAGTTAATTCCTATTGAAGAGAGCCTTATGCACTATAGGTCAATTCTAGAAAAAATGTTAATGCATTTATTAGTTACGTCACATATACTGCCAAAGTTTGCTGATGTCTCAAGCAAGTTCACTTGTTCCGTGTTGTTGAAATAACCGACATTTCTTGTCTCTGATCGTAAATAACTTGCGCCCTGGGAAAGCGGCAGGATGGTGGCAGGTATATATGCCGGGTTAGCCAGCAGGGGTGGGGGGGGGGGGGGAGAGGGGCGGAGACGTATGTATAAGAATCGATCGAGTGAATCGACTTGCTGGAACATGTAGACGATGGTACTGCAGATCTTAATTTTAGGCAGTATTCAGTAAAGTTTTAGTTATTTTACCCACACGTCATACGCTGCTGCAGCCGTGGTCGTAAATGTCTACCTACACCTCAGCACAATGAATCACTGACAACTATTTTGGTATTATATCATGTTAGACATGGAGAAGATGAACGCATGAACTAGTCAGCTTATAAAATTAATCAATCCCAATACAAAGCAGGTGAAAACCCGTACATAATGCGAATTATATTTTTTACGCTTATAAAGCAGCATCTCCGTGGGGGATGTGTCTTTACCTATTAGAGCTAGTCCATGACCCTTTTATTATTAATCATTCTGTTCAATTATTAAATTTTTGTTCAGTGTTTAACGACTATGTCAAGGCGAGTTTTTTATGAATCAATCATATTTATATGGAAATAAATTTTAAAAAATCGTTTACCTCGTACATTATATAGAGGCAAAAATTAAATTAAGAAAAGATGACGCCAAGGGTGAAATATTCGGTTTGTATTTAATAGACTGTCGAAGGCATTATATTGAAGTCGACCCAGTAGCCTACTCGAGTTGAGGAGTCGGAGAATGAATGCCTTGGTATGCAACCAATTTCGTGATGCCGGCGAAATGAAATTTTAACGGGAAAGTGGGGAAAGAAGTTTTCCCTCTTGACTTTTAAACTTCGACCGCGACGAGATGTATTGTTGGCTGATGAAGCGCAGATCAGTTTTTTATTGGTAAAAAAGGATTGGCTATATGGGTATATTGGGCATAGAAATCACTAATTAACTTATTAATTGCAAGAATGTAAAAAAAAATTGAATCTGCTGCGGTCGCCCTTTTAATACGTTATGTTGGTTTACTTGCGTGTTGCCCAATAAAAGTAACACCTAACTTTATATACAGGGTGTTCGAAAAGTGCATTGGGAAACTTGAAGAGGTGATTCTACATAAAAAATAATTGTAGTAGTTCTAAAAAACAAATTTGGAAATCCCAATATTTTCCGAGTTATAGCCGTGCAAAGTTTAATTTTTTATAAACTTTTTTTTGTCATACTGGATTTGACCGTTCACGTATTAAATTGAAATTTTGCACGCAAATTAAGTTTAGTGAACTTTATAAACCTGAGGTAAGAGTACTTGACTGCTAGAGAGCACTTTGCTCAAAACTTAAAATTTATTTTTATCATAACTTTTTTTATTTTGACAAAGATTGCAAAAATAAAGCTGTCGTTTTAAAGGCAATCGAGTCGATATACCTCACCGCAAATCGGCATTAAAGATATCGTTTTTTGAATCAAATTTTTAAACTACATCAACAATAAAATTATTTAAGAATAACAACAAATGTGTTTAAATCTTCACTCAATTTTTATTCTTAAAACACGACAATTATTTCGACACACAGTGTCTTCGTCGGATGGTTGGTATAAACTAAAAACCCTTCTTATTACATGTATTAAATACTCAACAAATTTTATCTAAATTTTTACAACCTGGTGATTATGTTTACAATACCATTAGGATTGGGCAAAGTCTCTTAATTTTACAATTTGAAGTTAAATAATGTACAACAATACCATTTTATTGCTGGTGGAATTTCTTCCGTACCGACAAAGCAAGCTAGAATATCATCCACATATCTATCCCAATAAAGAAAATTACTGCTCAGGATGTTTTGATGAATTTTCTTCTCTAAATCGTTCATAAATATCTCAGCTACAGTGGACTCAAAGGGATTCCCATTATTAAACCTTCGGTAGACAAATATGTGACATTGTTAAATTCAAAATAGTTTTGATCTAGACACGCTACCAATGTTTCTCAAATATCCTGTTTTATGACAGGATTGGTATTGTTTTCAATTAATAAATTTTCTACTAAATTAATAACATCATTAGGTGGTATACTGTATACTAGGAAAAAAATTTGTACATCAAAAGAAATAAGTTTAGCGTTGCTAGGTATATCAATATTGTTAATTTTGGTAACCAAATCATACGAGTTCCGAATACTAAATTTTGGTTTAAAATGACACTGTGTCTTAGTGACGTCAATAAGTTTATTAGATAATTTGACTGAAGGTGCTGTAATACTATTGGTCTATAGGCATATTATTTTTATGCAATTTTATTAAGAGTATAATTTTGGAGTTTGTGGGTTCATTACTGAGTGAGTTTTTTCTTTTCAAAGTCGTTAAATATACTAAGATCTTTTAAAACTTCTTTAATTCTTTTTTGTGAAGGTAATTATTCTTATTCTTTTTATATTCCTATTCCATTAGTTTAATAAACCAAAAAATAGACTTAAAGTTCATATATATTTAAAAACATTTAATATATGTAATTTTACTGTTACTGGAGCTCATATTTGCCGTAATTAAGAATAATTACCTACACAAATACAATGCTTTGGTGCAACTATCTCTCTCTCTGCAAGTGCAGTGCGAAAACTCTCCAAGCTGGAATACCGAGACAACCCGGGATCAGTTGCGTTACACAGAGAAAACGTAAATTTTTGCAAAAATATAGGTACTACTGACTGTAGTGTTTGTTTATTTGTAAAAAAGTGAATGAAGTATTAAAATGAGTGCAAAAAAAAAGCTGAAGTTAGAATGGTTAATACCTCATTCTGGTGTTTTGTTTTAAAGTGATACTGAGTAAAGAACGGAATTTGGTTTTTTACATTAGCAAATATCTTTAAGTAAACATCTAGACCAAGAGTCGGCAACTAATTTCTAGTAGGGTCCGGATACTTTTGAAAAATTGTATGGAGGTCCGGAGAAAAAAAAAACTTTAAATGGACCGCAGGTAACTGTTGCTTCTCAAAAAGGAACGCAGCTCATATTATTTGTTTTAAACTTTTATTTTTACTCTTAAAAATAATATAACATAGATAGGTGTTTGTTCTTACTAATTAATTAAGATTTTTTTGGCGGTTCAGTTTTCTACCTTCCGCGGTCCGGATCCGGACAGTGGTCCGCCAGTTATCGACCCCTGATCTAGACGCATACTCGTCCCAAGTAGTGGGAAAATTAGTTGTTAGTGTTACATTGTAGAAAAAAGTATTTTGCGGTTATTTGTATACATATGGCAGTTCTATCCCCTACATGTCCTCGGGGCATACCAACTATGTTTTGTGTGGAGATGTTTGTACTGACATAAAAAAAAATTCTCAACTTTTATTTTTTTTTAGTTTTACACAATATCGGCACAACTTAATTTTTATTTTCTGAGAATGTTGTTCTAATACACCCACCTTGACAGGTGTACATAAATTATCACATTTGTATGTTGACAGAATATATGAAAATGTATCCTCAGTTCCCTCCGAAAATTTCTTTGTCGAGGATATCTTAGTTCGGCTAGAATGTTTGCAAGTAGATTAAATAATAATTTTCCGAACATACCTATCATTAACTAGGTATAAGTAAAGGTATGCCATTATGGTATTTGAAATGAAAATATACTTAACCCAGCACAACCACAGTTCTCTGCAAATTAGGTTACTATACCTGTTGGTAATCCCTTAATTATGTAGTACCTACTTGTGGAAATAAAAGGCTGGTCCTATACAATAGCTAAGGAAAAATGGGCGGCGGAACTTTCGGCCCCATATTGGGTCAGTTACCTGCTAGAAATTATAGGTCAAGTAATCTTGCAAGAAATTTCGGCCCCAGACATTGCAGGTAAGCTCAATATCAATTAAGTACCCACCCCGGGTATTTACCGACCCGGTGCTTTAGGTATACTTAAGGGATGGTGTTGATATAATTAAATTGTCATAACAACGACATGGAGGGTATTTATTCATGTTTAGAGACCGATTATAATCATTCCTCTTCAGTTCTTGAAGTTGTATGTTTTATGTAATCTATTAAAACTGAGTTTAATAAAAAGTTCCCGTAACCGCGATTTACAACTTGTAGAAAATTATACGTTTTGCAAAAGCAAAGAATTAAAAAGTGGTGAAGTATCGTGGCGGTGCATCCAGAAGAATTCTAAATGCTTAGCGAAAGTGGTGACAATCGGTTCTGACGTTACAATAACGAAAGCAGACTTAGTGCAAACGAAAAGCTGAAGAAGATTTAACAGAAAATCCTGCTAAGATTATTCGACGAGCTATTGCTACAAATTCTTCAAATGATGTGACAATCTCAGACATTGAGGCTATTCGAAAAAATATTTACAACTGTCGTCGGAAATTGCTACCAAGTTCATTACCAAAAACAATTGAAGAAGTTCATAGTGCAGTGAGTGCTTATTCTCTTAAAACGAACATAGGTGAAGATTTTATATTTTTAAATAATCTTGAACATAATATAATTATTTTTTCATCGAAACAAACATTCGTGCATTATGTGAAATGGAAAAATTGTATATGGACGGAACCTTTTCGTACTGTAGCAAATATTTTTGCCACTTATTTACTATACATGGGTTAGAAAATGGATACTATATACCGTTAGTATATTGTTTGTTAAGAGATAAAACAGCACCCACATACCAAAATCTATTTTTTCTGCTAAAATCAAGAATATTTGAAATTTTTAGATTGTCGTTACATCCTGTAGAAGTCTTTGTAGATTTCGAAAAAGTAATTCATCTTGCACTGCTAAGTATTTCTCCACAAGTAAAAATTAGTGGCTGCCGTTTTCACTTACATCAAAGTTGGTTTAAAAAAATGCAATTGCTTGGTTTGGTTCCCGAATTTAAAAACAAAAATTCAGATATTGGAAAATGGCTGAGACATACATTTGGCTTAACATATTTAGCTCCAGAAGAAGTAGATGACTGTTTTGTATTTGATTTAATGAGCTATAAGCCAAATAATGACATTCTTGATAAATACGCTGACTACCTTTTAGAGGTGTACATTATTCAAAGTGCCCAATTTCCGCCGACAATATGGGCAAACAAAAATCCATCAATTATTAGGACTACAAATGCTTGCGAATCTTTTCATTCTAGATTTAATTCTTCTTTTTATGCGCCACATTCTTCTATATATATTTTTATGGAAAAATTAAAAGAATTCCAAATAGATGCTTATATAAAAATGAAAAGTATTCAGACAAAAATGTAAAAAATAAGTTGACATTTTTAGAAAAAATGGTACAGAACTTCCAATGGGGGCATATCTCTAGGTTAGATTTTGTAAAAACTGTAGCATATTATTATTCCTGTAGTAGCAATAAGTAATTTTCAGATTTTGTGTAAAGTATGTTGTAATATGTAAATATATTTTTTTATGTATGTTAGTGATGAAATATAATAATTTTGAAATAAAAAACCGAAATATGCAAACCTTACCTTGCATTTTCATTTCATAAATGATTCAAAACACAAAAGGTCATAAAAAAATTTAAATATTATAATATTAGACTGTTGGCGCCGAAAATACCTGTAATAAAAATATGACCCTTCCATCCGCGGGGCCGAAATTTCCTACGCCCGGAAAAATAGGTCTGTTTTGCACAGGTACCTACAAGGTTGCCTACAAATTTTGGCATGAGGGTCAATAAATAATAAATGTGTAATTGACATTCCCATACAATTATTCTTTCTTAGTCTGAGTTTATTGCTTGTAAATTTAATTAGTTTTTGAGATATAAAATAGAGATATCTCTTATTTTTGTGTTCAGTTTCAGTGTAAACAAGTTAGTGGTGTGCTGAAATTATGTTTTCCCATATTATCTGTGACCACTAAATTTACAATAGCCGCAATGAGTACAAGTAAAAAACTTAAGTTGGAGTAGCTGCTACCATATTCCCCTATCACATTTGAACGGGAACATGGTGTTAGGTGTACAGTGTGTAACTCTGAACTTATTTGTACACAACGAAATCACAACGAGCGATATGTCAAAGGTCCAAAGCATTTAGAGAAGATGCACTCTCATCCGGGGTCATCCGCATCTAGAGAACCTGATGTAGTACACGCACAGTTTTGCATGGATTTATGTGAAGCCTTGGTTGCAGCTGACATTCCTCTCCATAAAATAAATAATCCATCTATGAAGAAATTTTTACAACAATACTGGCACCACAGAGTACCAGACTACTCTTCGTAAAAATTATGTGGATAAGGTATAGGTACTCAAAATATATTGACAAAATACGTCTCAATATTGAAGGAAAAAAGTTGTGGTTTAGCATCGATGAAACCACCGACATTAAGGGCCGATACTTTGCTAACATTATAGTTGGGCCTTTAAATCCTATAGAAGTGGAAAGCTCATATGTAGTCAACAGTAAATTTCTGGCTAAACCAATTGTAATAAAATGGACTATAAAAGTACTCTAGAATATAAATATAAGATCATATAATATAATTACTGAAGATTATAGATTAAAGTTGGTTATTTGTACGAAAAATAAATAGTCTACAAATTCTAAACAAAGAATATGCTAAAATCCAAAACTTCTAAATATTTAATTTCGCACGAAAAGCGAACATTTGGTGCTACATCCGGAGATGCCAAAAGATCTAAAATACCAAATAACAGATTTAAAACTCACGTAAAAACAAGATTAAGATCTTTTCAGAATTCAAAGTACTTGTCACATAAACTATATTACAAAAGGGACATAAACAAAAAGTTAGGGATATAGGGTGAGAGGACCAGTAGTTGCCACTTTAAGATTTTTTCTGGCAAAATTTGTTATTGTATTTTCTATTTTTTATATTTAACAATGCTTCACAAAGAAAATATATTGTACATCTTATATACTTTACGGATCAATATCCAAATATAAGTTTATTTGACATTGGTAACAAAAAAAAGATATAGAAATGTCATATGTTTGATTACCTATAATTGCCATACCAAAAATTGGAGAATAACCAGTAATTGCCATACTCATGGACCAATAACAGCCAAAAAAAATATGTTATAAAAACTTTATTTTTCAAACTAAAGTAAAATACTTAAGTGCATTGGAGAACCATACACAAAATAAAAAACATTTTTATCAACTAAGTGCCTGCCTTAATAACTTAAATAAAAAAGCAACAAAAATGCAAAATGGCACTAAACTAGGTAAACTGTAAAACAAAAAAAAAACAAGCAAATATAGCAACTGATCATTTTTATATTATAAACTAAAACCAAAAGATTATTATCATTTCATACTTTTTATGGAATGATAATAAACCCTTTTGTTTTGTAATACAAAAGGATCTTTGCCTATTAAACTGATTGGACCATGGAACACAAACTTCTTATCGACAACGTCAACATCTTTTTGAGGCCAAATAAAATTATTTTCTCCATTTTCCTTTAAAAACTTCATTGTTACATTATTTTGCTCTATGTTAATTACTCTGCCAATAAAATACTGCTCGTCATAAAAACACTGTAATAATTTTCCTTTTCAATGTGGATGTGACCAGAATTCTCTGGAACCTTCTCTTGTGTTTCGTCTTCAGAAAAATTTAAGTCATCTGATGTTTCTTCATATGGTACTGATTCATTAGAAGAGTCGTCAGAACTGCCCTCATCTTTCTTCTTTCTCTTTCTTTTATTTTGTTCTTTAATAAGATTTTGCTCTAATGTTGCCTTCCGCTTTGCTTCGCGCTCTTGTTTACGCATCTGTTTTTGCAGTTTTTTTCGTCCCTTATTTTTTCTTTTTTTGCATAAAACTTTTTCCACTCTTTTGATATGACCACCGATGGTATTTTTTGAATAATTTTCTTTTTGACACATTCTCTTGTCTTGCTTTCCGGCCAAAATAGTGCTTTCTTAAAGGGAGAATCAACGCTTGAAGCACTAGAAGGCAAATTGCGTTTTCCTATTACCTTTCTGGGCGACGGAGTCCTTGGCACAACTAAAACATCTTTGCTAGTGGAAGCAACAGAAGCTACTGGAGTAACACTTTTGCTAGGGCGATTATTAGTGAAAGGATTTCCTCTTTTCGTATTTAACATTATTTTTTGTACAGTGGACAGGACATCATCAACAACCAGGGGAAATCCTTGTCTAGAAATTTGTATTATCCAGTCAACGATACGTTGTTCAGGTTGGGTTGGGTTGGGTCAGCAAGATCTAAAACTGTTTTTGGACCCATTTTACAACCAATTAGTGATCTGCCATGGACTTTATTGGACAAGGTGCGCCTAGGTACCCCATACTTTTTAGAGGCTGAACTGACGGAATTTCCCAATCTTACATAGTTGCATTTGTTCTGGAGTATATTGAAAGAATTTTTTCTTAGTTGCTGACATGATTAGGTCAATGCTGAAAGTAAAAAAAGACATTTACCAATAATTGCCACAATTAAAACCAATAGGTGCCATACCATGGCAAATACTGGTGCTGATTGTTTGAGGATGCTGATTTTTTTTCTGTGTGTTAAATACTACAAATACTATATATTTATTACAATTAAATATTAAAAACCAAAGATTATTTCCTACACCAAAAATTGCCACAGTTTGGCAATTTTTGGTGTTCAACCCTTTAGAAACACCAATAGTTGCCAACCTTGTTTTTACTCAAAAATTATAAAATCTTATAATTTCCGTGCATACTATAGTATAAAGGTAGCATTATTCAAGGGTTTAAGAACATCAGATATATGTTTTTAATGCAGGATGAGTAAAAATTGATAAAAAATTAGAAGCTTACCTTAGCATGAATCACAACAACACACCGCATAACCTAGAAAAGAATATGGCGCCAAAATAAAATTATGTAAACCACTAACACTGCCCTTTTTCGAAACATTTTAAAAACGCTAAATTATTCAGAAAACATCCACAAACACAGGCGATGTCACTACACTACCCAATTCGTTGCAGATTTCTTATTTTTTGCTATAGAATGAAATTATGGCAATTATTGGGTCACTGGCAATTTATGGTCCAGTCACCCTTTGGTTAGAACCGTAAAAATAATATCTGTGTGTGGTATGCCCACACACGACGTTGTACCAAATGTACAAATCTAATTACCGATCCGCTTTCTATTGATATAAAAATGGAGAATGTCAAATGAATAGCGAAAAGTGTGATAAATCCGTTCAAGATATATGTAATCGAAATGGGTTTTTCCTATATCACATATGATGAAATGCACATACCTATAAAGAAATCAAATACCTAAGTAATTTGAATAAGAGTGGATAGGTTTTTTTCCCCACTTCGAAAGTTTAAGTAAGCTAGTAATGTAGTTATTTCATACCATTATATATATATATATATATATATATATATATATATATATATATATATATATATATATATATATATATATATATATATATATATATATATATATATATATATTACCGGAGAGAGATCACAAAATATTCTTAATTAGATAATTCCGTATAATTTCATTATAATTAGAGAATCTTTGTAATTTAATCAAAATTAGAGACTCATAGCCACATCTAGCGTTAAAGGTCTGAAACTTACAATAAAGACGCTTCGAATGATTGGTCAGAAACTTGTGGAACTACCCCGTAAGGATTCAGAGGGAAAACGAGGGCTGTCATTGGCCATAGGGTAAACATGGCAGATTATATGGGGATGAACTAATAATGAGGTGGTACTAAGAGCCTTTTCTCCAAGTTAACGAGGGTTATCATTGGTCGAAGGGTAAATTAGTAGTATCCAGGGGAATGAACTAAGAAATAGGCAGTACCAAGAGTCTACCTTTGAACTGAAAGAGATATGTAAAGGGAGTTCCTAATCAACGTTCGTTCTAACTATATATCTCTCTTGTAGTGCTCTAACTGCTAACCAGTTTCTCTTCTAAAAAAAGTGCTCTTAGTGCGTTCTTCTTAATATAATCTATTTTAAAGTGTCGCTAATAATTTTTGGGTAAGAAAATTCATTAATTTGTGGTGGGTCTGACCAACCCAATTGGGGGGATTTTCAATCTCTATCATTTGTGGGAATTATCAAAAAGCCTAGACATTTCTTTAAGTCTTAATTTTCTTGTGATCTATAACTTCATCTAAATTACCATTAATCAAATATATTGTTTCATATTCACTTAAGTAAACGCCTCTCTATTTCTCTTCTCCTGTTTTAATTTAATCTAAACCAATTTTATTATTTTATTGTAAATTAGTTGTTAAGTTTACCTTTGTAAAGTTCATTTCTATTTTATTTTTGTCAATAGAGTTAAGTGTTTTGAAACACAAGTCTTTTATTTGCTAAACGGCAGAGGCTAGAATTCATGAGACGCGTTATCTAAGAGCTAGGATTTATTAGAAGTGATACTGACACCTCGGGTTATCTCGCGGAGCGTGTATCGCGGGTCACGTGTTCAAGTTCCTGACGAGATCTACCAGGGTTGCTGACGAGTCTACACTCCACTATTTAATCAAGATTGGTTTGGTAAGAGTTTTATATGTACTAACACTCTTTATTAACTTTATTATTTGCCTTCGAGACTGCAAGACCTTCCAGGGTGCCTTACCTTCATGAATGCGATTAAGTTAGGTAGATCGAAGTACCCTTTTTATGTTACAGTTAGGATTAATTAATTCACGCTACCATATGAAGACCACACTGCAAAAACGATGAAGGTCACTTTTTTTCTCAAAATTAGTTACAAATACAAGACAATAGCCCAAAGGTAGTAGAATATACTGGCATAGGTCACACTGCAATGCTGCCGAAAGTCTAGACGTGATTTAGAAAATAATACGAGTATACCATATATACTAAGGGTGGTAACTATGTTTTTACCGCGCCTAGGCCATAGTTTGCAAAACTCGCCTACTGCTCATTCTCAAACTATTACTCTCATGCGGTAAAAAACTATTCATCAAATGTGTTACGTACGATATTTTATCTATAAAGATGCGGTAAACCTATCAGTATTGTTTCCATTGTAAATCTTTAAAGGCATTTTCTGGCGAATCAATGTAAAGTGACATTCATCGTTTTTGCAGTGTGGTCTTCATATTCTTCATCTAAGTCCTAATTTGTGACACAATAGTGAGACAATAACTCAAGCTGCAGTAGAAAGTATCAGGTCGCTCTTTCCAGGTACGAATATTACTAAAAACATTGTTTTGCTGCTTTCGGATAGTGCGGCATATATGCTAAAAGCAGGAACACAGTTAAAACAACATTTTCCAAATTTGATTCACTTTACATGTCTCGCGCATGTCTTGCATATAATATGTGAACTGATACGTGACTTCTATACAGTTATTGATACTTTGGTTAGTGAGGTAAAAAAGATTTTCTTAAATCATCAGCGCGAATAAACAAATTTAAAGAAATGTGTCCCAATGTCCCATTGCACCCACAACCTGTTATTACAAGGTGGGGAACATGGTTATCAGCCGTTATATATTACCATACAAATTACGACGAGCTAAAAATGTTATTGACAGTCTAAAAGATGATGCTCTGAGTGTAAAAAAGTAAAGAAGTTATAAGTGCTCTGAAGCTTAAAAATGATTTAAAGCTTATTTCTGAAAATTTTGGATATCTTCCAGGTGTAATTGAACAGTTGGAGACACAAAACCTTCCCCTTTTGACTTCTTTTAATTTATTTCAGACAACCATAGACAAGCTCAAAGCATGTCCCACCGAAATTGGTGAAAAATTAAAAGTCTATGTACGAAAAATCTTAGAAAGAAATCCAGGATTTTCAGAAACAACAAATATTTTTGAAACATTGAAAACTAAAAATACTGGCTTGTATAATCATTTCCGTTTCGCTCCTCTTACAAGCTGTGATGTCGAAAGAAGCTTTTCTAGACTTGGAGATATTCTTAATTATAAACGAACGCGCTTTACTGAAGCGAACTTTGAAGAAATGTTAATTATATCATGTAATGCCAATAAATTGTAATAGAGTCTAGATTTGTTTTCATTTTACATTTATTTTCACGCCGCCCCTGAACTTGCGACGAGCTCGTATGACCATTGCCACTCAGCAACAGGACAAAGTAAAAAGTACTGAGATTTAATGTAGAGCCAAGATCAATATATTATTTTTATTGATATATGTTGCCTATATAATAATAATAATAATAATAAAGTTTATTTAAATTAATTACAATTTAAACATGATTTCACATATGTATATTATAAATAAACTTGTTAAAACCCCCGAAGACGTGCTTGTTGGGGGTAAAAAACATATGATATATGTTACCTATGCCTATCAACATATGCATAGGTAAGGGGGGCTTGGGGGTGCTTAGCACCCCCAAAACTCTATCTAGCACCCCAAAATTTACATTAGGCGCTTCTAATTAACTAATCTTTTTGGCCATATGCTAAATAGGTTCTAGGGCTTAAGCACCCCTGAATTTGACTGCCTAACTATGCCTGTGTTAATCAACCATCTTTAACCAAAACTGACTTCCTGCACACAAAAAAGCATTCAATGGTCAAGAATAAAACGCTCTACTAAATTAAATCGCGTACTTATCCACAAAATATGGTAAATTCATGGTAAGAATTAAATTTTATTGTGGTATTTTATTGAGCCAAGAATATGCGTTTCTTCGGGTAAGAAAGTAAACAATTTTCTGACAGAACTATTAACTTTACTTTTACTAAAATAATAAAGTAAAATAAACCAACCCCCCTCTAGTCGTCCCATTTTTCTTCAGCTTGCGGCCCACTTTCTTAATTTGATCGCTTACTCACTATTCATTTAAGTTTATTTCACTACATTATGTACAGGGATATCTAAATGAAAGTGAACAGGCCTTATAACTTTTTTATTTCTAAAGATGGGAAAAATGTTAAATATAAAAGTTTAGAAAATTTTTATGGATCATTCATATATCTTATCATCAAAATAATTGTGCATCGAATAAAAAAAATATAGTATAAAACATCGATTTTCTCGCTTATTTTCTAAATTAGATGGTCTGATTTTTATCATATTTTTAGATTTTAGGAGAAGTTCTAGACATATTTTGTATAACACACCCTATGCGGTTTTTCAATTGTTTTTGAAATATTTCAAATTAAAAATTATTTCGCATAAATATACATACTTACTACATATCCAGGTTGCGAACGAAATACCTGCCACCTTTTTAAATTTCCTTCGTAGGTAAGTCAAAGTTAATGTCAAGGTTGACAATAATGCTTTAGTCACCGTGAATTTATAATTTCATAATTTCATTTTTATGCAAAATGAGTTATTCTATTAATGAGAGATACAAAATGTTCAAATTATATTTAAAAAATAACAATAATGTTAGAGCGCTCAAAGACAATTTGAAGAAAGTATTGAAGAGGGAAAAAACTCCATCATTAAACACCACAACAAAAACAAATAGAAGACTAGGAGAAAGATGAATTCTGGGCAATGGAAAAAAGAAGAAGTGAAGAAAGGGACTGAGAGATTTTATTATATTTCCAAGGGAATCCAAAAAAATCAATTCCCGATAGGGTGCGGTATCTCAGATATGGAAGAAGAGATAAAATGTTGACTTATGAAACAGTTCAAAGAACGTTAAAGTATCTTAAGTATAGACCATATAAAATTATGCCAGTTCAAAAGCTTAGTGCCGATCAAAAAGAAAGGAGATATACTTTTGTAACAAATATTAACGAAAGAATGCGGCAAGATCGTAATTTATTTCATACTATCATTTTGACAGACGAAGCATCTTTCTCAACTGCGACAATGTTTAAAAGACGAGATGTTCATGTTAGGTGGGATGAAAATCCCTTTACCATCGAAGATATTGCTTTTCGGGGGCGTAATTCAATCAATATTTGGTGTGGGATATTACAAAATAAAATTCTAGGACCATTACTTTTTCGGGGAGCATTAACTGGCCAGCGCTATTTTAATTTTTTACTAAATCAAATCGAAGATATTCTCTGCGAGTTGCAACTTGAAAAACGCCGACATATTATCTAGCATCAGGACGGAGCGTCTTCTCATAATATAACTGAGATTCGCAATTTTTTAAATCATCAGTATAACGAATGGATCGGTAGATATGGAACGTTACATTGCATTGGCAGATAGCCCAGACCTTTAGATACATTTCTTTAGGGTCATTTGAAAAATATCGTATACAGCAATCGTAATGAAAATTTTGAAGAAATTCAAAGGAAGGGGAGAAATGAAGTAAAAAATCTGAACGAAAATGATGCTGAAAGTATTATAAACACATTTCAGAGGCAGAGGAGAATGTATGAAAAGAGCGAAGAGTTAAATGGCGGACATGTTGAAAATTTCTTTTGATATTTATTCGCCAATGTTCACATTTATCTGTTTATGTTACAATTAATTTGTTATTGTTTATAATCACTGGTTATTGCTTTCAAATATTAATAATTAATAAAAATCAACATTTACGTTCAGATTCACTAAGAAGGTTTAAGATTTAGTACTGGTTTAAATTTAGATCTTCTAGTTGATCAGTTATGTTTTGACAGGTTTTTGTCCTGTCATTGCTAATCAGTCGTCATTAAAAACTTATGAATTATTCTGATATTTCAGCGATTTGCTTAGTTTAGAAATGATTTTCATCTTGGAACGGGTTTCTAGAATGAATTTGGTTATATTATTGTCGAAAGTACGTACTAAAATTCCCCTTTTCTTTATAAATTTACGAAAAACCTCAGAAACAATTTCATGGCTAAAACTTAGTTGTCGTATTCTTACACTTGTCAGTCTAAGACTTTTGGTTGTCAAATTATACCGGACTAGGGTTGGAGAATCTGGCCGTTATTGTTTAATAGAATAACTCTAACATTTTGCATAAAAATAAAATTATAAATTCACGGTGACTAAATTATTATTGTCAACCTTGGCACTAACTTTGACTTCCCTACGAAGATAACTTAAAAAGGTAACAGGTATTTCGTTCGCAACCTGGATAGTTACGTTTAAAGTATATGTATTTATGCGAAATAATTTTTAATTTGAAATATTTCATAAACGATTGAAAAACCGCATAGGGTGTGTTATACGAAATATGTCTAGAACTTCTCCTAGAATCCACAAATAGGATAAAAATCATACCATCTAATTTAAAATAAGCAAGAAAATCGATGTTTAATACTATATTTTTTTTATTCGGATAAGATATAAGAATGATCCATAAACATCCCCAGAACTTTCATATTTAACATTTTTCCCATCTTTAACAATAAAAAAGTTATAAATCCTGTTCACTATTATTTGGATATTCTGTACCTAACACTTATCTGCCCTACTCTTCTTACCTTACTTATTATAATGGGAGTAGTAATTACCCCTTTTGCAGAAGCGCATATGTTTAAAACCCATTACCAATTTTACTGAAATAGTTTTATTTATGAACGTTGTCAGTTACAGTGCTAAAAATAACTAAAGCACGGATTTTTTTTTATATATCCATAATATTTAATATTCATGTCCAGTTGCCACGTCAATGTCACAAAAATATATTGCAAATTCCTCAAGATCGTATGGCGCCAACCTTAACAGAGTTATTAGAATATCCTTGTTCGCAGGATTCAGACGCGAAGTAATGAAATAATAAAGCAAACATCTGCTTTTAATATGGCAATCTAAAATCCTGGTTTAACTGAGCAAGTAGGCACAAATTTTAAGTGTGGTCTATTTCTAGACGAATATTTTCTTATCTTTATGTCCTTTTTTATAAATTTTAGTTAAGTTCGCGTAAAAAACTATAATTGAAAGTAAAATAAGACCTCACTACTGGAGTAACTTAGATATTTTTGTTGCACTTGTATAAGCTAATTCTCGGTTTTTGGATTTTCGCGTAGCCTGAAATATGCTCCAAAAAGAAAGCATAATTTTGAAATTTTGTTACTTTTTGTTGTTTTATTTTATTGCACTATTGACGACAGCATTAGACTAGGTTGCGAAACACCAATAAAGCCAGTTAAACGTAACGTATAAAGGCAGCAACTTTCTCAAGTGGGACAAAAGTGGAAAACCAAATTCGAGGTGTGAATTTTTGTGTTTGCGCTGTCCTTGTTCTGAGGACTTAAAAGTGCACCTAAAGGTGTGTCCTGACTTGAACATTTTACTCCGAACGAAGCGGGCACACCAGGCGCCCACAACCGTTTAATTATTATTAAAACCCGTTTTACAAGAAAAACCCTTAGGGACGTTTTAATTCATTTTTATATCATTTCGAATATTCTAACGATTGCGATCTGATAATAAGCGGAATATTATATTTAATTTTCTCGATGCTATTCTTATTCGATATTATTTTATATAGCAAATTGAAACAATAACTGGTATTCACAGCAATATGAAAGCATGAACGAACCTAAGCAAGTCACAAATCCTTTTCAGTTAACATAATAAAATTATTATTTTGAGTTAAATAATTGCTTCTTTAATTTCTAGCTGATGAATTTAAAGAATACTGTCCCCTTCGTAATGAAGTAAAATGTTTCTTTAAACAGCGCTGAAGATATGGCCAGAAGACAGAGTTTTAAATAAAGTTTTAATAATAACGTGTACACAGGGCCGCCGATAGGGGGGGGGCAACGAGAGATGACTGCCCCGGGCCCCATCTTTCTTTGGGGCCCCATCTCAAGATCTCAACTAGAACCAAAAAAAAATACTAAGTAAACAATTAACACGCAGAAGTATCAGCGAAAATACAACTAATAACCTAGTGATGCTGTCAGTTGAACATAAACTATCAAGTAATACACTGACCAGCAATATTAACGCACCACTCGAAATTTGCAATAATTTTGATGTTATATTTTTCTAAACCAATTTTTTTGCCTATTTTTTGCCTATTATGCTCATTCTTTAAGAATATTACTTTATTCGTAGTTTCTGTTAGAAAGTTAATTGTCATTGTATAGCGGGGGTAACAAACATATCGTGTTTTTCCCCAAAATTCACAACACCATGTGCAATATTCTAGCATTCATAAAATATTGCATTTAAAACGTGATGTGAGCAATATTTTTTCTTAACATCTTGTTTTTTTGTTCACTTAGTTATATTTGGTAATAAAAGAAGTAGGGACTTTTATAACTCAGCATCTTTTTATTAGAATGCCCACTGAGCACAGCAAGGTTGCGTTTAATTTGCAGTCATATTTCTGGTGCAAGGGTAACGATGAACCATACATTGCATTAAGTTTCCATAAAGTTTTCCGCAAACCGCAAATCTTCCCCCCAGTGCGGTTTCGTTTGTAAAGTTTTCCTTCACAAGTTAGCTTTAGTATTTGTAAAGGTTACTTTTTGCAAATTTCCTGCAAGCTTATATGGGGTTGTTACAAATTTGCAGCAGACTTAAAAATATTTACTTGAATTAAGTAAGTATTTAAAAGTGTCCAAGGAAACTTCAGATGAAACTTGTTACTAACAAAGTTGTAAAAACCCACTGGCAACTTTGCAAATATAGATAAGAAGTAGGTAGCAAACTTATTAAACTTATATTTGCAACTTTACACTAAGTCTGTAAATGTAAGGTTTTGGTAACTTTTCTATAGTTCCTTTACTATTTAAATTTTAGGCAATTATTTACTACTCTTTTTCTTTAAAATTGGGTTCTATATCAGCCTTTATAATAAGACCTAAAAGATTATGTGTGAAATAATGAGACATGTTGTATTTTACACTAGTAAAATAAAACATTAATCATTGTTCCAATGTTTCATTTTGAAAGTCGGCTACTTAGCGTAGACACGCGGGAAATAATGTCGGTTAAAAATAGGATTTGTTTGAAAAAAATCGAGAAAATTCCGTTTTTACCCCTTGAACACGCTCCTGGATGACCCATTCGGTATTCATTTTAAAGTCTAATTATCCCTTTATAAAGTACTGTTAAAAAATTGGAAAAAATAGATAGGAAAAAATACAGAGTGATTCAAATGTAGGTACCGATGTCGAGGGCAAAAAAGTTAAAAAATCGAAATTTAATCGGCGATTGCTCCCTTCCTATAAGGAATGGAGAAATTAAAAATATGGATACAGTGTTTTTCGACAGCTCTTTCCGACGACGTATATGGGATTTTAATTTGAACCATTTTGACCCCACAAAAAATTAAAAACCGTGAAATATTTGGTCAAAAATCGAAATTTCCAGTTTTTCCCAAATATATCCATTTTCCAGTGATTTTAGGTTTAGGTAAATGTATTGCAAATAGAAAATATCTGAAATTTTAAAGTTTCACTTATGAATTCGTTTTTCGATCTCACGTTTTGTTTTCGAGTTGTTAGGTACCAAAGAGGATCCTGCAAATGGCATATTTCGATCTACAAAAATTCAAAAGAATTACTTGCCATTTTCCGATCCTCACCGATTTCAATAGAATTCTGAAGCTTCGGGTCCTCTACAACCTCCAAAAATTTACATCGGTTTGATTCACTTTTGCGACATGTACCGGATTTCAACTGAAATCGCGGAAATTACTACTTTAACGTTTAATAGCTCCGATACGAAACATCCTGTATAACTAAATTTTTTTCCGAAACTAGTTGCACTATTCCTCTATCAACCCAAAAAAGTCGATTGTTCCCCCTCTGACTGTTTCCGAGAAAAACAAACCTGTTCGACTTTGGGTTAAGCTTTATGTTAACATGTAGATTGTCACTTATTTTTGCTGATCTCCTGACGTCATTGCTCAGTAAGGACAATGGCTGCTTTTTAAATTGTAATAAATTATAATGTAAACATTTTTTGTAGCTAAATTATCCTAGTAATTTTCTTCAAAATATTTATTTTACGTTTCTAATGGCTTCCCTACTCTCGCCCATCGCCATGCTCTTGGGGATTTATCCCTCTCCTACCAGTACTTCCACGGATTTTGCTCTGAAGAACTAACCGGTATTATTCCCAGCTTGACTGTTTCTAACAGAACAACAAGAGGCGCGTTACATATGCATCCCTTTACTGTTCAGCTACAAAAGCCTAGAACAGACCACTTCTCTCGCTCATTCATACCTATGATCTCCAGATTATGGAACAAATTGTCTGCAGATGTTTTCCCTGCCCGTCCCAACCTCCAATCCTGTAAATCTCGTGTCATTAGACTACATTTCCCTTCTGTTCAGACGTCCACGATACGTTAGCACTTAGGCTTGAAGTCTACGTGAGATGTCTTAGATAAAAGAAAGACTTCCTTAAACGATTTATGCAGTAAAGAAAATATGTGCATATTCATTATTGTTGCAAATTTCTAGTGGTGCTTTAATATTGCTTTAAACTATGATGATATCATTAATCAGTTTGCATCAATAAAAGCAAGGAAAGTGTTAATTTAGGTTTTTAATATTCTTAATATATAGATTTGTTTTCGTAAAATTTGTTTTTTCTTAAAAGGTTAATGCATTTTTAATTACTTTTTTAGGTATATTAATTTTTGTCACTTATTTTAATTTAAATATAATATCTCTTTAGTTTTGTGTACTTTGTTTTAGTTTCTTTTACAAAAAACCTGTATAAATGTTGAGAAATTAAAAAATGCTGCTATAAAAGTCCAGTTTAAAATATTTTTTAATATAACATCAAAAAGACAAGCGTTATTTTTTTTTGTAACTAATTTTACAACATAGGTTGGGGCCCCAGGAGTTGTTGTTGCCCAAGGCCCCCAAATAGCCCTCGGCGGCCCTGAGTGTACACAGTCCTTTCAGCAGGACATCATGTCCTGCTGAAAGGACTTGAATAAACCATCATATTTGTGGATGCTTTAGATTGATAGCAGCTAAAAACATCCAACCCTTTAAGATGATGTGTGGGCTGGTACCACCTCGGCCGAGAAAGGGTTCCTCTACCACCTTCCTGTTTTCTGATGAGACCAGGATATATTTACTTAATTCTCGTTTAAAAAGAGCAAATCCTGTTGTTCTTTATGCAGGCGGCAGTGCTAAATATGTTCTGAGCTGGGATAATGCAAAATTTTTGAGCCCCACTGTTTCATATACCGGAGAACCTAAACAGCCGTTTACATATTGCCAACATTCTTTAGCCTTTTGTTCTTCCTCAGCAACAAGCATTTGGTGATGCCTTTATTTTTATGAATGATAATGCCCATCCACATAGTTCAAGCATAGTAAATGAGTATCTTGAGCAAAAGACTATTACTCGTTTAGACAGGCCACCAAATTCTCCCGATCACAATCCTATTGAACATGCTTGAAGGGGGAAATACGATGTCTCATTCAGCAGCCAAGAACTCTCAATGAGCTGGTACAAGCTGCAATTCCAGAATGGAATAGAATACCTGTCGAAAACCTGAACATCTTATCTTATTATAAGTATCCCATTACGTTTAGATAGCTGTATTAGGAAAAGAGGAGAACCACCGAATATTATTTTTTTTTTACAATTTTGCCTTTATTTGTTTTTTTAAATCTAATTTTTTTACATCTAATCTATATAAAAACATAAGCAAAAATTTTGTACAGTGGTCAGAATTGATGATAAGTTAATGACAACATAAATACTAGTTTTCATTTAAAGTTTTCTAATATAGCATTTTCCTATATATGCAAAACTTTTGAAGTGTATTTGAATCAGATTTAGGTCATATCGAATAACTTTAAAATACAACGTTTAAATTCACTATGAAGGCACAGATAAGGTTTAAGATGTAGTACTGGTTTAAATTAAGATCTTCTAGTTGATTAGTTAGGTTTTGACAGGTTTCTGTCCTGTCATTGTTTATAAGTCGTTATTCTAATATTTCAGCGATTTGCATGGTTTCCAAAGGAATTTAATCTTGAAACGTGTTGCTAGAATAAATTAAGTTGTAATATTTTGAAAAATTACTAAAATTACTCGTTTCTTTATAAATTTGCGAAAAACCTCAGTACACACCCATAGAATGAAACTTAGTTGTCTTATTCTTACACTTGTTAGTTTAAAACTAATAATTAGGCTGGTCTAGCTTTCGAGAATCTGGCCGCAAATGTTATGTGACTCGACATTTTTTTATTCCAAGCATATGTTTTGACGCCATATCTTATGGTTATACTTTTTAAAATCGACTAGTTTTTAGTGTTACATAATAATATAACTACTTAAAAGTAAAAATAACCCCGATACACTGTTGTACGGCCTCCCGTTAACCACTGGACATCTGAAATGATAACATCTTTTATTATGAAAATTTTAATTTTTGCAAAACTTTTAAATATTTTTGAATTTGGCACATTTTTTAGTTTGCCAAGACACATTTTCTTAGCAAGTTTCAAAGTCGTACGTTAAATTTTAAAAAAATTATAAATATAAATTGTTAAAAAAGGGCGTTTTAGGGTTATTGATCATATTTTTTATCAATAGATAACTTTTTATTTGAAGAGATAGGAAAATGATTAAATAAAAAAAAATGTAGATTTGTACAGTAACCATCAGGAAAACTAGCTAAAATAACAATTGAACCAAAAATAAGCATGTTTTGAACTAATCGCCGCATCCAAGTGCACGAGACAGACTCCAAGGCGAATATCGATTTAAAAACAGTTACTTTAGACCCGCGTTTTAGACCGTTGAACGCGAAAAAGTGAAATTTAATAAAAGTGTTGCATAAATGGTGCTTTCGTAGGGTATTGATACGTACCTATTCGTCTACAGATATTAGAGCTAGAATGTATTTGTCGTTTCTGTCTTTAACAGCTTACATTTTTAAATGAAATACACAACATATTATAACTAAAGCTTTGCAAACGGGGGTAATTCCAGAGACGGCTCTAACCTAGTTGGAAATAAAATTATGATTCGAGTTGAAAATAAAATACAAATATTTATTTACCCACATTGTGTTATTTGAAAGTGCGAGATAAGAAAATACCATACAGGGTGTCTGAAAAGTCTTAGCATGGGCAAATATCTTTACTATTAATAAAGATAGAGACACCAAATTTTAGTTGTATCTTATTGGTTAATAAATCTACTTTTTTATGTAATTTGACTTTTTCAACCCCCTTGGGGGGTTACGCTAGGGAGTTGAGGTCAAAAATTTTGAATGCAAACCTATGCCGGGTGGCCTCTTCTTTTAAAAGTCTTCAAAAAAGAAACATTTTACCGCAACTCCCGTATTTTAATTCATTTTTAAATGGCAAGCTTATAAAACTTATAAATCGTATAATCGGGCGGGGCACAAGTCGACCATTAGTCGACCTCTTGTGCCATACAGACCAGTCTGCGCTGCTATTTTTTGTTTTGTGGGGCACTTGTTTTCTAACTTTTTTCCAACTTTACTTCTTCATTTGTCGTTTTTATATTTTTTGTTTTTTGACATCTGCGCAGTAGACCAAAATGCGTACCACGCGCAAAGCAAGCGTGCTAGACATGCGTACGCAATTTCAGGAGATGTACTTGGGTGTCTACATTCGAACCCATTCACTTTTAAGAATATATCCCCAATAGTCAAAGTACCAGTACGTATTTAACTTTATAACTTTTTCCCCAAGTTTTTTTCGACTTTATTTTTTGTTATTTGCCGTCTGCGCAGTAGACCAAAATGCGTACCTCGCGCAAACCGAGCGTGTTAGACATGCGTACGCAATTTCAGGAGATGTACTTGGGTGTCTACATTCAAACCCATTCACTTTTAAGAATATATCCCCAATAGTCAAGGTACCACTACGTAGTTAACTTTATAACTTTTTTCCCAAGTTTTCTTCGACTTTATTTTTCGTTTTTTGCCATCTGCGCAGTAGACCAAAATGCGTACCACGCGCAAACCGAGCGTGCTGGACATGCGCACGGAATTTCAGGAGATGGACATTGGTGTCTACATTTGAACCCATTCACTTTTAATAATATATTCCCAAAAGTCAAGGTACCACTACGTATTTAACTTTATAACTTTTTCCTAAGTTTATTTCGACTTTATTTTTCGTTATTTGCCATCTGCGCAGTGGACTAAAATGCGTACCACGCGCAAACTAAGAAGGGTAGACATGCGCGCGAAATTTCAGGGGATGTACTTTAGTGTCTACATTCAAACCTACCCACTTTCAAGAATATATCTCCAATAGTAAAACTATAACTACGTATTTAACATATTTTTACGATTTTATGACGTCTTACTTTTTTGAACATTCTTAACTATGTGACATTGTGACCAACCGTGCCAGCCTTACTAATCAGTTATAGTACGCACTGACTTATTTCCGGCATGGCCGCCTCATCTTATTTATTCAAGCATTAGCCTTACCATAGTTATTGAGACTTTTGCGTCCTGTGAGAAATTCGCAATACCTATTGTATGTCTCATGGAACCCTCTATGCGCGAGTCGAACTTGCACTCAATCGCTTTTTTATTTCACACAATCACGGCAACGCCTTCAATTAAATTATTTCTGCCAAATACCGTATGTACTTATTTTCGGCATCGACGCCTCTGGTAACAGACCAACAGTGACTGCCTTACTTATTACGTTAAAAGTTGTTTAGAATGGCCACCATGAATTTCTTGGCAGTAATAAAGTCCGTTTTGGAACTCTGCCATGAGGTAACCTCTGAGAAAAGACCTTTAAAATGAGGTACCACACGGCATAGGGTTGCATTTAAAATTTTTGACCTCAACTCCCTAGCGTAACCCCCCAAGGGGATTGTAAAAGTCAATTTACATAAAAAAGTAGATTTATTAAGCAATAAGATAAAACTAAAATTTGGTGTCTTTATCTTTATTAATAGTAAAGATATTTGCCCATGCTAAGACTGTTCAGACACCCTGTATGGTATTTTCGTATTTCGCACTTTCAAATAACACAGTGTGGGTAAATAAATATTTGTATTTTATTTTCACATCGAATCCTAATTTTATTTCCAACTAGGTTAGAGCCGTCTCTGGAATTAGCCCCGTTTGCAATGCTTTAATTATAACGCGATCGCAGAGCTCCGAACCGAATGCACACAAATGCGCTAGCCAATCGGCTCCCTCCCGCAAAACAGCGGGGTCACCGTATACAGACAAAAGACAAGTAGAATCACTCTCGCTCAAGGTCTAGTCCGACCTGCCGTCGTTCGGCCCGCATCCCGCCTTGCTTCTAGCAGGTTGTTGGCTGGTTTTGTATCTCGTATTTCGATGCACTACCCCGACCAGCCGGTGCGTCGGCACATCGCTTTAGATCTCGAATCATCAAACGCCCGACGTCGAGTGCTTCTACTTGTCTTTGTCTGTATACGGTGGCGGGGTCAAGCCCGAGAAGAGCAAATCATAGAGAAGCGACATAAGCGAGTCCGGCCGAAAATGTTTAAGTGGGGGTTATACCGGCCAATTGTCATAAACATGTGCTTGCGGTAGCCGGCATCAGCGTTGCCAGATCTACCGCTAAAGCGATATTTCTACCGCTTTAGAGAGTCTTCTACCGTTCTCCAGTTTTAGCTCTGTAAAATATCGCTTTTTCGTTTATACGCAAATTTCCTAGCGCCATCTCTTGATGTTAATGTTGAGAGAGTTTTTTCAACTGTAAATTTGTTTAAAAGTAATCAAGGAAACCGTTTAAGTACTGATACTATAATGGGAATACTACTCAGCAAGCGGCTTATTACAAGTTCATGTTTTAATTTTAAGGGAAACAATGAATTAATACGGCCAATGACCAAAGCCAAAGATATTTACAAAAGTTAAAATATTTTAATGTACTGAAGATAAAATTATTAAATAAATTTGGTGGTTACCAAATTTATTATGACTTTTTAAAAAAATTATATATGGATATTATAATATAAAATAATAGTATTTGTGTTAAAAATCTTGTTTATGTTTGTTTGATATAATATATTAAAATAAGTGGAGTATTATTTCAGAATTACGCCTAACCTCTTCAGACCCAAGGTCCAGTGAGAGAATTTATTTAAAAAATCTACTTTTTTGTTAAGAACGGAGGCAAAGTAACACCATTATGCTGAATTTTTTTTTAATTTGTTTTTTTTTTTTCAAAAAAAATCAGGCATCAAATAAGATACCTTGGGTCTAGAGGAATACAGAAACAACAGAAGGAAAAAAACATTTATTTGTGAAAAAGAGCGAAACAGGTTCTTTCAATGGCACAACAAAGATAAATATTGCATAAGTCACATTTGGCAAATGTTAATTTACCACAGTTTGGAAATCGACATTTTGATCTTGATTTTTGTTCTTGTTTAGTGAATACAGGTAGGTGAATGTTTCCTTCTGTCCTGACTCTCCTATCCGTTAGGTATGTTCTCGTTTTGAAAATTGAATTGACATGGTGCAAACTGACGAGTACGTGACCATCTTTTCTGGTAACCTGGCAGATAGTGTGCAAGAGGCTCCTCATCCGAAGAAGTGCTCGTATTTTCTGCCATCTCCATATCATTTGGATCCTCATTTTCCACACCTAAATCCAACTCATTCTCACTATCCGAAGAAACATCGTCGATGTCCGACTGATCTAGGTCTAGGTTTTCAGCCAGATCTTGGAGTTCCAAGGCGGTTAACCCCAATTTCTGTATTTATTTAATACCCCCACTTTCAACACGTGTGCTGAAAAACATTTCAACACACGTGTCGAAAATAAAAAAAATGAAATTGGCACCATCTGTTCAAACGTCATGTTGACAAGTACTTTTCAACACATGTGTTGCAAAGTACTTTTCAACATGCGTGTGATATAAGGCACTGTCTAGCCAAGTTAACCGTGCTTTTTTTCTCACTTTCATAGGTGGGCGTAGGAAAAAATATTTCCACGGGCATTTATTACAGGTACTTGTTTTTTAGTGTATAGCATTTATTAGACTGCTGTAAACATTTTCTCAGTGTGTTATACCGACCAACGGTCTATTAGTTAGACTCAAGGTCACAAAATATTAACCCGTAACATCAAAGGTGCCGACGTATTTTGTCGCTTCTCTATGATTTGCTCTTCTCGGGTCAAGCCACCAATAGGCAAGAAATCGCCTACCTCATTCTCTGGCATTTTTAATCTATTTGAATTTTAATAGGTTTTTATTTCTGAATTAGAATTATTAACACTTCATGATTATTTTTATTATCTTAAAGCACGCAGAACATACCCTGATTTAGAATGTTAATCGTAAAATTATGGAATTAATGCTTAATGAAAGAGCCAATTTTACTTCTCAAAACAATTCTTTATTATTTCATATTTTCTAAATAGTTGCTACTCTGTTACTATAAACATGATCATTTTGCAAATAATCTGTTACCGAAAATTACACCTTAAAAGTGATTTTTAAAATCAGGTAGGGAGGTTTTGTAAACGGAAATTAAATAAATTATTATCAGTAAAGTAAACCACAAACCGAAAATATAAATATATTTTTATTTATTTCGGCTACGTGAAGAGTTATTTACGTAATTAAAATCAATTTCTGGTTAACATCCACCCCTTGAAGTGATCACGGACCAAAGAGGAATGCGTTAGGAATGCAAGAAATAACGCTATCGTCGAATCCAGAAGGCATCATGCACAGTAAGCCGGCTGTCCTTCGGGAATAAAGATCGTTTTCGAAAATAAAGGTAGTTAAGTGTTATAAAGACTTTATACAGGTTGTCACCGAGAATATAGTCAGTCTTAGGTACATTCTGTATTCTTATATTATTTTATAGAATCTAATATTTCAACTTTAAAAATAATTTTGACATACTTTAAAATTTTTTGTCCAGTTGCTTTTTAATTAACAATATTTAATTAGTTATCTGAAGTTATTCTCATAAGCTTTCTTTTTCATGAGTTTAAATATACTTACTTATTCATAATATTTAAAACACATCAAAACTGAATTTATCATGTAATTAATAATTTCATTATTTGCAACATCATATAACAATTACTTACTTCGCTAAAAAATAAATTATTTTAAAAGTACCGGAATTAATGTCTGTTTTTGCCCTTTTAAATTAAGATGGTTTTAAAAGTTGATTTAGGTGACTGTCATAGGCGGAATCCATATAAAACTTATTCAACAAGTAAGCCGTTCGATTACTGCAATATATAGAAGACGTTTAGCATTTAGTTTCCTTTAAAGCCAACGGAAGTAAAGTTCAACGATAAATTATGGTATAATTTTATTAAGAGTTGTTTCCATGGTAAATATATTATTTAAAGAATGAGTGGAAATAGCCAATATTTTCAAATACAATTAATTGTTTTTAAAATTTTGACATATAAACAGATCCTTTTCAAAACCGATAACAGTTTTGAAACATCTTACTTTTTAACCGACTTCACGAGGAGGTTAATTCGACTCGTATGAGCAATTTTTTTTTAATGTATATTCACGCATAATTCTTGAACGGATTAACCGATTTCGATAATTTTTTGTTTTGTAGATGAGTTCTCCGAAATGGTCCCATTTTAACGGTTTTTTGCTGAAATAAGTGGAAACCTAAAAAACTGCGAGAAACTAAAAATCACTCATAAAATCGAAAATTTTTGCGTGTGTACTTCGGAGTTGCAGCACCGATTTCAATAACTTTTTCTCCGTTGTGTTTATCATGAAGGTCCGGTGGTCCTATTGGTATTTGACTTTCAAAAATAATAAAGGGGAGGGGGTAAAACCGGAGCGGCTTAGAATTTTTCCGAAAAAGTTGACTTATATTTCATTTTCGGGGTTAACGAGGGCATTATCTAATTTTGTCTAGCAGATGTTCAAAAAAATTACCGAGAGCAGGGGGGACAATAAAAAAAAGGAGAGTCTGCGAAAGTATCCAAAAATGTTTAACAAATTAACATTTTAACTATATTTTCTTGGTTATTGAGGTCAGAAAATCTAATTTTGTCTAACAGATGTTAAACAAAATTAACGGGAGGGGGAGGGATGTGATAAAAAGAAGTGACTAGGAATTCCTTCAAAAATGTTAACTAACTTGCCAATTTCGGGGCTAGAGCGGTCAGAATATAAAATCTTTTCTACCAAATGTTAAAAGAAAAGTTACGGGGGTAGAGAGACTAAAAAGGAGCGGCTGAGAATTTCTCCAAAAATGTTAACTAATATATAATTTTCGGGGTTATTGAGGCCTGAAAATCCAATTTTGTCTAACAGATGTTGAAAAAAATAAAGTGAGGGGGAAGTGATAAAAAGGAGTGACTTCGAGTTTCTTTAAAAATGTTAACTAGCATGTCAATTTCGGGGCCAGCAATGTCAGAATATCAAAACTTTTCTAACAAATGTTAACATAAACGTTACGGGGGGGGGGGGGATATAGAGAATAAAAGAAGAGGCCGATAATTTCTTCACAAATGTTACCTAATATATCATTTTCGGGGTTATTAAGGCCAGAAAATCTAATTTTGTCTAACCGATGCATGTGAACAAAAATTAACGGAGGGCGGGATATAAACGAGTGATTGGCAATTTCTCCAAAAGCTGTAACTAACATGTCATTTTCGGGCTTATTGAGGTCACAAAATTTAATTTTGTCTAACAAATTAAGAAAATTGACGGCGGGGGGGGGGGGGGGGGTGAGGAATACAGGGGGCGACTGCCAATCTCTCCAAAAATGTTAACTAATGTGTCATTTTCGGGGGTACTGAGATCTGAGAATCTAATTTTACATGGACTTTACAAATTTAAAGAGGAAGCGATAAGATTAAGAGGAAGGGAGAGTAGGGAACGAATCGCCTCAGAGATCCCACCGCGACGCGCGAGCCTGAAAACATGCCACTTTAAACTCATGATCACGCAATGAAAAAGCCAATAAAAAAATAACTGAAACATTACTTTCGATGTATTTTTCGTCAGCTTTCCGATGGCATAATTGGTTTTCCAAAATTCCGCTTCCTTAACCTCAAAAAACACTAAACGTGCTGTATCTCGAAAAACGTCACTTTTACGTTTTTTTTTTAATACGCTAGATCGAAAAATCAGGATTTATTACGTTGAAATAGTTTTTTTCCAGAGAGGACTTTTTTGTTTTCGAGGAAATATTCGAGTAACAGAGCGCCTTTCCATCGTGCGGCGGGGCAGAGACGCCCGGGCCCGGATCTGTAGTTGTAGCCGAGCTATGTTTTTCGATTGGTTCCTGGTAAACAAAAAAAAAGTCCTGTCTGGAAAATAGCTTTTTCGACGTAAAAAATCCTCTAGCGTATTAAAAAACGTAAAAATGGTGTTTTTCGAGATACAGCACGTTTAGTGTTTGGTTAAAGAAGCGGAATTTTGAAAAACAAATTACACCAGCGGAAAGCTGAGGAAAAGAGACATCGAAAATAATGATTCGGTTATTTTTTTAATGACGTTTTCATTGTGAGATCATGCGTTTAAAATGGCATGGTTTCAGGCTCGCGCGCCGCGCTGGGACATCTGAGGCGATTCGCCCAATAAGTAAACTAAAAAGAAAGAAATATTCTTTTTTCAAAAAAATAAACCAACTTCACAAAAGAAAATGCACTAAAAAGTATGAAATAATATTTTTAAGTATTTATAACTCTGGTTATTGGTAAACCTAATTTTGCTCAAAGTTAGGTAATTTGCACACCGAAGTTCTGAACTTTGAAGTCGGCGCAGTTTCACAGTTTAAGGATTCGTAATGATAATAATTCATAAACAATTATTAAGAGCGCTTACTGTAAAGTTCAGAAATTTTGTGTACAAATTACTAAAAGTCGAACGCAATTATAGGCTGACCATTAGGCTTACTAATAAATAACTAAAAATATTACTCTTTATTAACAATTTATTAATGTATTATCATTAAGGATTCCTATTATACTTTAAAATTGCGCCGACTACAAAGTTAAGAACTTTGGTGCAAAAGTTACCTAACCTTGAACAAGATTAACTTTACCATTAACCGAAGTTATAAATACGTCAAAGTATTATTTCATACTTTTTAGTGCTTTTTCTTTTGTATTGTTTAATAAGTAGTTACGAAAACTAAAATATTTCCTAACTGGTGATGAAATATTAACTTCATAACTAGTTATGAAAAAATGAAACACAAAATATAAATATTTCCTATTTCTCTCTTGACTTCTCGGGTACAACAGAAGATATCGCGTTTTAAGCTGCCTCTTTAATATCTCTTAGGGTCTCGGAATCAGCTATTTTCAATATTTTTAAAAGAAAAAATTTATTTTGTGACGCGACATTCCTTTACAAATAAAACTTTAAAACGACATCATGATAACCCAGACAAAATTGTCTACTAGGTACCTACTACATAAAATAAAAATTTCTTCGTTCGATGCCTACTTAGATGTTTTAATATAATAATTTAGGGGCCCAAGAGGTGGACAGTTTTGTTGACGGAAAATCTCTTTATATCGTAATTCTTTTAAGCTTAAGTCAAATAAATAAGATCCAAGAAGACCTGAATAGAGAAGACTCTAGCTTTTGCAGTAATCGCTTATAATCTTTTTACTATATTTTAAAAAATATGCTATATTACTAATATTGACTAAAAATTTGAAAAAATATTATATACCATTTATATATCTTTTAATAATAAATAACCAAAGTTAGGCAGCTCCTTTTGGTCTATATGTAAAGCAGTTATAAAAATGTCGTTTACTTACAAGTACCTCTCGGATACTGTATGTAAGTATTAGAAGTAATACCAGAAGATCCCCCCCCCCCCCAAAATGAGACGTTTGTAATAAATATATATTTAGTGTAATGTAGTGTAATAAATAAGTAAGATTGCATAAAATAGTAGTACGGGGGGGGGGGGGTTGGGGGGGTTGGGGGGTTGTAACTTAGCAAGCATCAACGCACCAGAGACAGATATAGCTCTGACATTCATACCATTGAAATTTGTTTTGAGGTTTATACGGGGGTAACGTTTAAACACTATTTTAATTACTATTTTTAATAGGTTTCGATAAAATTAATCCTTTTTAAATAAATCGCAGTTTTTCCAAAAAATCAGAATATTCTTTATTGTAAATAACGAGGAGATTGGTAAGCAACATTTGTAGATGTTGTAGGGCTTGTTTCATAAAAATCATTATTGTTTAATGACGCTAAAGTACACGGTTTAAGAGCTAAAGGAATTTAAAAATTTAACTCTAGATCAGCATAATAATACTTGTTAGCTTGCTTATTTTTTGGATATTTTTAATAAATTTGCTACTTATATGGAATTCTTTTGGCACACAATGGGAATTTGTTGCTAAAATGTAGCTTTCTGGACGTTTCACATTCTCCAAAACAGAACAGTTTATTAGTAGCCGTACCTTATCATTCATACTTGCCTAATACGGCTTCAATTTAATACCCAAGCTGTTTTTTGCCAATTTATTCGTTTTCCCTTAAATGATATCATTAAACGGAATACCTTTTTTTAAATACAAATTGAGTTTTCTTTAAAAAAATATCCTCTTCATAACTTATCCGCACAAACGAGTACCAGAAAAAACAAAAGTTTGGGGAAAGACAATAGTCAGCACCCTCTAGGTTTTACCCAAAAAGTAACCACATATTCCTATTTGGCCACCTCAAAGACGCAAAGTTGAAATTAAAAAGCTTAAACAATTAGATACGTAAAATAAATTCCAAAGATCTGTGGTCTATAAATTTTTTTAAAGAAGCAAAATTGTACTTTGGTCTAAATTGGTCTATTAGGACTGTAGAATGCTATAGCTATAAATATATCTAATTTGTTTCCAGACACCCTGTATAGTGTCTCTAAACTACAAGTTCTTTAGACGAAAATATCACACATAACTTAATGTTAATTTTTCTTAGAAGTTGTCAATAACATCCTCTTAAAAGGAAAATTATTGTAACATTCGTTAAATTTTATATGTATATATATATATATATATATATATATATATATATATATATATATATATATATATATATATATATATATATATATATATATATATATATATATATATATATATATATACATATATATATATATATATATATATATATATACAGTGTCCGGCAAAAAGTTGGTGCATTAAGAATCATTAATTTTAACAACTTCAAATTTAAGGTGGAGTATACAGGGTGCTGACAAAATACAAATATCTGAGTTTAGAAAAAGAAAAATCAGGGAATTTAAAAAAAAATTCTACACAAAAAGTAAAGCTCCTGTCAAGAGAAGGACAAAAGTCAAATAACACTTTCACCAAAAATGTGTCGTTGCAGGGGAATGTCAGGCTAAATTTTGTAAAAAAGGGAATTTTTGTAAGTTTCGTCCTCAATTTTCTCCACAGCGGTTCTCTCTTGGAAAAAATGTTATTTGACTTTTGTTCTTCCCTTGATAGGAACTTTACTTTCTGTGTAGAAATTTTTTTGAAATTCCCAGATTTTTCTTTTTCTGAACTAAGATTTTTGTATTTTTTGGGCACCCTCTATTCTCCACCTACAATTTGATGTTGTTAAAATAAATTTTTCTTAATGCAGCAACTTTCATCATGAATAAAATTTTCTGAGAAATCAATAATAAAAAAGTTTTCCATATGTGGCCAACTTTTTGCCGGTCACTGTATATATATATTATATATATATATATATATATATATATATATATATATATATATATATATATATATATATATATATATATATATATATATATATATATATATATATATATATATATGTATATATATAGGGTGTCCGGGAAAATGTGGGAAATCTCCCGGATATGAAAAAAACACGTGACAAGAGTACTACAAGTTCATATAACCTTTTTTCGTGTAGGCCCCCTCTTCGGAGATATGGGCTCCCCAAGAGCTCCAATGAAATCAAGTTTTTTACACATAATTATTGAACCACCAGGTATATTCCAATTTTTTTTTAATATGATGTATACCAGGTTAGACCCTTCAAATTACTATCCAAGAAAGTGTTGTGAAGTACTCACAGCTGCAGGGACGGACTGGCTCTGACACTCATGACCCCATTTTTTTTACGCCCTGTATGATAAGAACTTTGGACCACGTTTTTTACATACCTTTAACCATTGACTAAAAATTAAGTACTCTTCATTCATGTCGTTAATCCTAACCGTTTTCGAAAAAACGTCATATTATTTACATCATGTATTTGGCGTATTTCGATAACAGATACGTTACTAGGTACGAAAGAAATAAATATCCTGCATTTTAGAACTTGTCAACTTTCACATCGCTGATTTCGTGGTGAAATTAATTGTGAAATAATTCGAAATAACACGTTTATTGAGTATGCAGATATGCATCTGATGTATGGTCTTGCATCTTGCAATGCTTTGGAAGCCAGAAGATTCTCTTCACGGACGAAGCATGTATGGGCTGATGAAAATCCTCATGCAACTATTGTTTCGCATCGTCAACATCGGTTCCAATCAATTAATGTCTGGGCAGGAATCATTGGCAATTTTTTGATTGGACCATTCGTATTGCCGGTACGACTGAAAGGACAACTTTATTTGGAATTCCTCCAGAACGCTTTTCATGATTTAGTAGAGTACTTACTACTTGAAATCCGCCGAAACGTGTACTACATGCACGAAGGAACACCACCTCATTTCAGCGTTGCTGTGCAGGAGCACCTGAATAACGTCTATCCAAACCGTTGGATAGGTAGGGGAGGACCTATTGCCTCCTCGATCTCCCGACCTAACGCCGTTGGATTTTTACCTGTGGGGACACCTCAAAACCTTGGTGTATTCTACTCCCGTCGATAGTAGGGAGGAACTTCTATACGGAGAATCACGTTTCATTGTGATCAAATAAGGAACAATGCTGGGTTATTGTGGCGGGTACAGCAGTGCTCAGTTCGTCGTGCCCGCGAGTGTATAAGACTTCACGGGGCCCATGTTGAACCCTCTTACGAAGTTTTTAACTAAGCAGTTAAATTTTAACATTTTATTGAAACTATGTTGGCGACAGGGAAAAATTCCTCTTTTTCATATTCAATCCGACAGAAGTTAGGGGACTAACAGTGTAAATAAAATGACGTTTTTTTCGAAAACGGTTAGGATTAACGACATGAATGAACAGTACTTAGTTTTTAGTCAATGGTTAAAGGTATGTAAAAAACGTGGTCCAAAGTTCTTATCATACAGGGCGTAAAAAAATGGGGTCATGAGTGTCACAGCTAGTCCGTCCCTGCAGCTGTGAGTACTTCACAATACTTTCTTGGATAGTAGTTTGAAGGGTCTAACCTGGTATACATCATATTAAAAAAAAATTGGAATATACCTGGTGGTTCAATAATTATGTGTAAAAAACTTGATTTCATTAGAGCTCTTTGGGAGCCCATATCTCCGAAGAGGAGGCCTATACGAAAAAAGTTTATATGAACTTGTAGTACTCTTTTCACGTGTTTTTTTCATATCCGGGAGATTTCCCACATTTTCCCGGACACCCTGTATATATACAGGGTGATTCAAAAGTACTTTGACAAACTTCACGAAGTGATTGCTGCCATTATTTTAAGGCGAAAAGTTCATATAAACAATGGTCCTTGGCGGCTTCGTTACGGAGATACAGGGTGTTGAAAAATTAGATGCCTCCATCTTGGCTGTGGGTGGACATTTCCAACAATTTATTTATGGCAATTTTATAACTGTTACCTATTTATTTAAATAAATTAGTTGTTATTTTAATAATGTCTGAATGTTTGATTAATTTAAAATAAATTTTTTTGATCAATTTAAAATAAATTTTTTAATACATTTGTATAGCCGAATAAAATAATGATTTACCTTTAAACCGTTCCCCGTATGAAAAAAACGCAAGATACTTTTTTTGTTGCAAATAAAGCAAGGACTCACAAAATGACACTCACAATAGTTAAAATAAAATAAGTCAGTGGCGTAGCATAGTTTTCACAAAAAATGTTATATGAAAGTTTCGTGCCGACGCCACTGGTTAAATTAAAGAACGCGATATACTTTTAAAATGAGTGTCCTTAGGTGCTTATCTCATCCACCGAATTTCATAACAGAAGCTCAAAACGTTTAGAAGCTACTTAAAAATTCTTATTTTTTTTTAATTTTTCAACACCCTGTATCTCCGTAACGAAGCCGCCAAGGACCATTGTTTATATGAACTTTTCACCTTAAAATAGTTCAAGCAATCACCTCCTGAAGTTTGTCAAAGTACTTTTGAATCACCCTGTATATAAATATATATACAGGGTGGTGCAACCAAGATGGGGTGGACGATTGTGAGTAAACGGTGAGGAATTTCGAAAAAGTTTTTTTTGGATATTATCGATAGTCAAACCCGCTATGTTTTAAAATTATAGCCCTAATACAGGGTGGTCCGAAAAAGTCGTGGCGAACCAAACTTGTGTTTTTTTAAATGGGACACCCTGTATATAATTGTTCCAACTGATTCTCCTGTTCGTTACGATCATTTTGATATAGGGTTTATTGGGTCTAAAACTTATAGTAAGGGAATGGGACGCGGTTAAATTTGAAAAAATGCTCACAGTTCGGCCATTTTTTTAAAAAAATTGAAACAGGTATGGAAATTCCAAATATTCCATAAAACGTTACATATCCTTGAATACATTAATCGCTTGCAATTTGTTTAAAATTATTCACTGTTATACAGGGTGGTCAAGTTTTGCAAATACGCCCTGGACTCATTTTTTTTAAATGGAACACCCTGTATATTTTATTTTCGTCTTAAAGATAACATTGCTAGCTTTCAAAAAATACCATACATGATGCCTTTCTGACCAACAGTTTTTTAGTAAACTAGCCGTGAAACCAAGGTTTCTTCATTCTATTACGATTATACTGAATTTACGTTGTTTATTATTAAATATCTAATATTAGGAGGCCATGACACTATCATAAATGAAACAAGATTGACGAACTTGTCAAAGCTACTGCCGCACAATCCATTATTTACAAGTTAAGTTTAGGTGACCCAATAATTATGAGGTAAGGAGACTGAGACCCGAAACTTTTACATGTTTATTAGAGATATTTCAAAAAACAGAAAATATTGTTTTTAGGAAATGTAAAGTAATTAATAAACCAGTTATAAACAAAGATAATCAGTTATCAGTATTATTAATAGTTTAAAAAATTAATTAAGCAAAAACAGAACATCTTTTAAAATTACTTAGGTATGTACTTACTTGTAAACCTAATTTAATATAAACAATTAACAAAGCTCATATAAGGTGTTCAACTAAACCACCATTTTGCTGAATGTACATTTCGAGTCTATCCATAAATGAAAGTTTCACTTTTCTCAAAGTCTGTTCTGAAATGTTGAGAAAACTGTTTATTATTCTCGTCTTCATATCTTTCACTGTGCTTGGAACCTCTTTATAGACTTCTTCTTTAACATGCCCCCATAGAAAAAATCTAGTGGGGTTAAGTCGGGTGGTCTGGCTGGCCACTTAACTGGTCGACCTCGCCCAATCCAACGATCTGTCTTCTAATTATCGACAAAATATCTTACATTCCTATGGCAATGTGGGGGCGCTCCATCATGTTGAAACCACAAGGATCCCCTTACCATTAAACGTAAATCTTCAAGCAATACTGGTAACTCGTCTCTCAAAAAATTTGTTTATAACTGGTTTATTAATTACCTTACATTTCCTAAAAGCAATATTTTCTGTTTTTTGAAATATCTCTAATAAACATGTAAAAGTTTCGGGTCTCAGTCTTCTTACCTCATAATTATTGGGCCACCTACACTTAACTTGTAAATAATGGATTGTGCGGCAGTAGCTTTGACAAGTTCGTCAATCTTGTTTCATTTATGATAGTGTCATGGCCTCCTAATATTAGATGTTTAATAATAAACAACGTAAATTCAGGATAATCGTATTAGAATGAAGAAACCTTGGTTTAACGGCTAGTTTACTAAAAAACTGTTGGTCAGAAAGGCATCATGTATGGTATTTTTTGAAAGCTAGCAATGTTATCTTTAAGATGAAAATGAAATATACAGGGTGTTCCATTTAAAAAAAATGAGTCCAGGGCGTATTTGCAAAACTTGACCACCCTGTATAACAGTGAATAATTTTAAACAAATTGCAAGCGACTAATGTATTCAAGGATATGTAACGTTTTATGAAATATTTGGTTTTTCCATACCTGTTTCAATTTTTTTTTAAAATGGCCAAACTGTGAGCATTTTTTCAAATTTAACCGCTTCCCATTCCCTTACTATAAGTTTTAGACCCAATAAACCCTATATCAAAATGATCGCAACGAACAGGAGAATCAGTTGGAACAATTATATACAGGGTGTCCCATTTAAAAAACACAAGTTTGGTTCGCCACGAGTTTTTCGGACCACCCTGTATTATTGCTATAATTTTAAAACATAGCGGGTTTGACTATCGATAATATCCAAAAAAAATTTTTTCGAAATTCCTCACCGTTTACTCACAATCGTCCACCCCATCTTGGTTGCACCACCCTGTATATATATATATATATATATATATATATATATATATATATATATATATATATATATATATATATATATATATATATATATATATATATATATTTTACCTTAAAGTTAAACTATTTTTTTTCTTTGGATAACGACATCACAAGGTTTGCTCAGGTTTCTTCAGCTTTCAAATTCAGAGTTAAGTTTTCTATTAAATTAAAAATAAAAAATTTAGCAGCAAAATGACTAAAATATGAACTCATAAGCTTACCCATTTAAAAATGACATGTCAAAGCTTCTTAACAAGTTTCTACTTAAAATTGAAAAGATTACTTTTAGCGTCGGAGATTAAATTTGGGTTATATAAGTATATCCTAAAATGTAAAATTTTTGCCTGTGGGTAGTGGGAAGTTGTCAAAAGCTGGGCAAGTCTGCACCTTTTATAATTAATTTTAGGTTTTTGTGTTGTTTATCTAACTTCGACTTATCTATTCAGAATGGTGAGGTAGGTAATATTTATACAAATACTGCTTTTATTTATCATTAACTTTGAACACCCATTTTACCCCCATAGGGGTTGATTTATTAAAAACTGTAAATCACTTGTTTAATCATTTATTTTTTGGAGTAGGAATTTCTATGAAATTTTAAGTTAATAGGCCCATCTAATATTTTTTCTCCATACAAACTGTCAACCCCTTACGACCCCTTTAGGGGTTGAATTTTGAAAAATCTCTTCTTAGTGAGTCTCCACATTATAAAATAAAACCACTGACAAAATTTCATATTTATAGCTTCAGCGGTTTCGGTTCGGCGATGATGAATCAGTCAGGACATGTTATTTTATATCTATATAGATTGGCGATAATTTATGCAGATCAGTTTTAGCCGTATTTCAAAATAACTTTAGTGCTGCATATCCTAAAATCTCTTTTTAAAAAATATTGAAACAATTGGAGTAAAAAAATGCTTCCTAGAAAAATGACCTTACGTATTGATAATAAAATTTTTAAAAACAAGATAATGAGCTCAAAAATTTAATGAAATTAATAAATCATGTTGTACAACATCAAATTTAATAAAACTTGAGGTGATTCAACTTTAGTGTGAGTCGATGTGTGTCTCGTACATACACCAAGCGCCAAATCAGAGTGATACACAAATAGAAAAAATTTTAGTTAGAATTTTCCTAATAATTTTTTATGTTATTGCTCCTTCCCATATATCTAGGATATCATACAGTTTTCCTGGCTTAATTTAAGTCGATTTAACGTAACTTATCTTAGTACAAAAGTTGATAATAAGAGGGATACAATAAGTTAAAAAAAATTACATCTTTATCGATATGTTTTGAAAGACACTAAATAAATTTACAATATTTGGTGGGCGGGAGGTTTTGGAATGGGAAAAACAAGTTCGTTCTATTTTGTAGGATGCGCCACATATGGCATTAAATGCCATTTTAAAACGTCCCAACCTTTTGTGCTTCAAAATTTTCATTAGTTTCATTATTTATCATTATGTTTAATTTTTATCCATAAAGATTTTACATTTATTTTCAGTTCCAAATACTATTACCTTCGTTTTGTTACAATTTAATTTTAACTTATTTATATATACCTAATTATACAAATGTAATTCGGACTTCAAGGTCTGGGTAACTAATTCATAGTTCGTACCTGCGGCAGACACCAGCGCATCGTGGGTAAAAAGATACAAACGATTTTTTTAAAATACTACTTATATCAATAATATATGCTATGAACAGAAGGGGACCGAGGACACTCCCCTGCGGTACCCCCCTGCGGTAGTCCATTTCTAACCTTACTGGATATATCCGAGCTTATTCTTCTGCAGTGCGACCTACCACTTAGATTGTAACCTACTTTTCCCTAAGGGTCCTCTCATTACATCTATTACCAGGTAATCTCGATGTTCTGACCTGGGCACGGCAGCTCATTTTAGTCGCTCTCAGCACAAGTGTGATCGGGCGGGTCCCCTTTGCATGTCAGTCCTTGTTTATCACTCTCCACACAGTGTCAGCAGTATTGCAATATACGGGTTATATTTAGTATACCCCTTCCTTAATATTATAATATTATTTGAAAATACAAAATATTGCTGGAATAACGGTCTATGTTGCATTTCCGCTCATGAATTCATTAAAATCAATAGATCTTGGAATTTCGTTTCTTTTGAAAAATTACTAAACTGTAACATAGACCGTTATTCGGCCGAACGCTTCAATTGTTTTGCTGATAAGATATATAAATGATCCATAAAAATCCCCAAACCTTTCATATTTACCATTTTTCGCATCTTTAAAAATAAAAAAGTAAGGCATGTTCACTTTTATTTGGATATCCCTGTACCTTAGGAATGGGAAAAATAATGCTATTTTTTATGTCATTAGGAACCTATCGCCAAGGTTGGTTGGGGAGGTTGGGGAGGTTGGGTTTATTAAAATTTATCACCGGATTTCCCACAGCGTCAAAGAAGTCTTTAAGGAGTGTTACTCCAGTTACACTGTCAGCCGTGGCTTTATATTTTAGGCCCCTCACAATTTTACGCCGCCATTGTCACTTGTCAAATGTCTGCAGTGAACTGTTAGACCACCGTATATTACTATCAATTTCCGTCCCTGCAGGTATATTTTGAGTTATATCTTGAATACTCTTTTATAAAGTCTATTAAAATTTTTTACCATGTAAAATGTAAACAAAAATTCGAACTTTAACATCCTGCTCTTTTATTATCAACTTTTGTACTACGATAAGTTGGGTTAAATCGACCTAACTTAAGCCAGAGAAGTCACTGCTAAGGTACGGCCCAGTCGTTACCAAAGACCCTGTATATAGAGTACATTGGAATAGATACCGACGTGAAAATAGGTTTATCGTACGCCAAAAGATTGTGCATGAATTCCATAAACAAATGATGGCGAATCATAAAATACGAGGTTGTGAATTGGAAAGAAATTTTTGCAGATCGAAGTCTTTATCACCCATTAGTCCTGGAATTTGCACTGCAGCCTATTGGTCTATTGTGCTCGCCTTCCTCTTGCAGATTCCTGGTTAGTCTTTTAGGCGGTAGTCGATCGCCGTCATGTAGATCTTTAAAGGTATTTCTGTAAGCTAAAGCTTCACAATTGTGTAAGGCTGTTTTTTTTACTTTTCTACATAATCTGTAGATTCTAGGCTGGTTGCATTTCGTTTCTGTTAAAAACAGAGTTATGGTTAAAATTAATGGTAAATTAATTCTCTACAAAAAGGTATATAAAGACGTGAATGAACTCGTTTAAACGTTAAATATGTATATATACCGTAACGCTAACGTACGCCAAATGTCCCGATTTGCTAATTAAATTGTTATGAAGGTTACGTGTTTCTTTCTTGATTAAGTTCTAAAAAAACAGGATAATGCAATAGTTTTGTGAAATGTGCGGTATGTTTATTATACTTCTTACAGTTCCTTTTTCTCACAGTAATAATTCTTAGTCCCAAATGCAGGGTTTTAATATAATTTATTGCATATAGTTCTATTAGTAAGTACTGTATTTAAATATCTACCTTCAGATTCGCTTAAAAGGTTTAAAATTTAGTACGGGTTTAAATTAAGATATTCTAGTTGATCTGTTAGGATTTGACAGGTTTTTGTCCTGCCATTGTTAATAAGTCGTCATTAAAACATGAGTTATTCAAATCTTTTAGTGATTTGCTCGGCTTTAAAATAATTTTCATCTTGGAACGTGTTTCTAGAATAAATTATTTTTATTATTGTGGAAAGTACCAACTAAAATTGCTCTTTTTTTTATATAAATGTGTGAAAAAACAAATTCATAGTATAAAACTTAGTTGTCTTCTTACAGTTGTCAGTTTAAAAATTTTAGGTGTTAAATTAGACTGGTGTAGCCTTAGAGAATCTAGCTGTTAATGTTTTACAACGTATTAACGAAACTAGAATATTTTATGCTTAAGTATAATATCTACTGGTCATGTGACACCTGACATTTTTTGTTTTATATCAATGTCGAAGCAGGACAAATATAATTTGTTTTAAATTATTGTTCCTATTTTGCCTTATTAACAAAAACTTTTTCGGGGCTTGAATATTGAAAATTTAAACAGGAAAACGTTTTAAAAATATTTACATAATACAAACAATTATACCAAAAGCTTCTAGCGATTCGCTACAAAGTTAAGTAAATTTAATTATATAATAAGCATAATAATTTAAAATACTTAATTTTAATGTTCTATCAGGGTACTACTTAGTTATCTGACGCATTCGGCATAAGTGCCGGAAATTGGTATCATACTTCCGGATACATAAGAAACCGTACAAACATCGCAAAAAATTAATATAGCAGAGTATGTATACTTCTTCTTTGGCGGTTATTTGGCTCATTTTCTGTAATTTGCATATATTTTTATGTGGATTTTGAATTCTATCCTTTTCCAACTTGGAATAAATTAATATTGAAGGTACCACTTCAGAGTGCCAAGACATCATCTTTTGAAAGGCCTTCTCCTGTTTCTGGGTGGTTCAAAAGATACTTCCTGCCAGCCCGTGTACCGAGTGTGGCGTTTTACACACGAGATCCATCCATTTCCCAAAATAAGCTTTTGTATTTTCATTTTCTCTTAATAAAATGAATTTTTCGTGTTTAAAAGTTTCTGATACCTTCTTAGCAGTAGTTTTTTGGGCACTATGCTGATGCTGTATGGTGAATAGTATATATGTCGTATATCAGGATTCCCCCATGCCCGCATTCTTCATGCAGGATATGCCTTCATCTACCTTCAAGGTTCAATGTTTTCGTCGAGAAATACCAGTTTTAACTCAAAAACTCCCAAAGAAATTTTGAGAGTTTCTTTTCCTTGGAGTGCACACTGGTGTCCAATGTTCGAGTACGTTTTTCCTCATATCTACTTTCGTTTTCTGCCTGAATAATACGTGCTTCATATCTAGTTCCTGAGCAATCTAAGGGACAAACTTTTCTTTGGTATCAAGATTATTACAACTTGCAGAAGAATTTGCTAATATTTTCAACAAATTGTTTTATTCAGTTAATATTTAGTAATTCTATACGTCTAGTTTAAAAATTAAATTATTAAAATTATCTTTAAAATACCATGGCTTAAGTGGATGTGATCTGCAGTTATTAAATTGGGTTTTGTTTCAGGTTCCAGCGCGGCTTGGCACTTAAGCTTAAAATAATGAATCCATTAAAACCCTGAAGCTAGTCAAGAGCATAAAATAAATGATGTAGGTAGCTATACCTATATTTAAATTTATATAAACTTATTTTCATTAACATTTTTTTATAATGTTCTGACTATGCCTAGCATTTGTAAGCTTAAGGAAGACATGTTAGTTAGGAAAAGTTTTGCATGATAAAGAGACAATACTTTTGTTACAGAAACAGACATTTTTTGAAACAATTAAGCATTATCAGCAATGGGTAGTTGATTTGTTTGTTCATTTAAGGCATGCACAAACTGCGACACTTTGTTGTATACACTGAATGTATACATCAAGTGTAGGTGTGTACCCTGGTGTTTGCGATTGCTACATTTATTGCGACATTACGCTCAGTCATGCGTCTTACGAATACATTTGTCATTCTGGTATTAGTGTCAGACATGTGTGTCAAGTCCGTGTGTTCCTTTAACTCGTTTTGGCCAAAAGTTAGCATTCAGGCGTTTTTGCAAAATTACATTGATTTTTGAGAATTTACAGTCAAAATATGAGGGCGAAGTGATGTCTGGTAAAAATGAAACAATGATTTTTCGTTTAGTTCGAATAATACAATTTCTAAAACCCATTACAATAGGTATTTGTTGCATTGATTAGAGTCGAAGCTCTTTCCGCCGAGCCATTTTTTCAAATTCGGAAACAGGAAATAGTCGCAGGTAAATCTGGCGAATATGGTGGATGTGGAAGATATTCAAATAAGGTTTAATGAGCACACGAAATTCACTTTTTTCCATGTTTGCACAATACGAAAGGTTGTCTGCTTTCAATGGCTGTCATTACTGAATTAAATGACAGATATGTCTAAAATGTTTAACGTGGCCTACTGGGATATGGTACTTGCTAAATGTTATGTGGGATTTGCGATTGTGACACCTTTTATTAGAATTTTACCGGATTTATCCCTTCGCCCTCGCATACATTGAAAGCCATCAAAACTTGCCAAGAATACCTTAAAAATTTGAAAAGTTATAAAATAAAATAAGTATGTAAATTATTATGTATATATAGGGTGGTCAAAAAAGTTTGCGCCCAATGGAAATGCTTTTTGACATTTCTCAGAAAATTGTATTCTTGAGAAAAGTTGGTGGTTGTTCCGAAACCTCTAAATACGATGACAGTTTTTGTAACGTTTGCGTACTAAGGTCATAAATTGAAAAAAGTTCAAATCGCTGAAGAATAAACTACCTCTATTTTTTTAAATTGATGAAAACTTTATAAAAGAAAATTGCTTAGAATCTCATCAAAATCCAAAATACAATTTAATGTTAAACTTCTAAAAATTTTTGTTTCACACTGTTCCAGAAAACTCGCATTGAAACAAAAAAACAAGTAGAATTTCATGAAAAAAATTAATCATTGAAACTAGCTAGTAAAATTTAACAAAAATTATCCTTTTAACATTTTACCGTTGCATGGATAAGCGTTCCGCATTTAAAAAAATAAAACGAATCAGGGTCGTACTCGGGCGATGTAAAATTTTGAAAAATATGTCAAACTTTTTCCTTTACAATTTTAACTTCAAATTTTTATATTTAGGACTTTAATGAGATCCTAAGGAACCTTTCTCAACAAAATTTTCGGCAATTTTTAAAAATATAGGAAGTTTATTCTTCAGTGATTTTCACTTTTTTCTAATTAACGACCTTAGTACGCAAATGTTAAAAAAAACTGTCATCTTATTTAGAGGTTTTGGAACAAACACCAACTTTTTTCAAGAATAAAATTTTTTGAGAGATGTCAAATTAAAAAGTTTTCCATTTGGTTCAAGCTTTTTTGACCACCGTGTATATACACACGGTATCCAAGATAAGAAGGGGCCAGTATGGGGATCTCGCTTATGGTTAGAAATACAAAGTCGGTGAAATGGGAAAAAGTTGGGTAATTAAAGAGCTAATAAAATGATGTTCCGAAATTTTTTAGATGACTTTCCATTTCGAGTTATTTTGAAAAAACTTAATTATCGAATTTTTAATTTAATTTTTTTCTGGCGTAAATATGAAAGGTAGGGCAAAACTAATAAAACTACATTGTATCAACTTTTAATGAACTTGAAGACTACGTTATCAATTTTTGTATTCGGCGTTTCGTCTTTGGGCAGCGATCATCAACTTCATTTTGTGTTTATTCTGAATTCAACGGTGTACTACACATTATGGTTAAATTACGTTTTGAGTCTTTTTCTTGACCATTATTAAGAAATTCCTAGAACGTTTCATACATTGTTCCAGATTTTGTAATTTAATGAAGCAAATAATGAAGCATATTCAATTCATTTATTTATGTAAATAAGAAAAATATTCAATTAATTACTGTTGAAAAACATTTGTTTTCCAAATGACTAGTAAGGATTAAAAACATCTAGAGTTGCCTTAACCCTCAAAAACATTTCTAAAGCAGTACCACAAGAATTTTATTAATGTGTTAGGTAATACTAGTGATAAGTAACTACCATCCATGTATGTCCATTTATTTGTGGTGTATTGTTAATAGTACCTAATTGGTTGGTTATTAAATGAATGGTTCATACTATGTTAATTAATTAATTAATTATAAAATGCATTTCAAATACTTTAATGGAATTAAAAAATTTATGAACCTAAAATTTGTCAATAATGGTCTAAAAAGACTCAAAATCTAGTTAAGCCATAATGTGTGGTATACACTGGTCTAGGAATATTTTTAACCGTAATTAATTGATTATCTTTCTTATTTACATCCGAAATTACAGAGATTGAGTATAATTCACTATTTTCTTCATAAAATCTTCTAGGAGACCGGTCCGTGTCCCAGAAATTTCTTAATAATGGTGAAAAAAGACTCAAAACGTTATTTAACCGTAATGTTGACTGTTAAATTCAGAATAAATTTGATATCAAAAAATCAGGACCGTGTTTAGAAAAGTGAAGTTGATGTTCGCTGCCCAAAGACAAAACGTCGAATAAAAAATTGATAACGTAAGCTTTAAGTTCATTAAAAGTTGATGTACAGAAGTTTTATTAGTTTTGCCCTGTCTTTCCCATTAACGCCAGAAAAAATTAAATTAAAAATTTGAAAATTGAGTTTTTGCAAAATAAGTCGAAAATGAAAAATCATCTAAAAAATTTCGGAACTTCATTTTATTAGTTCTTTAATTACGCAACTTTTTCCCCATTTAATCAATTTTGTATTTCTAACTATAAACGAGATCCCCATACTGGCCCTTCTTATGTTGGACACCGTGTATATATACAGGGAGTCCGCTAATTCATGGTACACAGCAAAATCATAGATTCCTTATGTGAAAATATTAGGATTTAACCAAACTTACTTATGTTAAAATGTTGATAATCATCAAGATACAGGATGTAAAAGTTTAAAGTACATTTTCGATTATTTTTTAAGTTAAGTCGTTTTTTTCACAAAATTTTGTATTCGGGCGTTTTATAGGGTGGAAAATTTAACTTTATTCAAAATTTTGATTTAGAGTCTAGAGGGCGCTGTCTGCGATACTTTGCGCGAGTTCAAGAGTTCACAAATTTTTGCGCCTTAGTGTATTCACGTTTTGAATGAAAAATATACTTTTTCTATCTTTATTAGGTAAATAAGGTATATTTCGCAACTGTCGCTCCGAGTAGCCGTTTTTGAGATATTATGCTACAAATTTATTTACTGTCAAACTTCCCCGTTATTTGTCAACATTTTGGCTGTTTCTTAATAATTTCTGAAAGATATTTATTTAAGTTAAGTGCAAAATGCCGAGACAGTATTTGTTTTCTAACGAAGAGAGGCGAGATATGGTATGCGTGTATGCGCAGGAAAAATAGCAAATTTTGACTTTATTTCTAGAAACAGGTATATTTTATTATATATTTTTGAAAATCTTAAAGTAAGCCCAATCAGAAAAATTATAAATATACACGGTGTTCCATTTAAAGAAGCATAACTTTGATTTATTTTAAAAAATAGTGCCATCTAGAAAAAACTGACTACGCCAATGGACTCTATAATAATAACGTTTCACCTTTTTGATAACATATAAGATAACTTTTTGATAACATATAAGATAACCAAGATACGAGAGTTGCCAGAAAATTAAAAATTTTAAATTCCGCCCTGTATAGTAAAAATTAAGGAAGCTGTGAAAATTCTGGTTACGGAACCTAGTTTCTCAAAAAAGTAGCACAGTGTCGCAGAAACCGCAACCCTCTATCTTTACTCATAAGGAAAACTGGACACCTTGTACTTTAGCGTCATTAAACAAAAATTTCTTTTTTTAAACTCTCCTTAAAAAAACCTTTGTGAAAACCTAATAAGTAGTAACATAATTCGTGTACGACATGATTAAAAACTAATAGTTACGTTCGCAGAAGAATCACAAACCAATCAGAACCAATAAAATTGCTGAAAACCAGCAAGCAAACTATCCCGTTACCACTTGTAACTGAAACATGGACCCGAACTTTGTAAGTTTTGAAGAAAGTGATAGCGATAGACATAGGTATAAGGAGAGGATAGAAAGCGATCAAAATCGTTATCGCTTTTTTGTTATAGAGTTCGGCTGTTGGTTGGCGCTGATTGGTTGGTGATTTCTCTATGAACAGAGCTAATATTAGTCTGAAAAGGTTACCGCTAGATATATATAAATTTCATGTCTTAAGTTCGCAATTAAATCACATTATACGAAACCTTTTAATGAACACGGATATTAATAATTCTTGTTGCCCTGTATAAAAATATTTTCTGATAAAAAGGGATTTTTGAATTTTAAAGCCATTGAATATAGAAAGCAATCACCAACGAGCTTTTATACGAGCTATTTATTTCAAGTGTTATTTCAATTAAATTCTGGGTTGAAAATATTTTGCTGCGGTGGCGATATTGATACCAGAATAAAGGGTTTTAAAGTCATTACGATTAGATTAAGAATAAACGTACCGAGATAGGGAAAATGGAGATAAATAAATTTAATTCTAAACATTTTGTAGTAAATTTTTGCAGAAATACCTTTTCAGTTTAGTAGCAGCACAGGTGGTAGCAGTATTCACCAAATGTTACTAAAGGTATTTTTCCTATATTAAAATGCTTCAGTGTCATTCGTAATAGTGTTATAATTTTGCAAATTGGCACACAGTTGGCTAAATAGCTAGTTACCTAACAAGTGGAGAAAGTGATACTTTTCCACACGCCACTGCAGTTGACCGAACGACGCGAAGTCGAGTGCGAGAATTATTTATGTCTTGGGTATATTCGGCATGAGGTGGCTCAAGGTCAATTGCAGCTGGTTGCTGCGATTTGGAAGTAGTAGCCTGGTTTTGGAGGATCCGATTTGGATTTCGTTTTTTGTTTTGTAAAGACTCGTCCACATATCCTTCAGCAACTTTTGTGGACTTCCAGGCATCCATAAGGTCATTTGGTCAATCACCCACCTAAATTTATTTTCAATGATCCACCAAATAATCTATTTTTTAAAACCAAACTTTTCTTTCAAAAAAGTGCAAGTTCCATGCGAAAACTCCCCAAGAAAGAATCAAGCCAATCGTCGAAAGATATCCAAGCTTGCTCCGGGCTGGGTCGTATTTTAAATTGGCCTCATAGATTTAGATGGATGATATAAATTCATTAAAGCTAAGAGAGAAACAGACATAAGCGCTTTAGGAAGTTAAAAAGAGACAAAATTTGTCGACAGCCCACCAATAATATCACGCCAGTCCCACAATGGAAATACACTCGAACCGCCCTGTGAAATATACTCTTTCAAAACATTTGGGTTGGACAAAGAAAAACTAATTAGGTACCTAATATACCCATTCCATTTGCATTGTAATAATGAATGTATTACCTATGTAATGTGCGTGTATCAAATAAGTTAATACTAAACGGTGGTAGGCGCCTGCCACCCCAATTAATGTGGCAACTTTAATCAAAAGGTAGGTATACATCATCTAAAATCTCGCCCAGAAATTGCGATATATTGTTTCTTCTTAGAGTTTGATTGGATTGAGAGATTTTTTGGCTGAAATCCAACATTCCTTTTTTTGAGAAAGGCGATCACTTTATAATATTTGCTTATATCAATGATATATGTACACCATATATCATTGCTTATTTCCAAATTATGTTTTAATTTTAACATAGCTTTTAACATTGAGTGCGTTGACCATAAAGTAGATGGTTTGCAAGTTTTTGAAATGTCGAAAAAGTATATTAGAATTACCTCTTCCTTCTTGAAATTGTTTATTTTCTTTTTTGCACACCATTTACTAAATGTTTCCAATTCTTCGGCATAACGGTATTTCCATTTTTCTGGTAACAGTTCGATATTCACATTCTTGGCTTCTTCGAGAATGTGTTGCAGTACTTCATCAATCATATTCTTTTCATTTTTTTCCTCGATCTCCATTTTCTCCTCAAAAGTTGGATAAAAGTCGAGTAACCTTTGTATTTTCACTCACAAATATGTAAATAACACAACATTAATTCCATAGCAACGATATAAGTAGAAAGGCCCTGTAGTTATTCGGTGGATTTATATTCTTTGATGGTTATTTTTTGGGTATTTTCCACGAATATTCTACCAAATATATTAAATTGGACCTCTTCGGTCCGGGTCCAGTGACATTAATAACTAGATTGCATAGACCGCCTAATCGCCCCCCGAGGGGGCTCTATAAGGTCGGTAATATCATCATTGTCATGCCCTGAAAATTTCGTGTTTCTAGGCCAAGTATTAAGGAAGATATCACACTCCTTCGGACTGATGATAGAGAATAGACCGCCCTTCGTGACCCCATCGCTACATACATAGAAACACCTACACGTAGAAACTATTTTTGCCAACAAAAACACTTTTCGGACACCCTGTATGCATACATACAAACATAAACACATATTAATACAAATATATTTGATTTGCTTGAAATTCGACCTAATAAAGTTTATCTAAGTACTAATAGGAGTATTTGCCCATTCCAAGAATTTTTGGACACCCTGTATACATTCAATCTAACACTCACACGTTTAAATAGGAATATAGACGATTTTCTTGAAATCCGCCTTAATTACGTTTATTTTGGTCGTATTAAAATGAGTTGCAAATACTAAGACTTTTCGGACACCCTGTATACACACGTACAAGCATAAACACATAGTAATACAAATATAGACGATGTTCTTGAAATCCGCCTTAATTAAGTTTATTTAGGTCCTAATAAAAGGAGTTGCACCCTGTATACACACGTACAATCATAAACACATAGTAATACAAATATAGACGATTTTCTTGAAATCCGCCTTAATTAAGTTTATTTTGGTCCTAATAAAAGGAGTTGCAAATAATAAGACTTTTCGGACACCCTGTATACACACGCACAAGCATAAACACATAGTAATACAAATATAGACAATTTTCTTGAAATCCGCCTTAATTAAGTTTATTTTGGTCCTAATAAAAGGAGTTGCAAATAATAAGACTTTTCGGACACCCTGTATACACACGTACAAGCATAAACACATATTAATACAAATATATTCGATTTACTTGAAATTCGACCTAATAATGCTAAGTACTAATAGGAGTATTTGCCCATTCCAAACTAAGACTTTTCCAACACCCTGTATACAAACATATAAATCCGTACACATAGAAATGCAAATATATACCTACGATTTGCTTTAAATCCGACCATCGAGTTACTATTTGTACGAAAGGCAAAGGTATTTGCCCATTCAAAGACTTTTCGGACACCCTGTATACATACATAAAAACACAACACAACACGACACATGGTAATTTAAATATTTTCGATTTTCTTGAAAACCGACCCTATTAATTTTATCTTCGTACTTATGACAAAGTTATTTGCGCATATAAAGACTTTTCGGACACCCTGTAGGCATATACAGAATCACCCACATGCCGAAAGGTATAAAATGTACTTTCGAATCGTTCAGGTTACTTTAAAAGGGAGTCAATTCATTTCCCTAAAATTAAATTTGGCAAAGATATTTCCCCATACAAAGACTTTTTGGACATTCTGTTGTGTACCAACATATAAACAACCACACAAAGGAATGAAAAATTTACGATTTCCTTGAAATAAGACTCATTTAAGTTTTTCTTCGCTCTACTGACAAAGATATTTGCGCATACAAAGACTTTTCGGACACCCTGTAGACATATATACAATCATGCACATGCCGGAAGGTATAAAATGTATTTTAGAATCGTTCTGGTTACTTTAAAACGATCCAAATCAAGTCATTTCCCTAAAATTAAATTAAAATTATTCAATAATAATTAATATATTGCCCCAAAAGTATACACGCTCATGGATAGAAAATAAAATGCATATTTTGGGATTTTTTCGATGCCACTGAGCTTCATATTAGAATCTTCAATGATGCTTTGTAGCGTCATAGGAAAATCGATTAAAATGGTATTTAATCGGTATAATATGAAATGAAATGTCTTTCTACCGAAAGTATAAGGTCCCTAAATGCATTGCCCGGTAAATTCGAGGCCGAAGTTGGTCCGGACTCCTTCCAATCTCGCATCAAAATGCTGACATTTTAGCCAAATTGTGACATTTCATACATTATAATTAAATGAATAAATTTCCCCGTATAGAAATTGATTTTTAAATGCCTTTGCAGGACCTCAGCAAAATTAATGAAATTGGTATTTAATGCTCAAATCGTCCAATGAAATGTACCGCTATTAAAAATATAAAGTCCATTTTACCTTTGCCATGTATATTTCAAGCCGAAATCGGTCCAGGAAGCTTCCAATATCGCTACAAAAACTGTTATTTTCATGACATTTTGACAGGTCATATTTTAATTTCGATGTAAAGAGGGTCCGTTCAATTGTTTTGTCAAGGCACGGCTTTTATATATGCACTTTTTAAAATTTTTCCTGCAGCGATGCAAAAAAAGGTATTTATTTATAACTTTAACGAAAAAATATGGAGTTTTAATTAGTTGGGAGTGTTCTTAGATGATCAGGGAAGAAAATAAACCAAAAAAGAATCGTTAAATAAGAGAAATAATATATAATAATGCCTTTTAAATATGAATTTTGATGGAAAAAAACAGAAAAAATGAGTTTTTACCCCCTAAATCAGGCCCTGGATCACCCATTCGGGATTCATTTTAAAGCCTGATTATATCCCCAACGGATAGCGTTGAAAAAGTTGGAAGAAATTAGATAGGAAAAGATACAGAGTGATTCAAATGTAGAGATGTCATGAAAAAAAATCGTAAAAAATCTAAATTTAATTATCGATTGCTCCTTTCCTATTAAGAATGAAGGAACCAAAAAATACGTTTATAACGTAGTTCGGCGAGGTCTTTCCGATAAGGTACATGGGATTTCCATTTGAATCCATTTTGACCCCCAAAAAAATTGACAACCGTCAAAAATTTGCATGAAAAATCGTAATTTCCACTTTTTCCCAAATTTTTCCAATTTCCAGCCGCTTTAGGTATAGGTAAATGTATTGCAAAAAAAAAGTATTTGAGATTCTTTAGTTTTAAGTTCAAATACGTTTTTCTGTCCGATGTTCCAGTTTCGACTTATTCGGTGTCAAAGTGGGGTCTACAAAGGGCATTTTTCGACATAAAAAAATTCAAAAAAATTACTTCCCATTTTCCGAATACCGCCAGTTTCAATAGGGTTCGGAACACCCCGGTCCTCCACAACCTCCAAAAATTTAAATTGATTTAATTCACTTTTGCGACCTGTAATCGATTGCAACGAAAATCGCTGAAATTTCGACTTTGACGTTTAATAGCTCCGAAACGGAACACCCGGTATAACTGAATTTTTTACCGAAGCTAGTCGCACTATCCCTCTATTAACCCAGAAAATTTGGTTGCCCTCCCTCTAACCGTTTTCGAGAAAAAAAATTGAAAAGATGGAAATGTCGAAACGGACGACAACATACACACGCACGAACACACAACTTTTTTCCAAGGGCTCGGTATATAGACCGAGCCTGAAAGGCGGTCTATAACTAGATTGCATAGACCGCCTAATCGCCCCCCGAGGGGGCTCTATAAGGTCGGTAATATCATCATTGTAATGCCCTGAAAATTTCGTGTTTCTAGGCCAAGTATTAAGGAAGATATCACACTCCTTCGGACTGATGATGGAGAATAGACCGCCCTTCGTGACCCCATCGCTACATACATACAAACACCTACACGTAGAAACTATTTTTGCCAACAAAAATACTTTTCGGACACCCTGTATACATACATACAAACATAAACACATATTAATACAAATATATTTGATTTGCTTGAAATTCGACCTAATAAAGTTTATCTAAGTACTAATAGGAGTATTTGCCCATTCCAAGAATTTTTGGACACCCTGTATACATTCAATCTAACACTCACACGGTTAAATAGGAATATAGACGATTTTCTTGAAATCCGCCTTAATTACGTTTATTTTGGTCGTATTAAAATGAGTTGCAAATACTAAGACTTTTCGGACACCCTGTATACACACGTACAAGCATAAACACATAGTAATACAAATATAGACGATTTTCTTGAAATCCGCCTTAATTAAGTTTATTTAGGTCCTAATAAAAGGAGTTGCACCCTGTATACACACGTACAATCATAAACACATAGTAATACAAATATAGACGATTTTCTTGAAATTCGCCTTAATTAAGTTTATTTTGGTCCTAATAAAAGGAGTTGCAAATAATAAGACTTTTCGGACACCCTGTATACACACGCACAAGCATAAACACATAGTAATACAAATATAGACAATTTTCTTGAAATCCGCCTTAATTAAGTTTATTTTGGTCCTAATAAAAGGAGTTGCAAATAATAAGACTTTTCGGACACCCTGTATACACACGTACAAGCATAAACACATATTAATACAAATATATTCGATTTACTTGAAATTCGACCTAATAATGCTAAGTACTAATAGGAGTATTTGCCCATTCCAAGAATTTTTGGACACCCTGTATACATTCAATCTAACACTCACACGTTTAAATAGGAATATAGGCGATTTTCTTGAAATCCGCCTTAATTACGTTTATTTTGGTCGTATTAAAATGAGTTGCAAATACTAAGACTTTTCGGACACCCTGTATACACACGTACAAGCATAAACACATAGTAATACAAATATAGACGATTTTCTTGAAATCCGCCTTAATTAAGTTTATTTAGGTCCTAATAAAAGGAGTTGCACCCTGTATACAAACGTAAAATCATAAACACATAGTAATACAAATATAGACGATTTTCTTGAAATCCGCCTTAATTAAGTTTATTTTGGTCCTAATAAAAGGAGTTGCAAATAATAAGACTTTTCGGACACCCTGTATACACACGCACAAGCATAAACACATAGTAATACAAATATAGACAATTTTCTTGAAATCCGCCTTAATTAAGTTTATTTTGGTCCTAATAAAAGGAGTTGCAAATAATAAGACTTTTCGGACACCCTGTATACACACGTACAAGCATAAACACATATTAATACAAATATATTCGATTTACTTGAAATTCGACCTAATAATGCTAAGTACTAATAGGAGTATTTGCCCATTCCAAACTAAGACTTTTCCAACACCCTGTATACAAACATATAAATCCGTACACATAGAAATGCAAATATATACCTACGATTTGCTTTAAATCCGACCATCGAGTTACTATTTGTATGAAAGGCAAAGGTATTTGCCCATTCAAAGACTTTTCGGACACCCTGTATACATACATAAAAACACAACACAACACGACACATGGTAATTTAAATATTTTCGATTTTCTTGTAAACCGACCCAATTAATTTTATCTTCGTACTTATGACAAAGTTATTTGCGCATATAAAGACTTTTCGGACACCCTGTAGGCATATACAGAATCACCCACATGCCGAAAGGTATAAAATGTACTTTCGAATCGTTCAGGTTACTTTAAAAGGGAGTCAATTCATTTCCCTAAAATTAAATTTGGCAAAGATATTTCCCCATACAAAGACTTTTTGGACATTCTGTTGTGTACCAACATATAAACAACCACACAAAGGAATGAAAAATTTACGATTTCCTTGAAATAAGACTCATTTAAGTTTTTCTTCGCTCTAATGACAAAGATATTTGCGCATACAAAGACTTTTCGGACACCCTGTAGACATATATACAATCATGCACATGCCGGAAGGTATAAAATGTATTTTAGAATCGTTCTGGTTACTTTAAAACGATCCGAATCAAGTCATTTCCCTAAAATTAAATTAAAATTATTCAATAATAATTAATATATTGCCCCAAAAGTATACACGCTCATGGATAGAAAATAAAATGCATATTTTGGGATTTTTTCGATGCCACTGAGCTTCATATTAGAATCTTCAATGATGCTTTGTAGCGTCATAGGAAAATCGATTAAAATGGTATTTAATCGGTATAATATGAAATGAAATGTCTTTCTACCGAAAGTATAAGGTCCCTAAATGCATTGCCCGGTAAATTCGAGGCCGAAGTTGGTCCGGACTCCTTCCAATCTCGCATCAAAATGCTGACATTTTAGCCAAATTGTGACATTTCATACATTATAATTAAATGAATAAATTTCCCCGTATAGAAATTGATTTTGACATGCATTTGCATGGTCTGAGAAAAATTTAAAAAATTCGTATTTAATGCTTAAATCGTCCAATGAAACGTATTTTAACTAAAAATATAAAGTCCATTTTACCTTTGCCATGTATATTTCAAGCCGAGATCGGTCCAGGAAGCTTCCAATATCGCTACAAAAACTGTTATTTTCATGACATTTTGACAGGTCATATTTTAATTTCGATGTAAAGAGGGTCCGTTCAATTGTTTTGTCAAGGCACGGCTTTTATATATGCACTTTTTAAAATTTTTCCTGCACCGATGCAAAAAAAGGTATTTATTTATAACTTTAACGAAAAAATATGGAATTTTAATTATTTAGGAGTGTTCTTAGATGATTAGGGAAGAAAATAAACCAAAAAAGAATCGTTAAATAAGAGAAATAATATATAATAATGCCTTTTAAAGATGAATTTTGGTTGAAAAAAACAGAAAAATTGAGTTTTTACCCCCTAAATTCGGTCCTGAATCACCCATTCGGGATTCATTTTAAAGCCTGATTATATCCCCAAGGAATAGCGTTGAAAAAGTTGAAAGAAATTAGATAGGAAAAGATACAGAGTGATTCAAATGTAGAGATGTCATGAAAAAAAATCGTAAATAATCTAAATTTAATTATCGCTTGCTCCTTTCCTATTAGGAATGAAGGAACCAAAAAATATGCAAATCACGTATTTCGGCGACCTCTTTCCGATAAGGCACATGGGATTTCGATTTGAATCCATTTTGACCCCCAAAAAAATTAAAAACTGTCATAAAATTGCACGAAAAATCGTAATTTCCACTTTTTCTCAAATTTTTCCAATTTGCAGTCGTTTTAGGTATAGGTAAATGTATTGCAAAAAGAAAGTGTTTGAGATTCTTTAGTTTTAAGTTCAAATACATTTTTCTGTCCGATGTTCCAGTTTCGACTTATTCAGTGCCAAAGTGGGGTCTACAAACAGCATTTTTCGACATAAAAAAATTCAAAAAAATTGCTTCCCATTTTCCGAATACCGCCAGTTTCAATAGAGTTCTGAAGCTCCCGGTCCTCCACAACCTCCAAAAATTTAAATTGATTTAATTCACTTTTGCGACCTGTAATCGATTGCAACGAAAATCGCTGAAATTTCGACTTTGACGTTTAATAGCTCCGAAACGGAACACCCTGTATAACTGAATTTTTTACCGAAGCTAGCCGCACTATCCCTCTATTAACCCAGAAAATTTGGTTGCCGCCACTCTAACCATTTTCGAGAAAAAAAATTGAAAAAGTGAAAATGTCGAAACGGACAACATACGCACGCACGCACGCACGCACATACGCACACACATTTTCTGACCAAGGGCTCGGTATATAGACCGAGCCTGAAAGGCGGTCTATAACTAGATTGCATAGACCGCCTAATCGCCCCCCGAGGGGGCTCTATAAGGTCGGTAATATCATCATTGTAATGCCCTGAAAATTTCGTGTTTCTAGGCCAAGTATTAAGGAAGATATCACACTCCTTCGGACTGATGATGGAGAATAGACCGCCCTTCGTGACCCCATCGCTACATACATACAAACACCTACACGTAGAAACTATTTTTGCCAACAAAAATACTTTTCGGACACCCTGTATACATACATACAAACATAAACACATATTAATACAAATATATTTGATTTGCTTGAAATTCGACCTAATAAAGTTTATCTAAGTACTAATAGGAGTATTTGCCCATTCCAAGAATTTTTGGACACCCTGTATACATTCAATCTAACACTCACACGGTTAAATAGGAATATAGACGATTTTCTTGAAATCCGCCTTAATTACGTTTATTTTGGTCGTATTAAAATGAGTTGCAAATACTAAGACTTTTCGGACACCCTGTATACACACGTACAAGCATAAACACATAGTAATACAAATATAGACGATTTTCTTGAAATCCGCCTTAATTAAGTTTATTTAGGTCCTAATAAAAGGAGTTGCACCCTGTATACACACGTACAATCATAAACACATAGTAATACAAATATAGACGATTTTCTTGAAATTCGCCTTAATTAAGTTTATTTTGGTCCTAATAAAAGGAGTTGCAAATAATAAGACTTTTCGGACACCCTGTATACACACGCACAAGCATAAACACATAGTAATACAAATATAGACAATTTTCTTGAAATCCGCCTTAATTAAGTTTATTTTGGTCCTAATAAAAGGAGTTGCAAATAATAAGACTTTTCGGACACCCTGTATACACACGTACAAGCATAAACACATATTAATACAAATATATTCGATTTACTTGAAATTCGACCTAATAATGCTAAGTACTAATAGGAGTATTTGCCCATTCCAAGAATTTTTGGACACCCTGTATACATTCAATCTAACACTCACACGTTTAAATAGGAATATAGGCGATTTTCTTGAAATCCGCCTTAATTACGTTTATTTTGGTCGTATTAAAATGAGTTGCAAATACTAAGACTTTTCGGACACCCTGTATACACACGTACAAGCATAAACACATAGTAATACAAATATAGACGATTTTCTTGAAATCCGCCTTAATTAAGTTTATTTAGGTCCTAATAAAAGGAGTTGCACCCTGTATACAAACGTAAAATCATAAACACATAGTAATACAAATATAGACGATTTTCTTGAAATCCGCCTTAATTAAGTTTATTTTGGTCCTAATAAAAGGAGTTGCAAATAATAAGACTTTTCGGACACCCTGTATACACACGCACAAGCATAAACACATAGTAATACAAATATAGACAATTTTCTTGAAATCCGCCTTAATTAAGTTTATTTTGGTCCTAATAAAAGGAGTTGCAAATAATAAGACTTTTCGGACACCCTGTATACACACGTACAAGCATAAACACATATTAATACAAATATATTCGATTTACTTGAAATTCGACCTAATAATGCTAAGTACTAATAGGAGTATTTGCCCATTCCAAACTAAGACTTTTCCAACACCCTGTATACAAACATATAAATCCGTACACATAGAAATGCAAATATATACCTACGATTTGCTTTAAATCCGACCATCGAGTTACTATTTGTATGAAAGGCAAAGGTATTTGCCCATTCAAAGACTTTTCGGACACCCTGTATACATACATAAAAACACAACACAACACGACACATGGTAATTTAAATATTTTCGATTTTCTTGTAAACCGACCCAATTAATTTTATCTTCGTACTTATGACAAAGTTATTTGCGCATATAAAGACTTTTCGGACACCCTGTAGGCATATACAGAATCACCCACATGCCGAAAGGTATAAAATGTACTTTCGAATCGTTCAGGTTACTTTAAAAGGGAGTCAATTCATTTCCCTAAAATTAAATTTGGCAAAGATATTTCCCCATACAAAGACTTTTTGGACATTCTGTTGTGTACCAACATATAAACAACCACACAAAGGAATGAAAAATTTACGATTTCCTTGAAATAAGACTCATTTAAGTTTTTCTTCGCTCTAATGACAAAGATATTTGCGCATACAAAGACTTTTCGGACACCCTGTAGACATATATACAATCATGCACATGCCGGAAGGTATAAAATGTATTTTAGAATCGTTCTGGTTACTTTAAAACGATCCGAATCAAGTCATTTCCCTAAAATTAAATTAAAATTATTCAATAATAATTAATATATTGCCCCAAAAGTATACACGCTCATGGATAGAAAATAAAATGCATATTTTGGGATTTTTTCGATGCCACTGAGCTTCATATTAGAATCTTCAATGATGCTTTGTAGCGTCATAGGAAAATCGATTAAAATGGTATTTAATCGGTATAATATGAAATGAAATGTCTTTCTACCGAAAGTATAAGGTCCCTAAATGCATTGCCCGGTAAATTCGAGGCCGAAGTTGGTCCGGACTCCTTCCAATCTCGCATCAAAATGCTGACATTTTAGCCAAATTGTGACATTTCATACATTATAATTAAATGAATAAATTTCCCCGTATAGAAATTGATTTTGACATGCATTTGCATGGTCTGAGAAAAATTTAAAAAATTCGTATTTAATGCTTAAATCGTCCAATGAAACGTATTTTAACTAAAAATATAAAGTCCATTTTACCTTTGCCATGTATATTTCAAGCCGAGATCGGTCCAGGAAGCTTCCAATATCGCTACAAAAACTGTTATTTTCATGACATTTTGACAGGTCATATTTTAATTTCGATGTAAAGAGGGTCCGTTCAATTGTTTTGTCAAGGCACGGCTTTTATATATGCACTTTTTAAAATTTTTCCTGCACCGATGCAAAAAAAGGTATTTATTTATAACTTTAACGAAAAAATATGGAATTTTAATTATTTAGGAGTGTTCTTAGATGATTAGGGAAGAAAATAAACCAAAAAAGAATCGTTAAATAAGAGAAATAATATATAATAATGCCTTTTAAAGATGAATTTTGGTTGAAAAAAACAGAAAAATTGAGTTTTTACCCCCTAAATTCGGTCCTGAATCACCCATTCGGGATTCATTTTAAAGCCTGATTATATCCCCAAGGAATAGCGTTGAAAAAGTTGAAAGAAATTAGATAGGAAAAGATACAGAGTGATTCAAATGTAGAGATGTCATGAAAAAAAATCGTAAATAATCTAAATTTAATTATCGCTTGCTCCTTTCCTATTAGGAATGAAGGAACCAAAAAATATGCAAATCACGTATTTCGGCGACCTCTTTCCGATAAGGCACATGGGATTTCGATTTGAATCCATTTTGACCCCCAAAAAAATTAAAAACTGTCATAAAATTGCACGAAAAATCGTAATTTCCACTTTTTCTCAAATTTTTCCAATTTGCAGTCGTTTTAGGTATAGGTAAATGTATTGCAAAAAGAAAGTGTTTGAGATTCTTTAGTTTTAAGTTCAAATACATTTTTCTGTCCGATGTTCCAGTTTCGACTTATTCAGTGCCAAAGTGGGGTCTACAAACAGCATTTTTCGACATAAAAAAATTCAAAAAAATTGCTTCCCATTTTCCGAATACCGCCAGTTTCAATAGAGTTCTGAAGCTCCCGGTCCTCCACAACCTCCAAAAATTTAAATTGATTTAATTCACTTTTGCGACCTGTAATCGATTGCAACGAAAATCGCTGAAATTTCGACTTTGACGTTTAATAGCTCCGAAACGGAACACCCTGTATAACTGAATTTTTTACCGAAGCTAGCCGCACTATCCCTCTATTAACCCAGAAAATTTGGTTGCCGCCACTCTAACCATTTTCGAGAAAAAAAATTGAAAAAGTGAAAATGTCGAAACGGACAACATACGCACGCACGCACGCACGCACATACGCACACACATTTTCTGACCAAGGGCTCGGTATATAGACCGAGCCTGAAAGGCGGTCTATAATAATTAGCACCCGAAGTCTAATTAAGTGTCGATTTAGGTATGTGATTGTTGATGTATTGTTTTCCGCCTTAGTGCTGAAACAACTTTCAGCACTGGTACTGAATATATTTTCTGCACTAGTGCAGAAAAGCGCAACATTCAGTACGCAAGTATGGAAAGTAGTTAGTTTCCGCACGATCGTAATTTTTTTATTACCTGGTCTGCAACAATGTTGTGTCGTGTTTTCAATATATGACAAATAAAGATGGAGAAACTTTCAAGTGACAAAGAGTGATAGTATTGCCAACTCTACTTGTTAGTAGCATTGTTACAGCTGCCAACAGCTGGTTTTTAGTGGTTATAAAGGGCTCACTAGACAGCAATATTGATAAGATGCAAAATAATACAATAATGAAGACAAAGACGAAACGAAAATATTGCCCACTCACTATAGTAGTTAGCAAATCAGTCGATGAGAATGCAACGTTTTTAAATTCAGTCGCTAATAACCTTGCATTTATTCTCAAGGATTTGACAAGAATGTTGCCAACATAATTAATAAATAAAGAAACGATAATGTTAACAACTAAGTTTGCTATATTTTGACATTTATTTTATAGAAAAAAAAATAAACTATACTATTTTGACTGTTATTGTTGTTGCTCAGTTATCTGCTATAAAAAACAGTTACTTTTCTTTTAGCCATGAAATTATTGCGGGGTGCGGTTTTAGAGGAAAAGTGTAAAATAAAATTTTAATTTCATTAATAAGTTATATGCTTTTTTTGTGTCTACAATGAAAAGTCATTGGTTTATTCTATAGCAAATAACGGAGAAACAATGTTAAAACCTCAAAATAGTTGTAATTGGCGCTGAATACTGTTCCTAAGAGGAGTGTTCAGCGTCCATTACCACTATTTTGTTCTTTCTTTAACACTGTTGTTGCTTAACTATTTATCATAAAAAAAACACTGGCTTGCCAGTGTAGACACATAAAAAGATAGAATTAATGTTTACAGAAATCAAGGTGTTATTTTGTACATTGTACTGTTCCTGTCGAATTTTTGCGGCTCATAGAAGGCGCCACGCTCTTTTCCGCAATGAAGAAGAATTTAATTTAGTTTCGAAAAATTCAAAATTTAAACCAAGTAACGAGTCGAGCTGAATGTGGGAAGCTTGCGCATGCGTGCCAAAGAATGCCCTAGCTCAAATGCCGGAGAGGTAGGGCGAATTTAAAGGGGCGCCACTGTTTTTGAAGCCGGGTTAAAAACAGAAACCCTCCTAGATAGCATTTGGACCTCACTTTCAACTCACTCAGTAACTAAAGTTGACATAAAAAACATAAATGAACTAACTTAAAACTGTGCCGCTTGGTGAGTCAAATAAAACACATATCTTTAAAAATAAATTTACAATTTATTTACAACAAAAAATTTAGTCGGTCGCGTGACCAGTTTTAATATTCTTTTAAAACCAAACTCTGAAGGGGGAAAAATAAATATTAAAATAAGAATCGATTCGTTAAGATCTTAGGCGCAAAAAGAAATATATATATATATATATATATATATATATATATATATATATATATATATATATATGTGTATTAAATGGTCGAACCAACCGAAACAACTACTCCGAGGGCTAATACCCCTACCGGCATTGAATTACACGATTGATTCTGGGTTTGTCCGTTGGGAACGATATTGAATCCATATATATGTATATATATATATATATATATATATATATATATATATATATATATATATATATATATATATATATATATATATATATATATATATATATATATATATATATATATACAGTGTCACACATAAAGTCCGCATCATATGGGAAATTTTTTTCCTTACAGGTTAAAGGAAATTCTGATTTTACTATTAGTTTTTGCTTTAAAAATGACGCCCAATGGCATGCACATGAGCTGTCACGTGACTTTGTTTAACTGTCAAATTTGACATTTTTTTCAAAAAATGTCCAAAAAGGCGGTTATTTCTTAAAATTTCGAAAAATGTTAAAGGAAAAAGTACAAATTTCATTTTTTTCCAATTTTTTTTAAACTCGACATTTCTGGGTTTTTCAAATTTTACCAAACCTGTACAAAAATATTCCTTTATACCAAACTTATCTTTTTAATGTATTTTTATCACCAATTGTTGTTCTAAATACTGTTTTTTATTAGAAAAATAGGAAACGCCAGCAAAAACTATGTCAAAGTTGATGCAAAGTTGACATAATTTGTACAAATAACTGAACATTTGACTTTATTTCGGTTTTTTACTAAGATGTTAGATGCATAAAACCGAATTAAAAAACGATTCCAACGAAAAATCTTTAATTTACCTTTTACTGCACTTTTTAAACAATAAAACCTTGTCTTAATAATAACGAATAATTACAACGCAAAAGGAACTAAGAGCAGGCCCACTCTAACCATTGGACCAATAGGGGCTGCAGCCCTAGGGCGCAGGGCGTCCGGCGCTTTGACATAGTTTTTGCTGGCGTTTCCTATTTTTCTAATAAAAAACAGTATTTAGAACAACAATTGGTGATAAAAATACATTAAAAAGATAAGTTTGGTATAAAGGAATATTTTTGTACAGGTTTGGTAAAATTTGAAAAACCCAGAAATGTCGAGTTTAAAAAAAATTGGAAAAAATGAAATTTGTACTAGAAAGTTGAAAATTGGTACATCGGTAGAAAATTAAAAAACAAACAACTTTTTCCTTTAACATTTTTCGAAATTTTAAGAAATAACCGCCTTTTTGGACATTTTTTGAAAAAAATGTCAAATTTGACAGTTAAACAAAGTCACGTGACTGCTCATGTGCATGACATTGGGCGTCATTTTTAAAGCAAAAACTAATAGTAAAATCAGAATTTCCTTTAACCTGTAAGGAAAAAAATTTCCCATATGATGCGGACTTTATGTATGACACTGTATAATATATATATATATATATATATATATATATATATATATATATATATATATATATATATATATATATATATATATATATATATATATATATATATATATATATATATATATATATATATACAGTGACCGGCAAAAAGTTCGCAACATATGGGAAAAATTTTTATTAGGTGAGTATTGGAAAAACTTTTCCGGTGGATCGGTTCTGCATGTCCGATAACCTAAAAATCGATTTTGACATACGTCACGTGACCACTGGTATAGCGTCAAATTAAAAAAAAATTGTTAATTTACAAAAAGTGAGGTTAGTTGACGAGATATCAAAAAAAGTTATTTGAAAAAATTGCTTAGAATTAAATTCTAGGTCCTTGTGCAAAATTTTAAGATTTTATTTAAAAAAATTGGAAAACTCAATTTTTTTTAAATATTTTTTTATCGATTTACAAATTTCCAGTTTTTTTCGTTTAGATAGCTTGGCTAATGTAAAGCCCATGTATCTGGATGAAAATAAACGAATGTAGTAGTTTTTTCTACAATTGACAGGACAAAATTAAAAAAAACAGGGTTTCGCCGGACGCTAGCTGTTGCAATGATTTGTATCTAGCAGCAGTGTCAAAATTTTAGAGACATTTCAATGAGATTACATTGAGAAAACCTTAATCGTCTTAAATATATCTGAAGTTCGACTTTTTGTAAAGTTAAGGGGAGTAAAATAGATAATAAACAAAAAATTACCTGTTTATTTAATCGAAATTTCATAAACGAAAACCAATGTAAGAAAAACTTAAAAGTAGTCAAATTCTGTACTAACAACATAAAAAATCATTGTTTTTCCTTGGGTGCACAAAATTTAAAACTCAGTATGACCACCATTTCTCTCCATACATACTATTGTTCTCGAGCGCAACTCTCGATTAACATTTCGGAGCATTTTACGATTTATTTGCAATACACAATTTCTAATGACATTCTCTAAATTTTGTATATTCCTAAAGGGTCGATGTTTGTACACAGAGTTCTTTACGTATCCCCACATAAAGAAATCTAACGGAGTCAGATCTGGTGATCTCGCAGGCCACGGATTTTCAGAAAACCGTCCTATCCACTGGTTTCCAAATTCTTGATCCAGCCATCTCTTCACCTCATTTGTGGAATGAATGCTAGCTCCGTCTTGTTGAAAGTATAAATTTCTTCTTTCGGCTAATGACAAATTGTCTAAAAAGTCAGATATCTCAGTTTGTAGAAATTCTAAATATCGTTCTGAATTTAAATTGTCTCTAAAGAAAAAAGGTCCCACTATTCTGAGGTTGAAAATTCCGCACCACACATTAACCTTAAAACTATATTGGTCTTTACTCTGAATTACAAAGTCTGGGTTTTCGGTGGCCCACCATCTACAGTTTTGTGAACTGACGGTTCCGTTAGAGGTAAATGTAGCTTCATCCGAGAAAAGAACGTTCTTTGGGAAATTAAAATCTTCCTCAATCATACCCTGGAACCAGGCACAAAAATCGAAGCGGGCGTCATAATCCCTATCTTTTAATACTTGTACAAATTTAGGTTTGTACGGATGAAATTTGTTTCTTTTTAATATCCTCCGCACAGATCTTTCGTGAATGTTAGTGATCTCCGATATTTGACTAACTGCTAATTGGGGTGTTTCTGTGATCGACAAACACACATCCAGAGAACCTTCGTCACCTGTTACCGGTTTTTCATGGGAAACTTTGTACTGATTTTCTACCGATCCCGTTTCTTTAAATTTATAGACTAGACGAGATACTGTGGAATAATGGAGGGATTTATCGGGGCGCCTCTCATTAAAAATTGCCGCTGTTTCTCTATGGCTTTTGTAATTATCTCCAGAAATTAAAATAATTTCTATCTTTTCCTGAAGAAGTAGTGTGGGTGCCATTTTAAGGAATAAAATATTAATAAACTTATGTAAAATATCAAACTTAGTAAGATGCGAGACATAAACCAATGACATAGGTTGAAATCAAACAAATTATAATTTGTTTGACATTTTTCTGTTGTTTTTAACCTACTAGATTATTTGGTTGTTTTAATTTCAGAGCCTGCTTTGGTAGTTTTAAGTACAACTAAATAGACCTGGTTGTTAAATTTATGTGCGAAAAATCTTAATAAAATCTTGATACAGTCATTTCATTAGATTCAAACCATTGCAACAGCGAGCGTCCGGCGAACACCTATTTTTTCGATTTTGTCCTGTCAATTGTAGAATTGTAGATCTGACTCCGTTAGATGTTTTTATGTGGGGATACCTAAAGAACCCTGTGTACAAACATCGACCCTTTAGGAATATACAAAATTTAGAGAATGTCATTATAAATTGTGTATTGCAAATAAATCGTAAAATGCTCCGAAATGTTAATCGAGAGTTGCGCTCGAGAACAACAGTATGTATGGAGAGAAATGGTGGTCATACTGAGTTTTAAATTTTGTGCACCCAAGGAAAAACAATGATTTTTTGTGTTGTTAGTACAGAATTTGACTACTTTTAAGTTTTTCTTACATTGGTTTTCGTTTATAAAATTTCGATTAAATAAACAGGTAATTTTTTGTTTATTATCTATTTTAATCCCCTTAACTTTACAAAAAGTCGAACTTCAGATATATTTAAGACGATTAAGGTTTTCTCAATGTAATCTCATTGAAATGTCTCTAAAATTTTGACACTGCTGCTAGATACAAATCATTGCAACAGCTAGCGTCCGGCGAAACCCTGTTTTTTTAAATTTTGTCCTGTCAATTGTAGAAAAAACTACTACATTCGTTTATTTTCATCCAGATACATGGGCTTTACATTAGCCAAGCTATCTAATCGAAAAAAACCGGAAATTTGTAAATCGATAAAAAAATATTTAAAAAAAATTGAGTTTTCCAATTTTTTTAAATAAAATCTTAAAATTTTGCACAAGGACCTAGAATTTAATTCTAAGCAATTTTTTCAAATAACTTTTTTTGATATCTCGTCAACTAACCTCACTTTTTGTAAATTAACAATTTTTTTTTTAATTTGACGCTATACCAGTGGTCACGTGACGTATGCCAAAATCGATTTTTAGGTTATCGGACATGCAGAACCGATCCCCTGGGAAAGTTTTTCCGATACTCTCCTAATAAAAATTTTTCCCATATGTTGCGAACTTTTTGCCGGTCACTGTATATATATATATATATATATATATATATATATATATATATATATATATATATACAGGGTGGTGCAACCAAGATGGGGTGGACGATTGTGAGTAAACGGTGAGGAATTTCGAAAATTTTTTTTTTGGATATTATAGATAGTCAAACCCGCTATGTTTTAAAATTATAGCCATAATACAGGGTGGTCCGAAAAACTCGTGGCGAACCAAACTTGTGTTTTTTTAAATGGGACACCCTGTATATAATTGTTCCAATTGATTCTCCTGTTCGTTACGATCATTTTGATATAGGCTTTATTGGGTCTAAATCTTATAGTAAGGGAATGGGACGCGGTTAAAGTTGAAAAAATGCTCACAGTTCGGCCATTTTAAAAAAAAATTGAAACAGGTACGGAAAAACCTAATATTCCATAAAACGTTACATATCCTTGAATACATTAATCGCTTGCAATTTGTTTAAAATTATTCACTGTTATACAGGGAGGTCAAGTTTTGCAAATACGCCCTGGACTCATTTTTTTTAAATGGAACACCCTGTATATTTTATTTTCGTCTTAAAGATAACATTGCTAGCTTTCAAAAAATACCATACATGATGCCTTTCTGACCAACAGTTTTTTAGTAAACTAGCCGTGAAACCAAGGTTTCTTCATTCTAATACGATTATACTGAATTTATGTTGTTTATTATTAAATATCTAATTATAGGAGGCCATGACACTATCATAAATGAAACAGGATTGACGAACTTGTCAAAGCTATTGCCGCACAATCCATTATTTGCAAGTTAAGTGTAGGTGGCCCAATAATTATGAGGTAAGAAGACTGAGACCCGAAACTTTTATATGTTTATTAGAGATATTTTAAAAAACAGAAAATATTGTTTTTAGGAAATGTAAAGTAATTAATAAACCAGTTATAAACAAATTTTTTGAGAAACGAGTTGCCAGTATTGCTTGAAGATTTACGTTTAATGGTAAGGGGATCCTTATGGTTTGAACATGATGGAGCGCCCCCGCATGACCATAGGAATGTAAGATATTTTGTCGATAAATTGGAAGACAGATCGTTGGATTGGGCGAGGTGGACCAGGTAAGTGGTCAGCCAGACCACCCGACTTAACACCACTAGATTTTTTCTATGGGGGCATGCTAAAGAAGAAGTCTATAAAGAGGTTCCAACCACAGTGAAAGATATGAAGACGAGAATAAGAAACAGTTTTCGCAACGTTTCAGAACAGACTTTGAGAAAAGTGAAACTTTCATTTATGGATAGACTCGAAATGTGCCTTCAGCAAAATGGTGGTTTAGTTGAACACCTTATATGAGTTTTGTTAATTGTTTATATTAAATTAGGTTTACAAGTAAGTACATATCGAAGTAATTTTTAAAGATGTTCTGTTTTTGCTTAATTAATTTTTTTAAACTATTAATAACACTGATAACAGATTATCTTTGTTTATAACTGGTTTATTAATTACTTTACATTTCCTAAAAACAATATTTTCTGTTTTTTGAAATATCTCTAATAAACAAGTAAAAGTTTCGGGTCTCAGTCTTCTTACCTCATAATTATTGGGCCACCTACACTTAACTTGTAAATAATGGATTGTGCGGCAGTAGCTTTGACAAGTTCGTCAATCCTGTTTCATTTATGATAGTGTCATGGCCTCCTAATATTAGATATTTAATATTGAACAACGTAAATTCAGTCTAATCGTATTAGAATGAAGAAACCTTGGTTTCACGGCTAGTTTACTAAAAAACTGTTGGTCAGAAAGGCATCATGTATGGTATTTTTTGAAATCTAGCAATGTTATCTTTAAGATGAAAATAAAATATACAGGGTGTTCCATTTAAAAAAAATGAGTCCAGGGCGTATTTGCAAAACTTGACCACCCTGTATAACAGTGAATAATTTTAAACAAATTGCAAGCGATTAATGTATTCAAGGATATGTAACGTTTTATGGAATATTTGGTTTTTCCATACCTGTTTCAATTTTTTTTAAAAATGGCCGAACTGTGAGCATTTTTTCAACTTTAACCGCGTCCCATTCCCTTACTATAAGTTTTAGACCCAATAAACCCTATATCAAAATGATCGTAACGAACAGGAGAATCAATTGGAACAATTATATACAGGGTGTCCCATTTAAAAAACACAAGTTTGGTTCGCCACGAGTTGTTCGGACCACCCTGTATTATCGCTATAATTTTAAAACATACTATCTATAATATCCAAAAAAAAATTTTCGAAATTCCTCACCGTTTACTCACAATCGTCCACCCCATCTTGGTTGCACCACCCTGTATATATATATATATATATATATATATATATATATATATATATATATATATATATATATATATATATATATATATATATATATATATAATATATATATATATACAGGGTGATTCACGGTCGATGGTAGGTTAGACGTTTATGGAGAACGGAACGCGGGATTTTTTTGAAAATTTGGCAACGTGGGTAATTAGCTATGCTCTGTCCATCTAAAATATTTTCAGCATTGCGACGTTGCCGCTTCTATCAAAAAGTCCTAGCAACTTTATTTTTTTAAATGGAACACCCCATATATTAATAAATTTTTAGAATCGCTCTTTTATTACAATACTTTTTTGTTAATATTACCCTATACCTATCTCTATCGGTTTTCGAGATAAAAATTAGTTTGTGTTAAATATGGTCCAAAACATGGCCCTAATTACACGTAAGTAAATTAGTGCTCTCAATTCATGGAAAGTTGATATTTTGGCGGTAGTTTAGACAGACCCGATGTATTTATTTTTCACCATGAAATCGACTCCATATCATACAGGGCGTGCTAAGATTACTATTATTTCCGTTGTTCATAAAAGGGGTCAAATGTTCGTTTTTTTAAATGAAACCCCCTGTATATTAATCAATAAATTGAAAGACGAAGAAAAACGCTTTAAGATGGTACATCATATTCCTATACCTAAATCATCAAGTTTTCTTAATAAAAGCGCTTTTTTGTGAAAAAAAAAATAAAGACTTTAATTTTAAGTAACCATGGATATCAAACATCAAAATATCAAACTTACGACATTTTGACGACTGTGTTTAAAAAAATCTCCCAAAATGAACGCAGATAATCATTATTCAAACGAAGTTCTTATGAAATTATTTATTTTACACGGACAATGTGATCAAATCATTGCCAGAACTTGCAGAAAATTTAACCAAATGTATCCTGAATTGACACAAATGAACGAAAGGAAGTTTGTAAGATTACAAAATAATTTCATTAACTATGGCTCAAATTTAAAAGCGCCTCTAACATTACCAAAACCTGTTACTTCAAATGAAGATAATATTGTCAACGTTTTGGCATATTTTTATGCATATCCAGAGGCTTCCATTCGTAGTGCAGAAAAAGATTTGGGTGTATCATATGCTTCAATACAACGAATTTTGGGAAATCACGAAATGCATCCGTTTAAATTTACTAAAGTGCAAGCCCTCAAAGCAGAAGACTTTGAACGTAGAGTGCATTTTTGCGAAACCCTTTTAATACGTATACAAGAGGATCCGGAGTTTTTGTCAAAAATCATTTGGAGCGACGAAGCAAAATTTACAAGGGATGGGATTTTTAATAGAAGAAATAAGCATTTTTGGGCTGATCATAATCCTCACGTGACAAAAGAAATGGGATTTCAAGAAAAATTTGACCTAAATGTTTTTTGTATTTTAAAAAAGCACAAAATTAGCTTTTTTATTTATGATGCCACTTTAAATGCTGAGAGATATCTCGAAATACTAAGGACGACTGTTACCGATTTCGTCGAAAATTTATCTTTAGAGGATTATAGGAATTCGTGGTTTCAACTGGACGGAGCGCCAGCTCATTGCACCCAGGAAGTTTCCAGGGTACTTTATGAAATATTTGACGATCGTTGGTTTAGGCGCTTAGGGCCGTGGGATTGGCCACCGAGATCCCCCGATCTCACGCCGCTTGACTTTTATTTATGGGGTGTTTTAAAAGAAAGAGTGTACAGTACTCCAGTGCCTACCAAAGAAGAACTGCGACGGCGAATAGTTCGGTGTATTGAAGATCTGGATCCCCATGAAATTGAAAAAGCAACTACGAGTCGCGTACAAAAGCACATACTAAAATGTTTAGAATGTAATGGACAACATTTCCAGCATTTATTGTAAAAATTTCTTATTTTGTTTACAGTTTTGTTTTTTGAACCTTCCTAATTTTGTTATTTAATTTATTTTCACATGTTAATGAAATTATTTTGTAATCTTACAAACTTCCTTTCGTTCATTTGTGTCAATTCAGGATACATTTGGTTAAATTTTCTGCAAGTTCTGGCAATGATTTGATCACATTGTCCGTGTAAAATAAATAATTTCATAAGAACTTCGTTTGAATAATGATTATCTGCGTTCATTTTGGGAGATTTTTTTAAACACAGTCGTCAAAATGTCGTAAGTTTGATATTTTGATGTTTGATATCCATGGTTACTTAAAATTAAAGTCTTTATTTTTTTTTTCACAAAAAAGCGCTTTTATTAAGAAAACTTGATGATTTAGGTATAGGAATATGATGTACCATCTTAAAGCGTTTTTCTTCGTCTTTCAATTTATTGATTAATATACAGGGGGTTTCATTTAAAAAAACGAACATTTGACCCCTTTTATGAACAACGGAAATAATAGTAATCTTAGCACGCCCTGTATGATATGGAGTCGATTTCATGGTGAAAAATAAATACATCGGGTCTGTCTAAACTACCGCCAAAATATCAACTTTCCATGAATTGAGAGCACTAATTTACTTACGTGTAATTAGGGCCATGTTTTGGACCATATTTAACACAAACTAATTTTTATCTCGAAAACCGATAGAGATAGGTATAGGGTAATATTAACAAAAAAGTATTGTAATAAAAGAGCGATTCTAAAAATTTATTAATATATGGGGTGTTCCATTTAAAAAAATAAAGTTGCTAGGACTTTTTGATAGAAGCGGCAACGTCGCAATGCTGAAAATATTTTAGATGGACAGAGCATAGCTAATTACCCACGTTGCCAAATTTTCAAAAAAATCCCGCGTTCCGTTCTCCATAAACGTCTAACCTACCATCGACCGTGAATCACCCTGTATATA
>OZ020190.1:47755917-47873007 GCA_963971165.1 Philopedon plagiatum | reverse complement strand
CTTCTTCAGGCTTCCTTGGAATGTATGTAATTACACGATTTAAAAATGCTTGCTAGTTGTTCGACAAGGAAATCGTTCGTCATTGCCTTGACGAACAACTTGCAAGCATTTTTAAATCGTGTAATTACACACATTCCAAGGAAGCCTGAAGAAGCACAATATGTTAATAAATGTGCGAAACGTTGTGAATTTTTAATTTTTGTTTTCACAAAATAAGTCTCTACCCAAGAAAACCTTCACAAAAAAATATTAAGTATGGCTAAAGAATAAAGAAGAATATATATATATATATATATATATATATATATATATATATATATATATATATATATATATATATATATATATATATATGTTTGAACGTAGACTGTCACGGATGGAGAAATGTGAAGAAATATTGATCCGGGAGTACATCCGTTCGTTTGTTAAATTCCTATTGGAATCTGGCAGACGTTTCGCCAAGGTCTCACTTGGCATTATCAATGCTTACTCGTTGCTGTCAAGTCGTAAACATCAGTTTACGACTTGACAGCAACGAGTAAGCATTGATAATGCCAAGTGAGACCTTGGCGAAACGTCTGCCAGATTCCAATAGGAATTTAACAAACGAACAGATGTACTCCCGGATCAATATTTCTTCATATATATATATATATATATATATATATATATATATATATATATATATATATATATATATATATATATATTATAGTCAACAGTCAACATAATTAGGCCAGTAACAGCAAAGGTAGTAAAACAAAATTAATAAAGTAAAAGGTTGCCTGAAGGGGTGTCGTCCCCTGATTAGGGTGTCCTGGCTCAAGGCTGTAACGGTCTAAGCAGCTACCGGTAACAAAGAAGATCTACCGGTGAGAAAGAGATGATCTTTGTAGAAGGAGTTGTCTCTCCCGTGAAAAGAGACGGTCTGTCGGTGGAAAGGACCTTCTCGTAGGAAAAAGATATTGGAAAGATATGGGAAAGACCCTAATAAAAACAAAAGGTATGCGTTAAGGCACGCTACACTCAAGTACTAATCAGATGTAACATTGAAAATATCAAACTCAAATGAACAACAAAACTATAACTTTGTTATATCACTATGTCTGAAAGTGAAAAAAAAAATACTTTAAATTAAAGCAGAGATAACAGCTCAAAAAACTACTGGCAGTGCTGAAACCAACTAATTAATGACATAATGAAAAAAAACTTACAAATAAAAAGTTATTCTGCATTACTGTGCAAAAATATTCATCATAAACAAGTTATATCCACTCGTGTAACGCATGTACAGCAATATTTATGTAATCAAATTAACATTGATAACAGACACAACCAAGGTATAACCTGGTTAAATAAGTGAAAAGGTACTGCAATATACTACAACATTACTATAAAACTTGAACGTTAAAAAAATCAGTATCACAACCACTAAATGAATACATCAAAATATAGGAAACGTATCTTAATATTAAAAAAAAATTAACCATACAAATTTTCGTACTGTGTAACCCAAGACTAGCCAAATAACATAGTAAATAGTTAAAGTTACAGTAGTAGCCCCACCCTTAAATCGGTAATCAAATAAAATCATTAAAGTTAAACATTGTCCATGTCAAACACATTATTAATATTATAAGCCAACTAACAGGAAAATAAAAGAAATATTTAAAAGAAAGCCAGGTTTAACAAAAAAAAATTTTCGGATTCACAAAATGCATGAAAATCAATACTATTGACAGCTAAAAGTATAAAACAATTAAATTACTAATTTTTAATAATATCAGCTGATATCACAAAATGCAAGAAATTAATTTTGACAACATGGCTATTGATTATTAACAAAATTGATTGAAAAAAAATCATTAAATTCTGTCTCGACGAATATACACTACTGACCAACTTACTATGTTTTTGGGTCGCCTACAGTTTAATAAAAAAATCTAGTAGCTCCGGGCCATACCCTGTACAGCTATGCCCAACATTATCAAAAAGGAGAAAAAACTACAGTAGCAGAAAAAAACCGTCTTTGACCTCCAAAATAAAATTAAGGTCAGATAAAATAAACCCCAGTTTAACCCTTAATAAAACAGTCCATACCCTATTAATTAATTACTTAGCACGAAATATAACGATCGACTAATAAAGAACAAAGGTTTAGTTAAGAAGAAAACTAATTACAACGCAGATGTAAAAAAAGTTCAAATGACTATTAATGAAAATAATTCAAAACTAGCAGGTAAACTCAAAATTTAGTGATTTACAATTATTAGCGGGGCAAAAGACACTTACCCAAAGTACGCCATTACGGCTTAGAATTCGTATAATAATGTTATCCTCCCAGGCACTACGCAAACAAAACGACCCAAACCGGCCAAAGGTACTTCCAAAGCCCGAAGTAATATTTGGGGTGGTTTTCCCCAAATCCACCAAAACGGTGCCCTTACAGGGTTTAGGGGAGAACCGCCCACTGCCGTCAATAGTTACACGCAAAAGGATCCAACGTGGTTCGATACAGCTAAAACGAACCTAATATTAATTTTTTTGTGTTGTCCCCATTATAGGACTTTACAAAAATACTCGATACCCCCTAAGCATCGATAGCTACGGATACCCGCCCCTTAACGCGCCAGACGTTCGGGTATCAAAACTAGATGTAATAAAAAGCATAATTTACCTTGTTCCGCTTAAATTTCAAATCCATGCTATCTGTAATGTAAAAATGATACAGCGAAGCTTTAAAAAAATGTCTCGATACCATCAGGATCGATCAAAATACACGTCCGTGCAAAACCGTCGCGCGCAATACTCGAACAAGGTCGTACCTTATACACCACCTGCATATATCACTGGAACCATAACGCGCTTCTCTCTGAACAAACACATAAACTTAAAACGGCCTTTCAGTTAGAAACTACCGAAAATAAAAGTACTCTTGGCCGCTTGTATCAAAATTATCATTCAGATAATAAAAATAATATAAGTCCTAAGACAAAAACCGACTGTGACAGCGGATAAATCACTTATTTTATTTAGATTGACAAAAATATTACATCCAGATTCTCCAACGCTAGACCGGTCTAATTTAACAACCAAAAGATTTAAACTGAAAACTGTAAGGATAAGGCAACTAAGTTTTAAACTATCAATTTGTTTTTAAGTTTTTTAGAAAATTTTTAGATAGAGGGGCAATTTTAGTGCATACTTTCCACAATAATGCAATTAAATTTATTTTAGCGACACATCCTAAGATGAAAATCATTATTTGGAAACCAAGCAAATTGCTGAAATCGTCGTCATTAGAATAACTCATGAGTTTAGTGACGACTTAACTGTGACATTACAAAAACATATCAAAACTAACTGATCGACTAGAAGATCTTAATAAACCAGTAGTGTTAATGTTCTGAAAGTGGATCGATTGCATGTTACTTGATCTTGTACACCTTTTAGTTATATAATTGTAGGGTAAATATTTGTATATTTTGTATATATTATTTTACATCGAAAACTCACTTTAAAGAGCATATAGCAAATAATGCAATAAGTACATATTTACAAAACAGTTTGTCTTTCTCAACATTTCTTTAGTTTACATTGCCAAAATCAGTATCATCAGCCTTATATCAAACCATCTTGATGTATCTAATATGAAGTAATTTCGACAGAAAATCACTTATTTTGTGGTTTACTCTTCTTTCTGCAATAGCAGTCCTTTTTCTGCTGTTGACTAGGCATTTTTGTGCGGCAAAAGTTAGTTTTTTATCATATTATATTTGGGAGACGAGGGAGCTGACGTTGCGATTTCATCCACGATCATGTGAAAGTAGATTTTTAGGCCTGCTTGTCGCTCTTTGGGTTAAAAGCTCACTAGCCTGAACCAAAAAATAAACATACACAATGAATAATTAAGCAATTGAAAGTTGTTTTTGACAAATTTTTTGTGAATGTATTAACTGTTTTTCCATTTCGAATTCAATTTTATAGCCAAACTTTTCAAAATAACATCTTTCTCTTTCTAGAATATTCAGCCATGTCGCGAGAACCATATGTATTTGTCCAAAACGTACTCACAAAGCCTTTCGGCACACAACCTAAAAAATTATCTTGTATAACCTAAGAATTTTTTTTAACCTCGAGTGTTGCTCATTTAGCCATAAGAAAAGTTCATTTTTAAAAGTCACCAGCTATCTGTAGATAATACGGTATTTCTCAGAAAATGGTCAATGGTGATAGATAATTTGTTGCTCAAACATTGCTGAGTAATAAGTCTTGAATAATAATACAGAAAGAAAACAGTATAAGGAGATAATTTTTTATAGGTAAGTTGTAAATATTCTCTGACTGAAACTTACCCTTAAATCTTCTACTAAATTTATCTGTTGCATCTACCGCTCTCAATTAGATAACTCCTACAATGAGTTCTTTGACTTTCTTTCAGCAAAAATCGACCATCTTATCTCTGAATTTCCCTCCGCTGAAGTTATCGTCCTAGGCGACTTCAATGTCCATAGCAAGGAATGGCTAGAATCCACAAAAACCGACCCGGAATGCAGGGCGGCAGAAAAGTTCACAATCAGCAACTCGCTTACCAATTTAATTAAAGAGACAGCATACTTTCCCTGCGTTTCTAGCCATAATCCAAGTCCACTAGATCTTTTTCTTACCACCTATTCTGACCCATACTTAACATCTGTATGCGCCCCCCCATGGTCGTTCAGATCATGGCCTCATTACCGTCTCTTGCCTCATACATCCCCAGTTCGTTGAAATCATGCCAGAACTCACGGTCTGGCACTAAAATTTTGCCGACTGGGATGGTCTTCGAAACTTCTTCTCTGCTTTCCCTTGGAACCCTGTCTGTTTTTTCACTCCCGATCCCTCCGAAATTTGCTCTCATTGTTACAGATATCATTCAAGCAGGTATTTGAAGTTTCATTCCACATACTCTCTGTTGTTAGCAAAGTTATATAGAAAGCGATCAACTTGCAAAGTCGAAAATATCTAAAAAACCCAAAACATCCATGACAGACAGTACGGATTTCGTCACCAAAAATCTACAGCTGATTTCTTTAGCTTTGTCATACATAACTGGAGCAAGTCTCTTGAATTTCATGGCGAATCTCAGATTGATGCTCTTGATATTTTCAAGGCCTTTGATCAAGTGTGGCTTGCTGCACTCCTCAACAAACTACCTTCTTACGATCTTCCTACCAAACTATGTAGTTGGATCGGTAGCTTCCTCTCTAATTGGCGCATATCTGTCGTGGTTGACGGTCATTCATCTAACTTCCATCCTATCAATGCTGGCGTCCCCCAAGGTCCAGTCCTGGCACCAACCCTATTTCTTCGTTACATTAATGACCTGCTCTCTTCAACTACCAAATCCCATCCACATTTATTCTGACGATAGTACTCTTCACTCCAATATTCATTTTTCCAGACAAGTCTCGAATCAAGAGCTGGATAATAGACTCAGATCTATGCTATCCCTTTCCCAAGATCTTCAATTAATTTTAGACTGGGGTGCCAAGAACCTTGTTCAATTCAATGCCTCCAAAACCCAGTCTTGCTCCCTGTCACGCAAGAAATCTGGCAACGCTTACCCCATCCACATGAATGGCCAAGCCCTACAGAACAATGAAACGTGCGATCTTGTTGGCATCGCTTTCGAACATGATCTCAGCTGGCACAAGCACATTACTTCAGTAGCTACATCGGCAGCTGACAAGCTTGGTTTTCTCTTTCAAGCTAGAAAATACTTATTCCCTTCCAACTTAGACACTTTCTATGTTTCCCAAATAAGACCTAGCGTACTGTTCCCACGTCTGGGGAGCGGCATCACCTTCGACACTTAGCATCCTTGATGCTGTCCAAAAGAGAGCCACTCGGCTCATCAATGACCCAGTCCTCACAAGAAAGCTCCCTTCTCTCGCTCATCGCCGCGCTGTTGGGGATTTATCCCTCTTCTATCGGTACTTCCACGGATTTTGGTCTGAAGAACTAGCCCGTATTATTTCCCCTTGACTGTTCCTGCCAGAACAACAAGAGGCGCCTTACGTACTAATCCCTTTACCGTCCAGCTACAAAAGCCTAGAACAGACCACTTCTCTCGCTTATTCACACCTAGGGTCTCCAGATTATGGAAAAAATTGCCTGCAGATGTTTACCCATCCCGTTCCAACCTCCAATCCTTTAAATACAGTGTCAATAGACTACATTTCCTTTCTGTTTAGTTATCTACCAGTGATTTTTTTTAAACCGGTTTAGTATAGTTTTTAAAATCTCATAATATTCCATGTTCCACCGCGACCGAAGCTGCAGGTCACAATTATTATGTTTAGTTTGTACTACTCAAAAATGACAAATCTGTTCACCAGTAAAATAATTTTGTAGATCGGTTAAGTAGTTTCTAAATTTCTCAAACCTGTGGGAAATGCCAGCCACGTCATCGCTTTTATTTCGTATGCCATGTAGGTAAAGTATTGGCAGACAATAATAATTATGAAAGTAGTCTATGTCACAGATCCTGTGGTACTTAAGAAAGTCTACGAAAGAATTTTTCCATGTGATTCAGTTGTTTTCCAAAATATGTCGACTTTTTGTGAAGCAAAATTACTTTATTTTAAAAATAAATACGGAACCTAAATCTCCACACTCTAGTCATCTACGAATTGCAAATATTTATATTGCTATAGAAATATTCTGAAAAAAACAAACGAAATTCCTATACCATGTGGCGTATTAAGCCATACAGGCGCCCTAAAACTGCTTCCAATTTTGTGCCACCTTCAGAATGTCAATTCTTTTTCGAAGTACTACCTCTGGTACTACTTTACTGAAACTACAATACCAAAAATGAATTAAAAGTACAGTGTTTTTAAAAGGCGCGTCAATGGCCCCCCTTAAAATGTTGCGCCCTAAGTCAGGGTTTTCAAGGCTTGCTGCATAATACGCCATTGCCAAAGGGCACTGAATATTAAACAATATTTTAAAACTGAATTTTACATTTTTTTACAGAATGGATTGCGATGAGTTCCGCAGTCGTGGAAAAGACATGATAGAGTATATATGTAACTATCTTCAACACATTGAAACCAGACGGGTAACACCTAACATCGAACCTGGCTATCTCCGAAAATTAATACCTGAAAATGCTCCTGTGGAACCCGAAGACTGGGATAGTATCATGGCAGATGTGGAAAGTAAAATTATGCCAGGAGTTACTCACTGGCAACATCCTAGGTAAATTAAAAAAAGTATATTTTATTATGTTGGTAACCATATTAAAAGCCTAAAAACTGCTTTTATAATGTAATTAATCTCCCCCTCCACCGCTTTACTTAAAAAACATCATAAACCAAAGTATAGTTAGATAATTCTTATACATCTTCTTGATACAACGTTTTGTGGTGCCATCCAATGATTATTCTCCTAACTTCCCGAATTTTAAAGGGAATCTTATGATGACAATATTCGCAGCAAACAAAATCTTAAAATAGTAGCTACAGGCTACAGATATCAGGCCAATGAACCTCAGGCCTTGAACTTCTTACGGTATGCCTCGACTAAGTTTAACCCAAAGGTCTTCCCACTTCCATTTTTTTTTAATTTTGGTAAAGTGGTGTGGCCTAAGTAATTTAAGCCCAAAATGAAAATCCTAGATCAATACTTTGAACAGAAAACTTGATTTTCCTATTTTCTTTTGGGTTAAGCGTTTTTGTTTTATGAAAAAGAATTGTACTAAAATATTTTAAGGCATATAATCTTCTTTTAAGTCCTAAAAACGATAGATTTTTAGTGGAAATAAATGCCTTTGATACTCTTAAAAGGAAGATGAAAAACTTAGTTTTTCGTCAGTTTTTGATACCTATCTCGTACGTTCAAATACGATGGTTAATAAATTTGTTTTAAAGATAATGCAATTATCTACAAATCAAAAAAAAATTGCCTCTCTATCTACATCTGTTCAAAAGATATGGATAATAGTAGGTTGAAAAATTCGAACAAAAAAACTATAAAATCAGAATGTTGGGATATACCTCAATAACCTTAAGTTATGATTAAAACTGTTCATCATTTTCAAAAAGTTGACTAAATTTCAAGAAAAATAAAAAAATTTCATCTTTTATCTGAAATAAAACCAAAGCTAAGATCGTCGAAAACTGTATGTCCGCACCGACGCGACAGTATTGACAGTGCCAATAGCGTAGAACGCTATGACGAAATGCATTTAATAGCTGTATTATTAAGTTTTTTTCGAGTTTTACTTAGTGAAAATATAAAATTAAAATTGATTCCTTATAATTTAATTTTAATTATTTTCAATGTATCATGTTGTCCTTTTATGTAGAATAATACTTTGCAAATAATGTATTTAAAGGAAATTAAATTAAAAGGAATCAATTTTATATTTTTACTAAGTAAGTAAAACTCGAAAAAGAACTTAATAATACAGCTAATTAAATGAATTTCGTCATAGCGTTCTATGCGGTTGGCACAGTCAACACGGTCGCGTCGCCGTCGGCTCGAACATAAAGTTTCCAACGATCCTATTTTTGGTTTTATTCCAGATAACAGATAATTTTTTTTATGTTGCTCGAAATTGAGTCAACTTTTTAAAAATGATGAACATGTTTAACCATGACTTATAATTATTGAGATATATCACAACATTCTGATTCCATAATTAGTTTGTTCCAATTTTTCAACCTTCTATTACCTAAATCTTTTGAACATATGTAGATAGAGAGGCTTTTTTTCATTTATAGATAACTGCATTTTAAAATGAATTCATAAACCATCGTATTTGAATGTACCATTTAAACGATAGGTACCAAACACTGACGAAAAATCTTGTTTCAGGATTAGCAAAGCTATTTCGAAATATTTAATATTTAAAATTTCCACTAAGAAGATATAGTTTCCATTTTTAGAAAAAAGTAAACTGTATGTCTAAGACAAAGAAAATCATACGTATTGATACTAAACCGTATCAAAATAAAATTACTTCTTAACTTTTCGCCTTCGGATGCTTTCTTAGGAATCTTATTGAAACCATATCTATCAACCCTCCTCATGAGCCTAGCTCGTATAAGCAAACTCCCTCCTCCTGCTCACCGATGTACTGTAGGTGATCTGTTTGCTCTTTTTCAGCTGTTTTTACCGTTTTTGCTTAAAGAACTGGCTCCTAATATTTCTGGGCCGGCTGTTGCTAACAGAATAATAAGATCTGCATCTGCATCCCTTCGCAGTCCATACGTATTGATACTAAACCGTATCAAAATAAAATTACTTCTTAACTTTTCGCCTTCGGATGCTTTCTTAGGAATCTTATTGAAACCATATCTATCAACCCTCCTCATGAGCCTAGCTCGTATAAGCAAACTCCCTCCTCCTGCTCACCGATGTACTGTAGGTGATCTGTTTGCTCTTTTTCAGCTGTTTTTACCGTTTTTGCTTAAAGAACTGGCTCCTAATATTTCTGGGCCGGCTGTTGCTAACAGAATAATAAGATCTGCATCTGCATCCCTTCGCAGTCCAGATATAGATACCTAAAAAATAGATTATATTAGTATTAAGGCTACAACTTTTGTGAACTATCCCAGATAAAAGGGAAGGCATTACAGCATCAGTGCGATAATGTTTATATTACAACATTATTGTTATAATAAAAAGCTGACAGGACAACCATGTCGGAATTCTCAATAGTTGGGGCTAGCGGTTGGGCTCCGATGTACAGCGTATCAGTTTCGTGACAGAACAAGCAGTGCGTGGACTAAACAACATGATGGAAACTAAAAGGGGGAACTAAAAGAGGGGGCTCGCTATATAGGAGAATCACACTAGTGACAGGACAAACCGCGTGTGAATTACAGTAGCTAAGCTTATAATGGGGCTTCGCTGTATCGAGGTATTACACTAGTGATAGGACCAACCACGTGTGACCCAAAAAGTAGAAGCAGCAGAAGAATTTAGGATTGTCGCTCACTTCAACACGGCATCGGATGAGGCGATCCATTGCCGACTAGTTGCATATAGGTGACTTGTTACTCCATAGTGACAACCTTAAAAGGAATATTCAAATCCTATTCATCAGTCGTTATAAAAAGGGTTAGAAAATAGGCTACGCTGTATAGGGGAACTACACTCGTGATAGTACATCTGCGTGTTGACCGAACAGCAGAAAAATTATTAAATGGGAGCCTCGCTATACAGAAGAATTACCTTCGTGATAGGGCGAACTGCAGTTCTCAATGGCCAAAGTTAGGCGCCTCTGTATGAGGGTACCACACTTGTGACAGGGCAAACTGCGCGTGAGCCGAACAGTAGAACAGATGGGTGGAATATTTAATCCTATTCATCGGCTGTACAAAAAGGGGTAAAAAGGCGCTCTGCTGATTAGAGATAGTACACTTGTGACAGGTCAACCTCGTGTCCATCAGAAACAAAAACGAGTTTTTGGAATGTTGATTCCTATTCGTCACCTGAATAATTTTGATTTTCAACCACTTAGACGCAAGCGCGGATCAATTGGCATGGGAGTCATGATCTCCCCAAAAATCATCAATAGTACGTCATATAACTATTAAAATTGAAAATATTAATGTAAAAAAATTTAAAAATATATTAGATACTATTCCCTGAATGGCCCCTCCCCCAAACGAAGTTTTGAGGCCGTGCCTGCTTAGACATTCCTTCCTTTATGCGAGTAGAAGCTGGAATGGATTCTTTGCGCTCCAAGCGATCCCCTATTGGCGATTCAAATTAAGGAGCAATCAGCTGATTTTTACCGGGGAAGAAGGGCTCACTAGACGAGAAAATTGACAAATATGCCAAATAATACGATAATGCAGACAAAGACGAAACGAAAATATTTCCCGTTATAGTAATTTGCTAATTGGTCGATGAGGATGACATTTTCCAGGGAAGTTGTTAGTTTTACAGGGCAAGCAAAATGTATAATTTTCTATCTAATGACAACTGTCATTGTCAACCTCTTATGACAAATAAATTATAATGGGTACAAAAAATACTAGTAAAGGCAAGGACAACAGGACCAAAATATTTAAACTTTCAAAACCCGTCTTATACTCTTGAAGGTATAAAGTCTACTATAGTACGATTCTATTTCGGAATATGGACTGTTGCAGTATATAGGGATTATAATAAATAATCTTGTTCTCGTAGTTTTGGACGACTGGTCCAAATATATTTTTACTATACCTAGTCTTTTTTATGCGAAATTTAATGTTTGAAATATAACTCTTTCACTCTATTTTTCAGACTCTTACTTTTAAATATAAAAAACTAAAATATGAATATGAAAAAATTAAAGCGGTTTTGCTCTTAAATAATGCCTTAAGTTCCTGCAGGTATCTTAAAAAATCCAAATCTCAAAATAATTATTTTTTAAAAGCACCTATACTACAATAGCCACCCATGCCACCATGCACAAGCGGTATGCTAAAAAAGCCGGAAACCTATTTGCTAACTCTCATGTACTAAAATTTCCATTACGATATTCTGATCGTTGTTTAATAACATAAAATATGTAAAAAATGCTATCATATACTGTTCTTATACACTATACGTAACTTTTACTTATGTTTACCTAATAACAAACAACGCTAACATAGTGTCTCGGTCAGTTACCTCTGAGCAGTATTTCAACAAAAAGGTATTACATATAAGTAATCCATTTTGTGATATTTTTTAGGTTTCATGCCTATTTTCCAAGTGGGAATTCATTTCCTTCAATATTAGGCGATATGTTGTCAGATGCAATCGGATGTATAGGCTTTTCGTGGGCTGCCAGTCCCGCATGTACAGAATTGGAAACTATAGTACTGGATTGGTTAGGTAAATATTAACGCATTGTTAAAAAAGAAGTAAATTAAAATTCTTGATATTAGATCATGTCAAACTTTCCGATGTTTCGCCTTCGATTCGACGAGCGATCTTTGTGGATCTGCACTCAGAATCGGAGTCACTGATCAAAACACTAAATTTACCATTTTAATCTCGCAAAGTTAGGATCCCCAAAGATGCCTCGTGCAGTTCAAGGCGAAACGTCGGAAAGTTATTCCACTTTGAAACACTAATCCCGAAAACTATGATTGTTCTAAATACTATACCTCAATATCTTTACTGAGGCTTTAGGTGTAGTCGCAAGACAAAAATGTATTTTATTAACTTTGTGTGAAGACTGTGTAATCTTTTTTTCTTAGTTGAATATTAAAATTACTACATATGTATTTGTAGAGTTACAAAAATTGTTAAGTAAAAATATAGACATTTTTTCCGCTATAAGAGGCTTTTACTAAAGACTCTTTCCTAAAGATTTTTTTGCGGTGATCAGCATTATTCCAAACTGGGTCATCCGAAACTGAAATTAACATCTGATTTTTGCTGCAAAATTTTTTCTAAAACGTTTAAGGAGTTTGAGACAAGACTGCACAAACAATAATTATTAATATTATTGACTAAAAAAATGACTAAACACTGGGATTCTGAAAATCCTCACAATATATTATTATTTTTAAAAGTAACTCGCATAAACCTGATAAATTGACAGTGATTAATTTTTTTTGTGAAACCAGATGTTACCTTTTTAACTTAAGCTAACTATTATATTTTTAGGAAAAGCCATTGGTCTGCCAGATCAATTTTTAGCGTTTAAAGAAGGCAGTAGAGGCGGAGGAGTAATACAAGTAAGTTTTAGCAAGTAAATGGCAACAAAATGCTATATATACAGTAAGTATATGTCAAACTCTCGACAGTGTACAGGAGACGTCAAAATAACCGTAGTGTGTCATATAATTTTTTTTCCTGACATAACGGAGATAAGGGGCCTCAAAGGGGTTCCAGGTGATTTACCTTTTGGGCTGTAACTTGTGACCAGACTTGTATATTTTAATGATATTTTGGCGTGTTGTATAACCGATAAAGACCTGCAAATCCAGACCATAAACAACCTTTGACATTACCAAGGAAGTCAGAAACGGACTTGCCACCACACTCGTGAGCCCAAAATTTTGACAGATGTCACTTTTTAGAGTTAAAACCCATTTTAATAGATACTTTGGACAATTGTCTAAAAAAAATTTTTTCTACATTTATTTCAAAAAAATCAACTATTTTCCAGAAAATCTGGATCATGCATATCTAGTAATAGCAGTTAATTATACGAAATGAATTAAGCTCCTTGTTATGAACTAATTAACAATTACTAAACGAAGTCTAATAATAAGCTACTACTACACACTTTTAATACTAGTTATCATTAGAAAACAATGTACTTAATATAGAGTAATGCTAATTTATTCACAATCATAATGCAATTCTCTACAGGCAAGAAGAATTTATGTCCAGAAATTTCCCAATCGAAATTTACCGGATCGAAGAACATTTGATAGGGTTGATCGTAACTTAAGAGAAACAGAAAGAGATGAAGCGTAACTAAAACTTTAACGACAAATAAAAATTTCTTTTTGATAAAATTTTAGAAATCACTAAATTGTCGTAAAATTATTCAAAACAGTTAAGTACAGCTTTTTTGTGATTAATTAAGCAGATGTTCAAAATGGGCGCCTTGTACTTTAAACACTGTCTTATCATGCGGATTTTTTCTTGCTGTACTTGAAACAGGACTCCAGGATCATTTCGAATAAGATTGCAGTAATGGGTTATCCTTTCAAGCAACCCTTCCTTGGTATTCAGTGGCATTGAATAAACAAGCCCTTTGAGATGCCCCAAACAAAAAAGAAATCCAACGGAGTTAGGTCAGGAGATTTTGGTGGCCAGAAAACAGGTCCGCCTCGACCCATCCAACGATTACCAAAAGTATCTGTTAAATGGCGATGTACTAAATTGTTAAAATGTAGTGGAGCACCATTGTTAACTGACGCACCCAGGATTTTGTCCTGGGGGGGGGGGGGGTGTCTGACAGTCTGCAGCGTGAGGTGAGGTATCACAATTCGATGAATTTTTTAATTTATAGTGCACTCTTTTTAATTTTTTGTGTCTAGGATGTTGGTATGGGCGGGCTGCAGCCCCCCATCCCCCCCTGGGTGCGCCCCTGCCACTGTGCATAAACCACATCTGAGCTCTAACTTGCAAGGGTGCATTTTCTAAAAGGTTATTTAAATTTTGTTGTAACAATTGTAAAAAGAGTGCAGAAGTTAATCTTTTGTGTAAAACGAAAGGCCCAATTAAATAATCCCCAGCGATCCCCGCCCAAACGTTAACCATAAATCTTTGTTGGTGCATAGTCTGTATTACGGCACGGGCATTTTCTTTATGCCAAACGTGTAAATTTTGATAGTTTATAATGCCGTCCCCTGTGAAGCCAGCTTCATTCGTAAATAAAACACTTCTAGTAAAATGTGGATTTTCTCTAAATTTTTGTAAAAACCAGTTTGGGTAATTTAGTCTTGCAGGATAGTCGTCTGGAGACATTGTGTGTGCCTTTTGGACATGGAAAGGATGAAGCGATTTTGTAAAGATTCATGGAAAACCCATTTTGTTGTGCCTATTTCAGCTTTGAGCCTTCTTACGCTGTTAGAAGGATTGTCAGCAACCTCATCCAGAATGTATTCTTCTAACTCAGGATTTCTTTCTCTTCTTAGTGGCCCTTCGCCACCACGATGCGATAAAACATTTCCTAAAATGGATTTGTAAAGATTGATTTAGGCACAATTCTGTTTTTATTTACTGATTACCTGTTTCTCTTAAGCTGCGATCAAACCTTTCACATGTTCTTCGATCCGGTAAATTTCGATTTGGAAATCTCTCGGCATAAATTTTTCTTGCCTCAAGAGAGTTGCATTGCGCTTGTCCATAAATTAAATTCATGTCAGCATATTCTGCGTAGGAATAGGACTTCACTATTTAAATAAGATTTGATTGCTTGGACAAATCTTGTCATATTAAGGGTTACCATGGTAAAAGAAACAATACCTGGTGGTTTTTATTGTAGTAATCTAATTGATTTGAATTAATCTTATCTGCAAGATGAAAGTAAACAAATTGATATTTCTCGAAAATGGTTGATTTTTTCGAAATAAAAGCAGAGTACCTTTTTTTAGATAATTGTCTAAAGGATCTAATATAATGGGTTTTAGCTCTGAGAAGTGCCACCTGCCAAAATTTTGAACCCACAAGTGTGGTGGCAAGTCCGTTTCTGATTTCCTTGGTAATGTCCAAGGTTGTTTATGGTCGGGATTACCGGTTATACAACAGGTCATAATATCATTAAAATATACAAGCCTGGTGAAAAGTTACAGCCTAAAAAGTAAATCACTGGGTACCCGTTTTGGGCCCCAGATCTCCGTTATGGAGCACCTTAGGAAAAAATATATGATACACTAGGATTATTCTGACGTGCCAATTTTTAACTATTTTAAAATCTTTTGTAATTTTGTTATGTATGTTGTTCCAATTTGTATCACTATAACAAATAACAGTATCGTCTGCAAAACTATGAATTTTTCCATCCCAATTTATACTAAATAAATCATGAATTTAAATATTAAAAAATAAAGGTCCTAAAATTGTTCCGCGAGGAACACCGTATTTAAATACTTTTGAATAACTTTCTTCTTAATCTATTAAAACATAATTTGACTTATCTTTTAGATAGTTTTTTATCAACTCTAATGGTATTCCTCTAAATCCACTATTTTCTAATTTTGTAAATTATGGCTAACAGTATCGAAAGCTTTTGCTAAATCCAGAAAAATATAAATACGAGGTTTTTTATTATCTAATGTATCATATATTTTTTCTGTTAAATAGGAAATAGCATGTTGCGTTGACTTATTTTTTTGAAAACCAAATTTTTTTTCTGAAATTAAATTTAAATTTTTAAAATAATTATCAATTCTTATTTTTAAAACTTTTTTAAAAACTTTAGCTAATGAAGACATTCATGTTATCGGTCGATAATTAGTAATTTTACATGAATCTCCACTTTTAAACATAGGTTTTATTACACCAATTTTGAAAGCCTCTGGATATATACCTACTTGTTTTAAAAATATTATTTATAAGAAAAGTAAGAGGTCTAGAAATACTAGTTTTAATATATTTTAAAATTTCCGAAGTTATGCCGTCTGCACCAGGTGATTTTTTTATTTTTAAACTATCAATCATATATTCCACTTCTTGCCAATTATTTGTAGAATGACGTCACATAGCTTATCGTATTCTTCCCGTCAAACCCTTTCATTTGATACCCATATCAAGGGGATTGTAGAGAAAAAGGTAACCCGCCATCTTGGGGCGTCCGCCATATTGGATTTAGAACAATATTAATTATGCTATATTGCATTATCACCAGATACGTGTGCAAAATTTCAAAGCTCTAGCTTAATTAGATCTAGTCGAAATTTTGATTGCAATATTTGACCTCAACATACATTCATACATACATACATACAAGCAAACTAAGAGGTGAAGTTAAATAAAAGCTTGTAACAACAAAGTTATGTAAAATAAATTGACTAAAATATTTAAATTTCATAAAAAATAATTTATCTGCTACATATTTTAATCAAAATTCCTAAGTTAATAATCAAATTATTAAAACAACAAAAAAAAAACTGCTGCTAAAGACGAAAGTTGAACTAAAACAAAATAAATAAAACTTTTTACGTTGTGAAATCTTAGTAGGCAGAGGCGCAACTAGACAATGCCTTTTGGGGGGGCTTAAGCCCTGACCCTTAATATAAAGTTGGTTTTTATTTTTATGGAACACCAATCGGTCTCGGGGGGGCTAATGTCAGGTTTGGGGGGCTTAGCCCCCCCTAGCCCCTCCCTAGTTGCGCCTATGTTAGTAGGATAGAAACAGGTAATAAAACAAAACGATTTAATGTTCAGTAAGTGCAGTAGAACGCCCATAACTGATACAATACTGCGTTCTTGATCCGTGCTACTGGGCCTACGACTGCAAGCCTAAAACATTTAGTATAAATATATTTGGGTCAATTTAAAATAATTTACCTTTTTCGTTCTCAAAAACGCAAAATTTTAAAATCTAGAAATAATGCATAGTTTTGCCTTATTTTAATGATGTATGGCGTATATTTTATAAAAAATAGAAAGCCCACGTTAAAGAAACAACATTTTTAAATACAAGACATTTTTTTGAAAGAAATGTCGGATAATTTCTCATGTCCGTCCATCGATACAACTTTGTAGTGATTTGACATCAAACTTCTTTAAATCGTTTTGTTAGTACAGTATGTAACAAGCAGGACTAGAATGTTTAAAAATACATATCAAAAATAATATCAACATTGTTCATAAATACGTAATGTGAGAAATAATGGGACAGAATCTACAAATTTAAAATAAGATACAAAAAATTGCATTTTGTCAAGAATGTTGGCAAAAGGACAAAATAAAATTAACTTTAAATGATAAAGGCCAGTACAGCATGTATATAAAACTTCAAAGTACCAATTTTTGATAAGTCTCTGAACTGATACTTAAGAAATTTTGTAGGTGGACGAATATGAGAAAGAAGGGACGGAAATGAGAAATCTCATAACTTTATTAACAATGTTTATTTATTACTAGAAATTAAAAAATATCCTATCGCAGATAAAGTAAACAACAAGTATCTTCTTGCTCTGCTTTTAGTTGTTCTTCTAACTCTTTAAGTCGCTTATGCTCCTTTCTTCTGTTTCTTCTAATTATATTTCTTTCTTCGTTATTTGATATTCTGAACAGCTTGCCCAAAACGGCGGGTCGATCTTCTTGTTTATTTGGAACTGGCTCTCTTTCGGGTGTTTGTTCAGATGTAGATGGTGGGGTATTTTGCGTCTCAAACTCTTCTTCTTTTTTTTTATCTATTTTTCGTTGATAGTATTCCCTAGAATATTTTCTCCATTTTTTCTTTGTCTTCTTTTGGCTTTTTCTGGCAGTTGGTCGATTTTTTTCTTTGTTTCTTTTTTCTTTCCCTGTCCTTTGGTCGTAGTTTTTCCAATTTTCTGGATTATTCTTTAGCCGTTCTCTATACCTTCGCTTCTTTTCTTGCCCTTTTTCTTTTTCTCTCCATTTGTCTGCTTCATTAAGTTCCCGTTTCTTCCTTTTCTTGGATTTATGATTTTTTATAAAATCGCTACTGTCCGAAAAATTATTTCTTTCTAACAAACTACAATCGGGAATAATGGTACTTCTAGTCCTAATATTTTTGGAATAAGTAACTTTACCTTAGCTATCATACTGAAAACGGCCAAGAATGTTAAAAATCTTTAAATATCTTATTATATAATTTTTATTTATAAAAATTCTCATGTCTGTCCCTAAAATTTTCAGGTGCGTCCCCCTTAAGAAATTCTTATAAGGGGACGGATCTGAGAAACCCGGTTAATTTTTGGTCGTGTAACCTTACTACCTATAAAAATCGCTTAAAAACCCAAATTTAACCTCAGCTTTCTGGAATTTATATAATTATGTTTGTATACAAAAAGACGGACAAAATGACCGCGAAAAATTTGAGTAGACGCCCGTGAGACTGCAAAAATACCATCAGAACACTTACCTCCAATAAAATCGAACTAATTAGGATTTAATCACTTTTTAATTCAACAACACGTTAGGAGTCCACTAAACTCACATATCAACTGACAATAAAGCCTATTTTACAATGTACATAGAAGCGCGACATGATTATTTAGCTAAAACTTAGGGGGACGGCCATGAGATACAGTTCTTAGGGACAACTACATTTAAGGTCACGGGAGTTTTGCGATAGGTTTTAAAATAATTGTATATACAATTTTGGTTATTCGAATTACTAGCCTATTTAAATAAATATACATTTAAATTATTAAAAACAATACAACAACAAAAAATCGATCTCAAAGTCAAATTTTGACAATCGGGACAGGGGACGGACTTGAGATTTAGGATATTGCTTGTGTAATTTTTGGTCAAAATGGTTTTGCAACGAGCTTTAATAGTTGTTAGATCTACAGAGCAGTCCTTATCTTTGATAATAGTAGAAATAATGAACTAAAAACTAATAGATGAAACAGTAAGGTGCCAGGGACAGAAAAAAGGAACTTATTTTAAATTAACCGATTTGCCATTTAGTTGAGTTCTTCTAACTTCAAATTTTTATATTCTCAGACGTTTTTCTATGTGAGCTTGGTGAAATGGGCCTCCGACTGCCCTCACTGAACGTTAAATAGTTTTGTTATGTTTCATTCATTAATAACGTTTCACAATTTAAAAAATCTTGTTTATTTCCTTTTAGTTAAATTTTTGTCTTTCGCAGTCGGTGTTCATGTTTTTTTAATTACCTCGTTATTTTGAACTTTTAGTTTCATCCAAATGTTTTAGACTTGGTCCAATAAAACTGTAAACACAATGTTCCCTATAGGGGAGACCGGTGACAATTATTGTAACAAAAAACACATGCGATTTTTTACAGCCTTACCTGTCAGTTACAATTTATTGATTTTTTTTTGAGGATGTCCCCGAGCTTTGTAAGTAACCTAATAAATTCAGAATGCAGAAAAAACATCTAGTTTCTTGTTTAGAACATATAATTCAAGTCAGTGACAACTAGTGTTGTAAAATTTCCGGAAATATATTTTTTGGAAACATTTCGGGAAATATTGGAAATATTTCCGGAAATATTGGAAATATATGGAAACATTCGAAATATTTATTAAAGACAAAGTATCTTTTAAAAATAAATATCGAAATCAAAATTTATAGCAAAAATAAACAAATAAACATAAACTGATGCAAAAATACCGAAAAACTGTTAAGAAATTGGTACTAATTAAAATCAGTTATTTGCGAGTTATATCGCGAGAGAGCCACGTCCTCATCACACTGTCATCATTTGTTAAGTTTGTCTCTTGAATACTTGGCAATGGTTCTTTATCAACAGAACTGTTTTTATTACTTAGCTCTTTGCTATTAGTAATATTGTCACTGTTCTCGTGGCTATCAGATTTCTCATTTATTTCATCTATATCTTCATCTTCAGAAGTTGTTCAAAATGACCACCATGAACTTCTTGGCAGTAATAAAGTCAATTTTGAAACCCTGCCAAGAAGTGGGTAACATCTGCCATTCTCAAAAATGTGTTAGCTTACTGTCTTTTCTCTCTGACGCACAATAAATAAGACTCAACAACTGGTTTTAAAACTATTCACTTTACGTTCAAAAAATACCATTACGACTTTTAACGGTCCTTCATCTGACGCTCTTCTTCTTTTTTTCTTTTTAAACTTTAACCACTACAAATGGTTCATTTGCACTGCCAGTGGTGCATCATATTCGGAATATTGAATATTCCCAACAAATGTGAGAAGTAAGTTCCAAAATTGACTTTATTACTGCCAAGAAGTTCACGGTGGTCATTTTGAACATCTTTTAAAGTGATAAGAGAAATAAAGGTACTTAAATTTGTATTTTTTTTCACGATTTTTAATTTTTATATTTTTATATTTAAAAACGAATTAAGATACGGACCTCGGGTTAACGGTAAAATGTTTCTTTTTTGAGGACCTTTAAAATTAGGTACCACACGGCATAGGGTTACATTTAAAATTTTTGACCTCAACTCCCTAGCGTCACCCCTCAGGGGAGTTGAAAAAGTATTACATAAAAAAAGTGGATTTATTAACTAAGAAACATCTAAAATTTGGTGCCTATCTTTAGTAATAGCAACGATATTTGCCCATACTAAGTTCGGACACCCTGTGTACGGGTTGTTACATATTTTAGGCTGTTACCCACTATGTGATGTTTGTTTTAATTGAAAGTACCCTAAGTGAACATATATAAGATCTGTTTACTACCCATTTTGCAATATTTCCAATGTTTCCAATATTTCCGTTATCCCTTCGGAAATTTCCAATATGTCCATTTCCATGGAAATATTTCCAGTGGAAATATTTCCTTTTACAACACTAGACTGATAACTGTTTCAACTGACACCCGACTGGTGGCAATTGTAACGGAGACAGAGTAGTAACAGTACGTACAAACATATATTTTATTTTAAATATATTAGAATACAAATAATAACATTAAAAAATAAACGAATAAAGAGTTACACAAAAAAAAAGTAGTTTTTTCCATGGTTAAAGTAGACAAAAATATACCAAAAGAAAAACGACAAATTCGTAACAATCTGTATTAGTAACTTCTATTAAAATATAAATAACAATATCTGAAAATATACAAATGCAAAGCAAAATATTCTTTTAAAATGAAAAAAGTTAGATAAGAAATGTGGGTATGCTAACATTACTAAAAGACCGCACTTTTCACGCGAGTTAAGTATATCGTGCATGCGGAAGAAGACTTAACTCAAAATTTTTAACTTTTGAGATTTTTATAATGGTTGCCATAGACTTTTCTGGAAAAAAAATTACAGATTATTAATTTTAAGTTAATATACGAGTATTTTTTCTTCCGTATGCACGGTATGAGGTCTCCAAAAATGTTTGGCTTCATATTGTAAAGCGTTCTATAAAGAAATACATTATGATGATATACACTTTTTACATTGGTTTCACTTGTAACTTGTTACAATTGTCACCTTTATTTATGTTACAATTGACACCAAAGGACACATATGATTTGTTTACATTATTAAACTATGTAATCTAATACCTAAAGCGTTCTTATTATAAGATTATATAGTCAATATAATCCGTATTTCAGTGGTATAATTTAAATATATATTGAAAATATGGTTAAGAAATTATTTACAAAAGAAAATAAAAATAAATACTTACTTTTCGTGTTGAAAGTCGCGTTTGAGATCGTAACAACAGTATTCATCAGAATTCTTAAAGCAACCAACACCCTAAAGAAAGATCTGCCAACAACCGTTGAACATGTGTAACGCGGTTTGCGATAATCCGGCAGAGGGCGGAGGTATACTGAATGTTACAATTGACACGTGTTACAACTGTTACCGGTCTCCCCTAACATTTCCAAATATGAATAAAATTTACCGAAGCTAAAACACCATGTTAAGTACCCCTTTTTGATCATATTTCGGCTGTGACAGTTATGGCGCTTTTCCTAAAAAAAAAAAAAAATTATCATAGCTACAATCTTCCCTCCCGAAACTAAAACGATTCTTTTGGCAGCTCATTTGGTCGGCCTAAATTTTTAATTTTCGATTGGAACAATCTTGGTAATAATTGGAACAATTTTAGCGTCCGTCATTTTGTGCATTTTTCATTTAAAATTCCCTTTGTCCCGGCATCGGCAGCGGCAAATATTTTGACTCCTCATAAAATGGGTCTTTAATAATTCAAATTTTTCGAATTGGACAATATGGCTGCCTGCATCAGCAATTTTGTTTATTTGTCAATTATGTCACTCGCGGGACTAAGACGAATCTTTTGACACCTTGTTCGTTAAAATTGGTTGAGCCATTTGACATGTAAAAGGGCACAAACATACATACATACATAAATACATACAAAGGCTGTTAAAAACATTATCCTCCTTCGCGTACCGCAGTCGGGCAAAAAAAGAAGAAAAACTAGGATATTTTGCGAACTACTAATATAAGACATTTCAGAAAAATTCTAGCGCGTCAATTTTAAATCTCCCCTAAATTTCCTAATCTACTAGTTTCTATTTGCTATCACCCTTGATGCGTTTTAAAAAAAAAGGGCTTTATTTGACCCCTCAAAAATTAACTTAACGTTAAATTTTTTACATTCCACTCCTAGCTGTGTTACTGTTTACTTTTTCTATGTACTTTTCAGAACAAATAATTCAGAACCTAAAAACCGTAACAGAAAAACAGACCGAAAGAGGATACCGTACATATTCTGTTTTTTAGTGGTATGGACACTAGGGTGGGCCGAAAAAACGTTTTTTCTGAATTTCGAAAGGCGCTATCATAGAAAAGTTGTGTATTGTCCTAAAAAGTGTCGAAAACAAAAATTGACCGGATTCGAAAATATTTAACCGGGCCCATGGGCCCCTGAAAGGGCCGAATTGTTTTTTTTGTAATTTGACGGCGCTACTAAAAAAACGTTTATTAGGTATCCATCACTACCCCACAAAAAAATTATTGGTAAAAAACAGTTTTTACCTTGGCCTACGTACCAATTTGTGTAGTATGCGTACGTCATAACATAATACACAAATTGGTATGTAGGCCAAGGTAAAAACTGTTTTTTACCAATAATTTTTTTTTGGGGTAGTGATGGATACCTAATAAACGTTTTTTAGTAGCGCCATCAAATTACAATAAAAAAAATTCGGCCCTTTCAGGGGTCCATGGGCCCGGTTAAATATTTTCCAATCCGGTCCATTTTTGTTTTTGAAACTTTTTAGGACAATACACAACTTTTCTATGATAGCGACTTTCGAAATTCAGAAAACACGTTTTTTCGGCCCACCCGAATGGACACTATAATATCCAAATGTTCCTTAGCGATACTGTTTCGGCAGTAATTTAACAATTAACTGTAGGTCCTTTCTTATTAATATACTGCATAAAAATAGTCTAAACTATTCTGATTATTCAAACAATCAATTCGTTTATTATAGATGATTTCTAAAGGTCGGGGTCGTCTCTGCTTCCAGACCTTTCTCAGAATTATTATAGTCTCGAACCCTGCGTTATCTTAACGTTAAATGGACAGCTAATTGTTCAGCAGTACTGTCCTTGTAAAATAAATATCTTTGGCCCTTCTGTCTTCTCCTTGTATACGCATATTCCGCCTGCGGTATTTCAACCTAGAGGATGATTGATCTATACAGGGTGTTATGAAATTTACTACATATATTGAAACCGGTAAATTCTGGTATGAATTCAGATTAAAGAAAAATATTCATAAATGGCGTTTTGCAATAATAAGCTTGTAATCGCCCCTTAAACTTTCTCTAACCAGCGGTACGCGCCACTGACAAGAAACACATGATACGAAATAAATTGCCAATTCTAATAATACTTTTTTTCTAACATAATAAATAATGTTATTGTTACCTTTGTAGTAAAATCCCTTTAAAATATACTTCTTTTGAAAATGTTGAAGATTAACAAATACCAATATACCAAAAAACACTAACAACACAGTACATCCATTAATTTAATGCAATAAACCAATGCTTAACTAATCATTAACACTAACAAATTCCAATAACGGATTAAACACAATACTTAAAAGATTCCACGGTATTTGGTCACTACCAGCACTATTAAAATCTGGAAACTTATGTTTTTGTTACTTTAAAGTAAAATCTCTGTAAAATCCACCACACATACAACACCAACAAAACGGTAGGTATAGCCATTGATGGAAAAAAACGTTCCACTAACTAATTAAATACCATGCTTAAAAAAGTCCACGTTATTTTTTACTATCAGCAGCAATATTCAAAAACTAAAAACTAAAAATATATTTATTTATTGAAAAGCACAACTTTCTTAGGGTACCCCAACATTTATACATTGACATTCGTGACAAAGTATAGGCAACCCATAATAACTCGTATTCATTTTTGTTGCATTAGAGAAAAGAGGTTATTTGTGTCGAAATAATAGTGAAATTTTGCAACTAGAAATTGCAGATACGCTAACTCATAAACGATAAAATTTAAAGTGGTGTTTCTATCACATGATTTATAAAAAAAACCTACAAATTAAAACAATTTTCAAAGTCTTCCTCACCTTTGGTAGGCTTATAAATTCATTTAGCAAAAGGTAAAGGTTCAGATTAAAATACTACTTTAAATTTGATCGGTTATGGGTTAGCGTGTCAGCGAGACAGGGAAGCAAAAGCGAGATAACGTCATATTATGTATGTTCTACTTGGTTTTCAGAGACGTTTAGTAAACGTCAGTAATTTTTCATAGCTAATATCCTGAGTGCATGGCGAATTGCCGATAATTTTTATAAAAGCACGAGAGCGCGTATGCTCTCGAGTGCTTTTTAAAAAATTAGGCAATTTGCGAGTGCAAGAGGGGTATTATATTTGCTTAGGTTTGTTATACAATATATTACAATATAATATTTTATTATCATGCAAAAGTTCGACGTTTTCTTGATTTTTAGTCTAAATATATAGGTATTCTAAAAAGTCAAAGTAGTACAAGGTTTTGCAAAATAAATGTACCTACTGGGTTATCATGATATTCTTTTTATTATCAACACGTTAGTTTCATTTGTGTCAAAATTTTGTGAAAATAAACAGCAGTTTTGCAGTTTTCAAATTCTAGTGATATAGATGAACATAAGAACATATTAAAAATTTGTACAAATCAGCTGAAGCAACCCCTAAAATTAAACTTGTTCGTTTAGCAATTGTAAATTTTCTGATCATTAAAAAATAAGTTGTGCTGTTGTAGTTACCTAATAAAGGTCTTTTACTTTTAATGTTTGCTTAACTATAGGATTTATTCATATTTCTTTATATAAATTGTGCGCTGGCCTTACAAATTATATATGATTTATTATACCCCTAAACTTCTCAAAAAATGGACCCACGATAAACAGCAAATAGCGATAATTTGCACTAGAGTAAATTATAGCTGTAGTTCGTTTCCTATTGGTTCAAAATTGCCAAATGCATCATTTTAATTGCTTAATATTTTTTGAAGGAAATAGGTAGTCACAGTAATAAATATTAGTGTTATAAATAGTGACGAAAACGGGTTTTATGCGAATTTATGTTTTGCACTCGGGCTTGAATTTCGTTTTCTCAAAAATGTTAAATGGTGTAGGATATTAAAAAAAGAAACTCATTGGTACAGAAATTATGTTTAGTGCAAAAATATATTCTATACCTAATACATTTTTAAATACATTTTTTCAAGGATAATGCCTTTATTGCCTTTTTGGCAATTATAAATTATTAATAGTTTATTATTAGACAATTCCAGCGTAATTTATTTATTTTTTTAGTAGAACAAATTTAAAACATAACGTTCCCCTCGAAAATAAAATTTTGGTAAAATTGCAGTATCGGGCACGTGTATAATCTGGTTTTCGGGTTAGAGGAAATTTTGCAGTTGTTCGATTAAACCAAAAAAAAGTATTGAGTGCGTCTCGAGGCTACCCTAGGAGTCACCCATTCCAATATGCAGTGAATTTCATGCCATCCTGTAAATTCGCAAACGCAAACTAAATTATTTTAAACTAATCTGGACTGCCGGAAATTAAAAATATTTTTTTTTCTTCCCTTGGTAGAGGATGTATTGTATTGGTAAAAAAGTCATATTTTAATATTTTATTAAATCGTAACGTTTCAGGATGTTTAGATCACGGTTCATGGTTTATCATGGTTCTTCATTTTCGTCGGTTTGTCTGCCAGTCTGTCTGTTGGCGCAAACATTTAAAAACTGCTTGACCAAATAAATAAAATTTTGCATATTAGGTTTTGCCCAGTCTCGAAATCGGCTAGAACCATTATGTATAAAGCCAAAGGCTTTATACATAATGCTATATAATTATAATAAAGGTACTTTTGCTTCGCCAGATATAGGGTGGACGACTTAAGAACATTAAATATTGTATATTTTTGCTTTGGCTTGCTGAAATCTCTTATGTAATATTTTAAAATAGAATAGAACTTATTTAAATAAATTCGGTTATGAAGTTACTTGGGTAACAACTATTTTTTGTATACAGTGAGTGATAAAGGCGTCAGCATCCCCCCTCCCCCCATTGCTAATTTCTATATCAATTGAGATATCGTCTCACAATTTGGTGAGATATATAAGTGGTTAAACGCTAAACCATATTTTTGAATTTCCAAATGGCGACTGGGTCAAATTTTGAATTAATCTTTAAAAGGAAAAGGGGGTTAAGTGACACCTTATTTTTTATCCCTTCTTGATCTCCAAAGTTAATCATTTAAGAAGCGTAAATTTCTTGCCTCGCTAACTTAAAAACCCTTTAACGTACTGTGTAAATTTGGACAGGCTTATAGCCGGTTGCACATAACTTTTAATCCAGTGCTAAATCCTAATGCAGTGTTAAAAAATTGTCAGTTTAACATAGCGTTTCATATACAGAAACTACCCGAAATGTTAGCTCTTCAATGATTAAACAGATAATTGCCATTACAAAACCCTTGGAGATTATTTATTTTTTCACAGAAAGGACTTAACTCTAAATTAAACTTATTCCACTATATGCTGAGATTAAATGTATGTCTGTGGTAAAATCTTTATTAAAATATGAGCTAATCTGGCAAAAATTTTGCATTCCAACAGAAAATTGAAAGAAAAATCGTTTACTCCATATTTCAAATTAAAATTATTCACTTCTGTATTGCAGATTATTTAGTAACCAAATAGGTACCCACCTTTGTATAGAAGTGTGTACAGTGTACACTATAATAAAAAAAATGTAGGAAAAATTATTGTTGTATTTTAACATACAATTTAGACTATTTTAATAATATATCATATTGTGGTGCTTGAAAATTTTATAAGCAAATCCATTTTTGCCGCTCTTCCGTAAAATTGTAATTATACTGTCGATAATGGAAAAAATGTAATTATGGGACAGGGAATAATTAGAAGAGTTTATTACTGGAAAATCCAATACGAAATTTGGCTTTAGTTACGAATTTTACGGGATATTTGTTTGGAACATCAGGAGAATATTAGTTGAAAGTTAACATGAGCTTGAATAAAGTATCTTATTTATTTAAAAAAATTCTTACTTTCCTACAATTTTTAGCAATAGATCTTTTTCCTTTTCAGTATAATTGCATTATCTGTCCTTTTGTTTCTTCTTCATAATTATTATAAATCCAAAAGCACATAATTACACTTCAAAGCAAACACAAAACAGGTTAGGTACAACTTGTTACCCTTGGCAGCTACACTACCGCTTTCGATTGCCCGAATGTATACGCCGACGGTAAGCGATTTCTTTTTAATGTAGGTCTTGGCCAGCTTTAGTTAAATCATGGGCCACTTAACAAAAATTTTACACTGTATTAAAATTTAACAAGATGTTCGCTAATTTCGAATTAAATTTTCTTTCTGCAGCCTGCTGTGAGTAACTGATTACTACTTTTTAAAAGAAGCATCACAGCTGGACTTTTTAACGCGGCACAAATTTATGGGAATTTCATGGCCATGCCTTTATGATATTCTTTTAAAATTTAACTCTTGCACAGTTATAAATCTTAATCCAAAATTGTACAAAAAATTATTAATTTATAAGTTATTAACTTAAATTTTAATTAAATGACTAACTAATTTTAATTTATTAATTAATTACAAATTATTAAAATATAAGTTAATGATTAAGCTTCAAAGCGCCTTTTCATCAAACTGATGAATGTTGTTAGCAATGAAATCCCTGTAAACAGATTGATATTGAAACATAAAAACCATTTTACCATTGAAACTAAAAGTTACCGTTATTTTCCAAATTTAATGGGAAACTGAGCCAATAGATAAATGTTTAAAGCAATTTAGATAGACAAAGACAAAATGTCGGGTGGACTATTAATAATTATTTTGCCAATAAATGGATTTCTTGGTCCGGTACATCTGTTCTAAAGCATTGTATGTGAAACGGAAAGTGCCTTTTGCAATGCCATGCCAGTTCAAAAAGATAGCTGCATCGAAACCAAAGTCATATTATTTTATCGGATATGTTTATACACTGATACAGATACTATTTTTTTAAGCTTTCATTTCAGAATTTATGATGGTCAAATCTTGTAGTGGATTTTTTACATACTTTCCACACACCTATAATGTTGAAATTTAACACAAGAACGCATTTCCAACGTAGTCAGTTATGGGAGGTTTTTCAAAGACATCTCGTATAGTAAGGGCCACTACTATTAAGGCCACACTTTGTGCAGAATGGAATTTATCAGCGAGGAAGACGCTCGCGAGCTGGACATACTAACGAGATTACGACGTGGTGCAAAATACCCCCTAAACAGCGCTACACACTGAAAGGCAAGCGAAGGTTTTGTTTTAGTCGGACGCGAGGCGATCGAATTCCGGGAAATTTTTATTCAATCCCTCTCGTCGTGTCGGTTTATTTCTAATGCCTAACGGCAAAGTTTGGCTGATTTTATTTCGGAATAGAATTTATATAATTAAACAATATTTTTATAATAGGTATTATGAATATATTTTTCATATTTTGTGTTATTAATGAAAGTAAAAAAAATTTGTAAGTTTCATATCTGGAAAATATAAATATTAAACTAACACAACTAGGTGCCTAAGAGCAAACCGTTTAGTAAATTATAATTTGGTATGTTTCTAATTTGATTAATTCCATACGTCCAACTAAGTTTTACATAATCGAGGCAGTCGCTGAACCAACAAATCTTTATTCAAACATGGCTCATTATAATAAAACCATTTAATATCAAATAGAATATTTTAGGGTAAAATAAAAGTGCTTGCGATAAAATGGTTTTATAGTGTTACATATTTTAGCATTTAAAATTAATTTTAATGTAATAGCAATATGTAGGCGATGCCAAGATTTAGAAGTTGCCCAGTTAGGAGTTAAATTATTAGTATATTATTACTAATATTTCTTACACAATTTTTTCTTCAACGGAAACATCAGAGCCAATATTTTGTAAAAATAATAATCATTTGTTCTATAATACAAGCTGTAAAAACCATTATAAAACAAAATATTTTTCGTTACGAATAAGATTATGGCAACCATAATGCACCACGTACAAAACAAAGCTCTTCTAATGATTTTTGTGATGCTGTTCGATAATTATACAATAAGTTGCTTCTTTTAAAACTCTGCTTTGCTAGTTGGGATATTTACGTAATTTCTCTTATATACAGGGGGTTACAGATTCGATGCATTAACACTGCTATCTCGGCAGTTCTAAGAGATAGAGTTGATGAAATTAAGTTGCACGTTTTAATGCTGAATAATTTACTAGAATTAAATTCTAAAAATTCTGACTACTTCCGGAGATATTGCAATGAAAACCAAAAAATCAATTCGGTATTTTATTCTTCTACAGCTTTATTACTGATTATTTTGATAAACCAAGGGTACTTACTTAAGGTCTCATATGAAAATAATTTAATTTTTTAGATACTACTTTTCGTTTTTTACATATCAGCATCAACATACCTATTTTTAACCGAAGACGAATTTTAAGTGTCAGTTCTCAACAAGTTCAATAACCAATATTGGCTTTATGTGTTTTCACTTGTGTGGAGATTAAAGGTGAATCTTATTGTTTAATTACTCTTTTATTTAAAAAAAAATTGAAAGAACTCTTTGTGAAAATTGTGACACATCATTAGTTTTGTGAGGTCAAAAGGTAATTTCAAAAATAAAAAATACATTGAGAAAGTGCTCGTGGTGTATCAAAATTTTCGGTCATAAAGCCGTAAAAAAACGAAATATTAAATTAATTTTTTGGTTTTTCTCGGATACCTCCGGAAATAGTCAGGGCTTCGTTAACTTCTTAATAAATAACTAAGCAAGTTGTTTCTCTATAGTTTAGGTTAGTACTGTACATATATTCTATAATAAGACAAGCCTCATTGCCTACTTGTTAAACCATATTTTCAGTAAAAATTTTATGATAATATGTATAACGTTATTTAAGGTATCTAATAATAATTATACTTCGGACAATGGCATATTCCGACATGGTCCGCTTTAAAATTTGTATTAATTCTTCTCAAAATATTTCCAAAAGTTCGTTTTAGTGAATAACACATATTCTGAATATTTGTTAGTTGAAAATAAACACCTAGTTATAGCCAGAACAATACCTTTCCGATTACATTTAATAATAGGTTTTGTGTCAATTATGTGGACCATGTCATGTAGTTAATTTATTTGCTCAGTTTCTTTAATAAAAAATACCCTTTCCTCGCGCTCTCTCATCACGACTAAATGCATACATGCGCCGTAGGTACTAAAATACTAAACATGTATGCAGGAAATGCTGACAGGTTAAACGCATGCGCAGAAGGTTCTAAAAGGGTAGATACATGCGTATTTTAAGTAGTCGGTGCTTAACGATCGTTTGAATAATTCTCAGCAGAACTTACTGCGGATCTATAAAAGTAGATACCTACTGCACATGAGCACTTTTAAATATGTGCAAAAATACCGATCTACGTCGAGCAGATGTTGGAACGTTACACACACGCGTAGGAAATGCTAAACCGATGAAGACACACGTAATTCGTCCTAAAAAGGTAAGACAATCACAGTAGATTTTCAAAATGACGTTTTGCGTCTAAGTTTACAGCTCTCTTCTTGCGGCACCTGCCGCGCCTGGTCTTTACCTGTTAGGACTTATTGTGCATGTCTCCAAATTTCAACACATGCTATACAAACGTTTAACTTTTTAACTTGTGCTGCACGTAAGTCCGACAAATTGGTACCTGGTGCACATGCACACATCGGTACACGCAAATTACAATAGGTACTACTATACTATAGGTAATATATGCTCAGTAGGTCCTGCGTATATTCATTATGGTATTCTTATAGCGCTGACTGTGCAGGTTTTTTTGGCATTTTGTAAAGAATATACCTACGTATATATCTACCATTTTAGCACCTGGCGCATGCGTGTAACCTTTTCACATCTGCTGGAAATTGGTCCAACGATTGGGCGCATATTTCCAAATGCGCGTGCGCAGTGGTACCTACTTCTGTAGATGCGAAGTAAGTTCTGTGCAAATGATTGAAATAATCGTTGAGTACCAACTGCGCATGTTTTTTGTACTTTTGTAGCAAATACAAGCACGTCTACCCTGTTAGCATCATCTGCGCATGCGTGTAACCTGTCATAGTATATTTCATTACCAGTCCGGAAAAAAGGATTTTTCTGTGCGCGCTTGACAAATTCTCGTGTGAGGCGCAGCCGAACACGGGAAGTCAAGCAAGCACGGAAAATCCATTTCTGGACGTGTAATGAACGATATTTTTTATTATACTTCTTTGAAAACGATAACATAAAACAAAATATAACATAAAAAAATACATACATACAAAATAAACTTGGAATATTTTTATTTTCACAACTGTTATCGGAATTTAAAAAAAAAACTACTAGAGTAATTAAAAATTAACTATTAATAATGAAAGATGCCACTTTTTCAGGTTGAGAGAACATTTTATTAGAATGAATTTAATTGACAGAAAATTAACAACGCTGACAATATGGTCTTTGGCAGGTATGATGCGTTTTCATGGTAACTTTCAAATCATTTAAAAGGTGATTTAAATTTGTCTATGTCAGATAAGATTGACAAAACGTCAAAAAATATTTCAGAAATTCATCTAAATATTCAAATATTTACGAAATAAAATACAAAATAGGTACATATTAAATATCAGATAGCATATAGACTTTCTTGAGTTTAGTTTATTTTCCTATACCTATATTTCTATTTTAAAGCCAAAAAATAGTCGGTATCTTCATTCAGCACACTCAAAGAACTGGAGACCAGGAAAATTTTTTCCGTGCGCTCTTTCCGTGCGCTAGCCCGAAAAAGCCCATCTTACATTATTACTAAAACAGATGAAAATAAGGTGTTTTCAAAGAAGTATAATAAAAACATTTTTACTGTACACATACTTACCTTCATATCACCGAAATTTGGTTAAAATCAGTTAAGCCGTTTGGATATTGTCAGGGTTAAATTATACCTATTATTAGAAGCGCAGAATAAGACGGAATATAAAATTTTTCCTTAAAATCATTTAAAATATAAACAAGATTTATTAAATCATAGTTTTTTTTATAGATTTATAGAAATGTCTTTTCTATACAAAACACTAGTACCTACATTTGGTCTACGGCCTTCGTGGAGTGGTAAAGAATAAAAAACGACCCTTGATTGAAATCATTTTTTGAAATGAAAAAATTTTTGATCTTTGATTTTAATCTTTTTAAAATAATTTTTGTGACAGATTTGCCAACAATACTTCAAAAAGGTAACCATACAGACAAACAGACGGACATACAACCATAATGTTGGTTAGCTGACGTTACCTCGTATACCATTACTGTAACTATTTTATATGCCGTTATAAATTATTTATACATTTTTACAATATATCGTATATGTACGTATTTTTTCAGTCCCTGATACCCTGGCGCTCGCGCCGCACCTCAAGCAACACAAATTCCCATGTCTGATCAAATCGTCAATGAAACTAATTAACTATAAACATAAAGCCCGGAAGAAAGTTTTTCACCAAATACCAACAGTTACGCCAACGCTTCCTGCAGATTATTAAGCCGACCCTGTATTTTCAGCGATAATAAGCGATTATCTGAGGTTTAAATAATAATAACACCTACCAACAAAATTATGTTAATATTTTGCGTGGCATACTGTTAAATGTATATTTAGTAGCCTCTTTGCCGCCTTATAAATAATACGACAGCTAAAAATAATCCATAAACAATTTTTATTTCATCCAGTACCTTTATTGAATTTATATATACGCCAACTAAATGGAATTTGTTATATATTTATAAAACTCCCGTCTCCATCTAAGAACATTAATAAATTGCTTTATTTTATTAAACCTGTCCGTCTTTACCAAGGAATAGAAGACTTTATGTTTAGATCTAACAGTTATAGCAAAACTACTAGTTAAGCATTCTACAGTTAACTCAAATATTCTGTTATTGGCACTGACAATACAAGAAACCAAAAGTTTTATCATAAATTATTGCCCAAACCTTTTTTTCAACCTATCGACCTATTTCTCTTAGTGTATTATAATCCTGTCCCCGTATCTCTCGTTTCACGTCGCCTGGAAATAAATCAAGCTGTATGTAGGCAACTTTAAATACATTTTAACGAAATGTGCCTAAAACATGCCTTGCGCGCTGCAATATATCGGACTTACTACGCAATTGTAATGTCCCATTTTTTGGAACTGTAAAGATAAGGCATGGAAGTTCTAAGGTATAGAGCGTTTTTTTTGAAAAAAAAATTATTAGCTATGATATTAACCTTCAAAAAAGCCTAAAAATGCATAAATTTAATGAGAATTTGTTCATAATTTTTTTTAATTTTTTCGAAAAACGTCTCTATACCTTAGAAAAAGAAATATTTCTCTAATCAAATTTAATTTGTCCCGAGAGGTACTTTAAATAGCCTTTCCAGAATCCTGCAGTAGCAAAACGGTGTTAATCATTCTAAAAATGTGCGCATTGTAGAGCCTTAAGACCTGGCCATATAAGCAGACAAAAGAACTTTTTTATACCAAGACATTAACTTGTATTGGTCTTTGTGATTATCAAGTATCACTTTTTGTCGGATATATTGATTTGAAGTAAATATCTACTTCTTAGAAGTAAAACTACTACTTTTAAATACGGTACTCATTTGTGCCGAATCTTCTTTTCCTTAAAAGTTATTGATTTTGTTCAAGAGTATATCTTGAACCAACATTATGTTTTTCTTAAACCAATATATTTTACAAGCTTACTATAATTATTTTAATTCTTAAGGCAATGTGACGAGGAAAATAATTTTTTTAAGAGAAAATTTTTAGGTTTATCTTAACCTAAGAATACTAATGACTAACCATAACTCATTTTGATAATTACTCCAAGCAAACTCCTCCCTACTCCTCGAAGCTTAGGTTTATACATAATTTTGGACAGTGGGTATTGGTGATACTTTTAAGATACTTACGTTTGTAAAACAATTGAAAAACATAAACGAACTTTTCTTATGTAAAACTATTATGCGAAATTAGCTCTTTACACTACGCTAAGCTTTTTCTCACCCATAACTATTTTCCGACGGCAAATATACGTAACTTCAAATATTAGATCCAACTTGTGCCATTATAAGCAGATAATCGCTAATAAGAAAGAAAACTAGGGTAGTTCATTAAGTAGATATCAGATTAGTGTATTGTGAAATGAGGTGAAATAATTCTGGACTTTCAAATTATTTTTTCTGTGTGTATGCAGCAATGCCCAAAAATTTCTACTTCTGCAATATGAATTATTAAAATAAATTCAAGAATATTATTCCACGAACAATTAATTTAACGTGGTTATTAATCTCAGCATTGCGGCGCGGAGCCTAAAAAACTGTTCAGCTGCCGGGATTTAAAAAGAAATAGATCTAAAATGTGCTTGTTAATCTAAGGCCAAGCAATAGAGCGATTTGTCGTGACATTAATACTATTAGAAAACCGTCTGCGCCATCATCTAAAAGATGATCCGTAGATGATTGCTGTTATATTTCCAACTCTGAAGTTTTTTCCATTAATTTGTTATAAACATTTTTAAGCAAAAAAACGCGATTTGTTTAGTTTTTTGCTTATAAAATGGAAAGTAATGAAGCAATCTTAATGGTGTAAATGGACGATTTGTAGAGAATAAATACAAACAAAATGAGAGGTCGAACGTCCCGATAGGATAAGTAGCAACGGAGAAAATCCGGAAAAACCGGAAAATTAAGTGTTTCTTTTAAATTCATAAATCGGCCATTTTTTAAACGTAGAGGGCTCAAACTTTGGAAAAAGGTAGTAATTTATGGCTACTTTATGTGTGCACAACCTCGACGCTGTCCGACGATTAGTTTTGCCATGCACAGTCGTCATTTTCAATTTTCAACACACTATTTTGCAACAGGTCTGGATGCTCTATGGATCGTCTGATTTTAATTATTGAAACGGATTTGAAAAGTACAAGTTTAATTGAACAATATGTATATCTTAATTTTTCCATAAAATGCTACGAAACCGGTTGAAAATGCATGTAAAGATGCGTGAAAATGGCCGAGCGCGCGAATATTGGCTCCCCTTCGTTCCGCTTCTCTAACGCTACTCAATCGATTTCGCGCGCTCGGCCATTTTCACGCACCTTTACGTGCATTTTCAACTTGTTTCGTAGCATTTTATGGAAAAATTAAGATATGCATATTGTTCAATTAAACTTGTACTTTTCAAATCCGTTTCAATACCTAATTAAAATCGGACGATCCATAAAGCATCCAGACCTGTTGCAAAATAGTGTGTTGAAAAATTAAAATGACAATTGTGGCAAAACTAATCGTCGGACAGCGTCGGGGTTTTGCACACATAAAGTAGCTATAAATTACTACTTTTCCCAAAGTTTGAGCCCTCTACGTTTAAAAATGGCCGATTTATGAATTTACAAAAAACTCTTAATTTTCCGGTTTTTCGGGATTTTCTGCGTTGCTACTTATCCCATTGGGACGTACGACCTCTCATTTTGTTTGTATTTTTATTCTCTACAAATCGTCCATTTACGCCATTAAGATTGCTTCATTATTTTCCAGTTTATAAGCAAAAAACTAAAAAAATCGCGTTTTCTTGCTTAAAAATGTTTATAACAAATTAATGGAAAACATTTCAGAGGTGGAAATATAACAGGAATCATCTACGGATCGTCTTTCAGATGATGGCACAGGCGGTGTTCTAATAGTATTAATGTCAAAAAATCGCTAATATTTTGCTCTGTTGCTTGGCCTATTAGTTGATATGCAAATCAAGGTCGTTAAAAGCTGAAGAACCATGACCGGCGAGAAAAATGTTGCCGAACTGCACTGGAAAAATGTAAAATTCAGTTATTTACACTTGTCGTGTAAAACCCACAACGACCTTGTTAGATCTACAGGGTGTTTCATAACTCCACCGAAAACACTTTGCAAAAGAATATTTGTTGAAAACTATATTTCACACGTTTTCAAAAAAAAAAGTTCATTCAAACAAACAATACCAAAATTGAAGAGGTTAAAGAACAAAAATACTGATGAGTCACTATAACTAGTGGTCTTAAATGGGAGACACACATTGCCACAGTAGTGAACAAACCAAATAACCTTCCATATCTTATATAAAAAGCATTTCGCAATAAAAAGAGTGACATGAAAAGAAAATTTATACTTTTTTATAAGACCAAGTTTAGAACCACCCCAGTGTGTTTGGAATCCTTATTATGTAAAAGACATAGAATCATTGAAAAAGTTCAAAGTAAAATCACAAAATTTCCTTTAGAATTTAAAAACTTTCCATATGAAGGACAATTAAATAATATATTAAAATTGCCAACTTTAAGGCGAAGAAGATTAAAAAGCGACCTAATACAAACATACAGGGTGTCTGAAAACTTTTAGTACGGGCAAATATCTTTGCTATTAGTGAAGATAAAAACACCAAATTTTAGGTGTATCTTATTGGTTAATCAATCTACTTTTTTATGTTATTTAACTTTTTGATCCCCCTTGAGGGGTGACGTTAGGGAGTTGAGGTCAAAAATTTTAAATGCAACGCTATGCCGTGTCTTTACCTCATTTGAAAGGTCTTCAAAAAAAATATTTCACTGCAAACCCGAGGTCCGTATTTTAATACATTTTTATTACTTAAAAATCGTAAAAAAATAAAAACTTAAATATCTTTATGTCTCTTATTACTTTAAAAGTTGTTTAAAATGACGGCCATGAACTTCTTGGCAATAATAAAGTCGATTTTGGAACTCTGCCAAGAAGTAACACCTGTCTTTCTCGAAAATGTAAGAAATGAGTTCCAAAATCGACTTTATTACTGCCAAAACGTTCATGTTGGTCATATTGAACGACATTTAAAGTAATAAGAGAAATAAAGGTATTTAAATTTATTAATTTTATTTTACGATTTTTAATATTTAAAGGCTTGCCCTTTAAAAACGAATGAAGATACGGACCTCGGGTTTACGGTAAATATTTCTTTGTTGAATACCTTTAAAATGAGGTACCACACGGTATAGGGTTGCATTTAAAATTTTTGACCTCAACTCCACAGCATCTTCCCTCAAGGGGATTGAAAAAGTTAAATTACTTAAAAAAAGTAGATTTATTAACCAATAAGATACACCTAAAATTGCATGTCTCTATCTTTACTAATAGCAGAGATGTTTGCCCATACTAAGACGTTTCGGACACCCTGTATAAAAATTGAGGGGCCTAGTTCCAAAGTGTACAATCCCCAATGTTCAACAAAAATGAGATAGATGGCGTGTCACATGTAATTTTTAGCGCTGAATTAAAATAAAGCATCATTTCGTACTAAACCGGTCGAACTGCAGTTTATTTTTGGTGTAGAAAATTAGGCTTAGTTCCATAACGTACAATCTCCAATAATAATAATTTAGTTCAAAACCGTACAAACTCCCAACTCGTCAATTAAAGCAAAACGTACAATCTCCAATGCATTTTAATACATTATTATTTATTATACAGTAATTTCCAAAGTGAGCAATATTTCTTTCGCGCTAAAATCAGCTGTTTACGTGTTGTTTTAACAGGTCATTACTTTATGGAAAAAATGTTAAAAGCATACTTGTTTATGTTAGTTAGCTAAGTCTGGAGTATGTTTGTTAGTTAAGTCTAAATAAAAATATTTATCTCAATTAAAAAGCGTTATTTTATTTCCAAAGTGAACAATTTACACAAATAAATTTCACTTACTTTAACGTACAATGAACAATCTCCATATGTTTTTTTAAATATTTTTGCAAAAAACTACTTTTTAATCCTAGAACTCCATAAAATATCTATAGATAATAATAACATCTCAATAGAATATTCAAATTTTAAAAAGAAGACATCATATTCAATTTAGATTTTTTTTGTGTTCTGTCAATTTGTATAAACTGGAGATTGCACATTTTGGAACTAGGCCCCTCAATTCAAAAGGACCGTGGACCCCAAAAAACACCACTTCATACATTTCGAATGGTAATAAAGATATTCTGTGGGTAGCTACTCTAAAAAGTATTGTAAGTACCGAATTTGAATAATTTATTTCCAAACGCGTGTAAAATGAATAAAAAAAAAATTAAAATAAAATTTAAATTTTATCATCCTGTATCTCAGAAACCAAGCATTTTTGAACTCATGTTAACTGAACTGTTTTTAATTTTTGGCCAAAAAATCACCTCTAAAATTTTGTCGGTAGAGTTTTTCAACACCCTGTAACACTTTTTGCAATACTTTTCTAAATTCTAAGAGCCATTCTTGGTTAAAGATTTGTTTAACTCTTACTATGTATTAGAATGTCTTTAATTTATTATTTGTTTTTACACCATTTTTAGACTTCAGCTAGCGAATGTGTTCTGGTATCCATGCTAGCAGCAAGAGCGCAGGCACTAAAAAGGTTAAAACAGCAGCATCCTTTTGTAGAAGAAGGAATTCTATTGTCTAAACTGATGGCTTATTGCTCAAAAGAATCTCACTCATGTGTTGAAAAGGCAGCAATGATAAGTTTTGTTAAGTTGAGGATTTTGGAACCAGACGAAAAATCATCACTTAGGGGAAAAACCTTGATGATGGTATGTATAACTTGACAAACATTTAAAAATAAGGCTACTGTATAGAGAAAAGTTGAATTTATACTAAGCTAACATGACTTACGGTTTCATCTCGTCTGGTGTCTAAATGGTGTGAATAGGTGGCATTTTTTGAAACCCATATAACACCTTAAAAAATGGTTTAGCTGATAATATGTTCTATGTTATACACGTTATACCTACTTTACAATTGAAGAGCCAACTGAAAGGTGTTAATGTCATTTACAATATTTAGCCCAATAACCACCTTCTTCCACTCGGTTCTTTAATTATGAAATATATTTTTAGGCTATGGAAGAAGACGAAACAATGGGTTTAATACCATTTTTTGTATCCATGACCCTTGGAACTACTTCTTGTTGCTCGTTTGACAACCTTCCGGAAATTGGAGTTGTGTGTCAAAAGTTTCCGTGCGTTTGGCTTCACGTGGATGCAGCCTATGCTGGAAATGCACTAATTTGTCCAGAACTAAAATATCTTTTGGACGGTGTTGAATACGCAGATTCATTCAACACCAACCCTAATAAATGGCTATTGACAAATTTTGACTGTTCACTAATGTGGGTAAGTTAAAATCGTTTCGTCGTCACCATTTGAGTTCATTGCAGAACTCCAATGAACCCAAATGGTGCTTGACGTGGCGTTTTTAGATAAATGTTGTTAATAAATTAAATGTTTTTAAATGTGATTATGTCCATGTCACTGTCTTTTGTAAACATAATTGTTATCTACCAGTGCAACGCTGAATATTTCGTTCGAAGCTCTTAAGAAGATTTCTGATGAAGGTCAAAAATATGACCGAAACGTCAAATAAATCTGAATAACAACCCACAAAACTGTTAGAATTTTTTCCCCGGGATCCAAAACCCAATAACCTTCAAATAAAAATATATACAAAAAGGATCCAAGAAACAAATCAAACCATAAGCTATATAATATATATATATATATATATATATATATATATATATATATATATATACTATATATATATATATATATATATATATATATATATATATATATATATATATATATATATATATATATATATATATATATATATATATATATATATATATACAGTGACCGGCAAAAAGTTCGCAACATATGGGAAAAATTTTTATTAGGTGAGTATTGGAAAAACTTTTCCGGGGGATCGGTTCTGCATGTCCGATAACCTAAAAATCGATTTTGACATACGTCACGTGACCACTGGTATAGCGTCAAATTAAAAAAAAAATTGTTAATTTACAAAAAGTGAGGTTAGTTGACGAGATATCAAAAAAAGTTATTTGAAAAAATTGCTTAGAATTAAATTCTAGGTCCTTGTGCAAAATTTTAAGATTTTATTTAAAAAAATTGGAAAACTCAATTTTTTTTAAATATTTTTTTATCGATTTACAAATTTCCAGTTTGTTTCGTTTAGATAGCTTGGCTAATGTAAAGCCCATGTATCTGGATGAAAATAAACGAATGTAGTAGTTTTTTCTACAATTGACAGGACAAAATTTAAAAAAACAGGGTTTCGCCGGACGCTAGCTGTTGCAATGATTTGTATCTAGCAGCAGTGTCAAAATTTTAGAGACATTTCAATGAGATTACATTGAGAAAACCTTAATCGTCTTAAATATATCTGAAGTTCGACTTTTTGTAAAGTTAAGGGGAGTAAAATAGATAATAAACAAGAAATTACCTGTTTATTTAATCGAAATTTCATAAACGAAAGCCAATGTAAGAAAAACTTAAAAGTAGTCAAATTCTGTACTAACAACATAAAAAATCATTGTTTTTCCTTGGGTGCACAAAATTTAAAACTCAGTATGACCACCATTTCTCTCCATACATACTATTGTTCTCGAGCGCAACTCTCGATTAACATTTCGGAGCATTTTACGATTTATTTGCAATACACAATTTCTAATGACATTCTCTAAATTTTGTATATTCCTAAAGGGTCGATGTTTGTACACAGAGTTCTTTAGGTATCCCCACATAAAGAAATCTAACGGAGTCAGATCTGGTCAGCGACATACAGATTAAAACGGACTAATATTGCTTGAATCAAGAATGACTCCTTTACGGACGCGCGCAGTGCCACAGGAACGCATGCGCAGTTAAAAGGTTACAGGACGGGTCTTAATATTTGTGTATGGTGGTAGGTATATCAGTTCACATAGAACAGATATTTATGAAAGATTTAGTAAATTTTTAGTTTAATACGCCGATGTCCATGTAGAAATACTTATGGTAATAGGTCGAAAACTTAAAAAATATTTTTCATAAAGATATGGATGTTACCCGCGTAAATTAAAACTGTGAAAGCCAGCTGTGTGGATCCGGCAATCGCAAAGCGAAATAAAGGTTGCTAGCAGATTTCCATCAGCGAAAAGGCCGACATACCGCCAAGAACCCTTTTACAGTCTAGATTCAATAAAGTAAATATTATGTTTACGTGGAAATACGGCGACACGGTTTTTTCGTGACGCCAAATTGAGACATGCCTTCGATACACCCTTTACTAATTCCAGAATGATACTAAAAACGACACGAGACACGAGCACCAGCCACGCCAACACGCTATAGCATTTAGCGCAGTGTTGCCAACCGACAGGAAATAAAAGCCGTGGCAAAGGAAGAGATTTTTTATTCACGGTTTAAATTTAAACACGTATTTTTGTTCCACTCAGCGGCAGTTAAAATACCTTTGTCATTTTTAGCATATTCATGAAACTGTTGACAGCTTTCCTTAAAATTAAAATATATTAACAATTCTGAATGAACAAATCCCTCCATTTTTTAAAATGCTTCTCATTTTTTACCTTCATATTTAGCCTTTGTCGTGCATAAATGGCCAAGTATGCGTTTGGAGTTTTTAAACGAAAAAGTCGTGTTTCTATATGCGCGGCAGTACAGTAAGCTCGTGGCCGTACCTACCTTCGGTTTGAAAAGCCGTAAAAACACTTCGTCGTGTCGTGGCAACACTGCTTTAGGGAGACGCGCTGACGCTACCTGCAGTGTTGCCAGAAGTCATTAAAAAAAAACTTGAGAGTGCTTGCGACTTGCGACTTAACCGCCGAAATTCGTGATAAATCGCGAGCCTGTAATGATTGCACCGGAAGTAAAAATAATAGGATTAAATAATCTTATTCTACTATCATTTATTTTAATAAAACTGAAAAAAATTTTACGATATCAAAATATTAGTAAACAAATTTACAAACTTAAAATATCTATCACTTTGTGCTATAAAAAACGCAATATATTTTTTTATAAATAAAAGTGTAAAACTAGCACAAAACAAAGAAAAAGAAAGAAGTTATTCATCTGGAGTTTCCATCTTATTTTTATCTGAATAAAATACGTGACCACAACCTAACCTTTTAATCGTATTATTTGTGATACAAAAATCGTAGCAATTTTTGTCTCTTGACAAACTTTTGGTATATAAGATGCCTTCTATTGTTTTCACTTTAGGTTTGTTGCGTAGGTAGTTGAGTTTTTATTAAACAAATGTGAAAAAATGTTCTCTCTACTGCTGCTTTCGAGTGTGGTAAGCAAAAAATCTGAAAAACAAATCTAAAGACCCGCAAATTTTAGAGAGTCATCCGAGATTTTTACTAATGAATTTTTTCCCAAAACAACAAGGTATCGTTATCAAAATTGTTTAGTGGGATCTTGACATTCGCCATTCGTTATTCAGATTTTGGATTTCATTTGGATTATATTGGAACTATTTTAACTACGTATATTGAGAAAGTGCAATGTGAAAATAGAAACAGAGTTTCAAACCTCAATTGCAATCAAATTGCAATTTGCAAAGATCAATGTCGTGAGATTCGCTGATTGATATTTCTATAAAGGTAAAAATCGTGAGATTTGGTACTTGATTCATGGGATCGGGAGAAATAACCGAAATCTGGCAACACTGGCCCACGCAAGCAGCCCGTACGAAGCTAACCGAAGCAGACCGAGGACGGACTTCGGCTGCTGCTCCGTTCCTGAATCTAGATTTGTTCGTTGCATAGATAAAGCTGTGTTTATTTGAATTTACTGGCGGACGAACCCGTCTCGTGGTTAAGAATACTATCCTTTTTTAACTACGTTATCTAAACAAGGAGAGCGCGCTGACCGACTGGAACCGGTTTGTCGTTGATGAATTCGGGAACAAGGCTATTCGTATACTGCGCATGCGTTCCTGTGGCAGAGATTTCGCCCATAGTGGAGTTAAATAGTTCTGCGCAACCTATGTATTTTATGAAATATCAGCAGTCCAAGTATGTATGTCGCTGGATCTGGTGATCTCGCAGGCCACGGATTTTCAGAAAACCGTCCTATCCACTGGTTTCCAAATTCTTGATCCAGCCATCTCTTCACCTCATTTGTGGAATGAATGCTAGCTCCGTCTTGTTGAAAGTATAAATTTCTTCTTTCGGCTAATGACAAATTGTCTAAAAAGTCAGATATCTCAGTTTGTAGAAATTCTAAATATCGTTCTGAATTTAAATTGTCTCTAAAGAAAAAAGGTCCCACTATTCTGAGGTTGAAAATTCCGCACCACACATTAACCTTAAAACTATATTGGTCTTTACTCTGAATTACAAAGTCTGGGTTTTCGGTGGCCCACCATCTACAGTTTTGTGAACTGACGGTTCCGTTAGAGGTAAATGTAGCTTCATCCGAGAAAAGAACGTTCTTTGGGAAATTAAAATCTTCCTCAATCATACCCTGGAACCAGGCACAAAAATCGAAGCGGGCGTCATAATCCCTATCTTTTAATACTTGTACAAATTTAGGTTTGTACGGATGAAATTTGTTTCTTTTTAATATCCTCCGCACAGATCTTTCGTGAATGTTAGTGATCTCCGATATTTGACTAACTGCTAATTGGGGTGTTTCTGTGATCGACAAACACACATCCAGAGAACCTTCGTCACCTGTTACCGGTTTTTCATGGGAAACTTTATACTGATTTTGTACCGATCCCGTTTCTTTAAATTTATTGACTAGACGAGATACTGTGGAATAATGGAGGGATTTATCGGGGTGCCTCTCATTAAAAATTGCTGCTGTTTCTCTATGGCTTTTGTAATTATCTCCAGAAATTAAAATAATTTCTATCTTTTCCTGAAGAAGTAGTGTGGGTGCCATTTTAAGGAATAAAATATTAATAAACTTATGTAAAATATCAAACTTAGTAAGATGCGAGACATAAACCAATGACATAGGTTGAAATCAAACAAATTATAATTTGTTTGACATTTTTCCGTTGTTTTTAACCTACTAGATTATTTGGTTGTTTTAATTTCAGAGCCTGCTTTGGTAGTTTTAAGTACAACTAAATAGACCTGGTTGTTAAATTTATGTGCGAAAAATCTTAATAAAATCTTGATACAGTCATTTCATTAGATTCAAACCATTGCAACAGCGAGCGTCCGGCGAACACCTATTTTTTCGATTTTGTCCTGTCAATTGTAGAATTGTAGATCTGACTCCGTTAGATTTTTTTATGTGGGGATACCTAAAGAACCCTGTGTACAAACATCGATCCTTTAGGAATATACAAAATTTAGAGAATGTCATTATAAATTGTGTATTGCAAATAAATCGTAAAATGCTCCGAAATGTTAATCGAGAGTTGCGCTCGAGAACAACAGTATGTATGGAGAGAAATGGTGGTCATACTGAGTTTTAAATTTTGTGCACCCAAGGAAAAACAATGATTTTTTGTGTTGTTAGTACAGAATTTGACTACTTTTAAGTTTTTCTTACATTGGTTTTCGTTTATAAAATTTCGATTAAATAAACAGGTAATTTTTTGTTTATTTATATTTGAATAAACATTATTATTATTATATTATTATTATCTATTTTAATCCCCTTAACTTTACAAAAAGTCGAACTTCAGATATATTTAAGACGATTAAGGTTTTCTCAATGTAATCTCATTGAAATGTCTCTAAAATTTTGACACTGCTGCTAGATACAAATCATTGCAACAGCTAGCGTCCGGCGAAACCCTGTTTTTTTTAATTTTGTCCTGTCAATTGTAGAAAAAACTACTACATTCGTTTATTTTCATCCAGATACATGGGCTTTACATTAGCCAAGCTATCTAAACGAAAAAAACTGGAAATTTGTAAATCGATAAAAAAATATTTAAAAAAAATTGAGTTTTCCAATTTTTTTAAATAAAATCTTAAAATTTTGCACAAGGACCTAGAATTTAATTCTAAGCAATTTTTTCAAATAACTTTTTTTGATATCTCGTCAACTAACCTCACTTTTTGTAAATTAACAATTTTTTTTTTTAATATATATATATATATATATATATATATATATATATATATATATATATATATATATATATATATATATATTATTTATTTATTTATTTGTATAAAATTTTATTAACAATAAATAACGCAGGTAAAAACAACGTGTATTCTAAATTTAAAATACTCCAAATAAGCTCAAAAAGCATTTGCCTTCGTTGTGATTATAAAGTTGTGGCCTTCCCAATGTCCAAAATTAATCATTTAAGACACAAATTATTTATTTTAAATTTCAGGGTTCTGTATCACTGTGTTCTTAAGGGTCGAGTATTTGGTATCTTACAGTGATGGTGTTTTTTGATATTTTTTTTTAGTAAAAACCATAGGATCATCTAAAAATTTGTTTTGATTTTAAAAAGTTTAGTAGCAAAGTTTTATTGATTTTTGAATTATAAGTCATATGTCCGTTTGTTAAGCATATCTAGAAAGATATATCAAAAAAACGAATAAATAAATAATCGTTTTAAATTTGCTTTTTACTAGTGTCAAAAGTATAGGCAGCTGGCTATTAAGAAATTAATATTAAGCCATGCTAACTGTTGAAAATAATAGCAAAATTTTATATAATATTCTCTTCACTTAGGAATGTCGGAGACTTAAAAAGCAGCAAGCACTTTGTCCTGAATTTAGCAGGAACAGATCGTGGCGTATGTATTTCATGGAAGCACCATATACAATCTTTTTTATCATCATCAAAAGTTCTGTCATTGTTACACATACTTTTTCACTGTTTCCGAAGTAGCCCTTTTAAGTTTGGTTCTACCCAACCTACCGTTTTCGTTTAACAGATAAAATTATTTGCTTCTGCGTTAAAAGTCAGCAAAATTCGAGTTGCAGACGAGGATCTTTGCGATCTGCACGAATGTCATTTGCCCAAAAAAATTGCTTGGCAATACATTTTTTGGAATTTTTTTTAACAAGAAAATCCAGATGCACGAATGAAGTTTGATAAGACTATTTCCCGAGCAAAGCATAAACAACATACAATAGTACTATTACTTTCCAGTCATTTTTGTATTTATTTTAATTTATTTATTTAATTTTAACAGTAGGCGGTATACCCGGTAAAACTCTAATAATAATATTTTTACAATTTAACTCGAGTAGTGCTGGAGCACACAATATGGCACTAGGTACAATTCTGCTGGCCGGGATAGTCTTCGAAACTTCTACGCCGCTTTTCCTTAGATTCCCATCTGTTTTTCTACTTGTGATCTCTGCGAAACTTGCACTCTGATCACAGATATTATATACTCGTACGTAGGCATTGAAAGTTTTATTCCACATATCCACAAGAAGCCTAAATTCCACCATCAAAAGCCTTGGTTCTGCAAGGCCTGTAATAAAGCCAGGCTAAAAAAAATTCATGCTCACAAAAGGTTCTCGGTACCTAAAAATGCATTTAACAACAATATAAAAAATAAAGCGCTTTCCTGTTCCAACGAACGGCAGTTCGGGTCACTTAGTCAAAACTTTTGTAGAAGCACTTTTCCGCCCCTGGCCTCTGATAATGAAATTATCTTCACCTCTGAAGGAAAAGCTGTACTTTTTGTTAAACAATTCGCTGCCAATTCTACCCTTATTCCTCCTGCCAATTTTCCTTTTCCAATCGTTATGTCTGTACCCTATATAATTTCCAAAATAACATTTAATTAAAATTCCGTATTTCCTATTTATTTATTTAATAGGTGTATTTTTAAGGTAAGAGACAGAATTCGACTTACATCGGCTCTAGTAGTGGATCCGCTCTATCTGCAACATGGCTATTCTGATGCAACAATCGACTACCGCCATTGGGGTGTACCATTAAGTAGGAGATTCCGATCTTTAAAACTATGGTTTGTTTTAAGAAGTTATGGTATTTCAGGACTACAAAAATATATAAGACTCCATATTCGACTAGCAAAAAGATTTGAGGCCCATGTTGGAAGAGATAGAAGATTTGAAATTTGTAACGAAGTTAAGGTAATTTTTACCTGTCTTTAACAGAAACTAGCTGCCATGAAAAATGACGCTCGTATCCAAACATTTTCTGATCAGTATAATAATAATTATATAATCTCTCTATGTATATATATATATATATATATATATATATATATATATATATATATATATATATATATATATATATATATATATATATATATATATATAAATATATATATATATATATATATATATATATATATATATATATATATATATATAAATATATATATATATATATATATATATATATATATATATATATATATATATATATATATATATATATATATATATATATACATATGTTACGCTCAATAGGCGAATTCGGGCAATGCCCGAAAAAAATACGCAAAACTAATTTTGAGCAACGAATATTTCCCAAAGCCGAAATTTTATTTTTATACGGTTATTTAGCATTACAAAATAAGCAGAATTAGTTTTGCGCAATTTGAAATGTACAAAACTAGTTCTGCACATTTCTGAATGGCCAGCACTAGTTATGCTTGTTTTACAGCCTCCCAAACCCAAATAAAGAGTAAGGTTATGTTGTTGTTTTAGAAATATCACTTAGAACTGCATCCTCCGATATTTCTGGATCTACACAAGGTTTTATTTCATATATGTGCAATAAAAAGTGTATTAACAGAGCATGTTCTTGTCGAAAAAAGAATGTCATCTGCAATTCTAAGTGCCATCATTCAAGCTCTTGTTCAAATAAATATTTTTTTAAACTTAAGTGAATATTTGTCTAAGAATAAAGGTTTGTTTGCTGTTGTATTTGTCAGTATTTAAATAAAATATATTATTTAAATAACATTTCCAACTTTATTTTATTCGGACGCTGAAAAAAGCATAACTAGTGCTGGCCATTCAGAAATGTACAGAACTAGTTTTGTACATTTCAAATTGCGCAAAACTAGTTCTGCTTATTTTGTAATGCTCAATAACCGTATATAAATAAAATTTCGGGTTTGGGAAATATTCGTTGCTCAAAATTAGTTTTGCGTATTTTCTTCGGGCATTGCCCGAATTCGACTATTGAGCGTAACATATATATATATATATATGTATATCTAGGGAGGTTTTCCTATATATAAATATATTATAGAAAATGGGGAATTTTCGTCGGTCCATATATATAATATTGTCGGTAAATGCAAAAGCTTTATCTTTCGCTAGTGCAAAACACAAGCAGCGGCGTAGGAAGGGTGGGGCGGGGGGGGGGGGGGCGGTCCGCCCCGGGTACCATACCTAGGGGTGTGACATCAGTGGGCTTGAGCTCATGCCATGGAAAATATGGTCATAAAAATCAGTAAAAAAAACAAAAATTTATTATTTGTCATTATTATAATCTAAAACAAAGCTAATCTTTATAAATTTCATACTCCAAATCGCAAGCATTTTTAAATTTCTGTGAACAAACCACAGCTGTCTTTTCAACTTTCAAACACTTCCTTGCATTCTTTATGTTGGTATTGTTATATTGTACCATCATTTATGGTTACGGGCAAAGAAAGGCCAAGGGCATTCAATTTGTTCTTAGAAAAACACGTGTTAGGGAAGAATCGCTAAATCTACATCGGACGCCAAAGGTCATAAATTAAAGGCAAAGTGGTGACCAGAACGCTTTTTTATGTAACAATGGTCAAAATGCTCCTATTGACAGGACTCTAAATTTATTGAATAGAATGTAGATATGTATATTCAGATAGATGCACGTTGTTGGGTTACAGGAGATTGATTAAATCATGTAACTTTTAGTGTTTCCTTGTTAATTGTTGAGATGTTTTTGTACATTTACTCTTGTTGCCTGTTTAATATAAATTTTTATGTCGGCTACCTATTGTTAACTATTTGAAGATTTGATATATTGTAAAAATGGGGATTCCCCGTAAATTTAATAAATAAATAATTAAATTATTCTTTGAATATACTGTTATTTTAAAAGTATTGGCTTTCAATGGTCATCCCTGACTTAGGGTTGCCAGATCCAACATCTTCAAAATCGGGTTATCAGCGTTTAAAAGCTGCTTAGAAATCTGGACCTGGGTCAAAAAATCGGGATGCTATTTTTTAATATATGAATAATATATGAAATAATATTTATTTAATAAATGAACTGAAAAGCAAACATATAAACTTTTAATGAAAATCAAACGTAAAAAATATAGTATAGATTTAAAAACCATACATCTTAAACTAAGAACAGTCAGTACCACTTAAACTAAAACTAAATTTTAAAAATCGAGACACATCGCTGATTTGAAGAGTGTAGGGGCGCAGGACATACCCTTTGAAATCGGGACTGTCCCGATAAAATTGGGACGTCTGGCAACCCTATCCCGGCCAAATATTTTAATTAATAAAATAATATTGTTCAGTTTTATATTTGTGGCGTCAGTGTTTAGTGTGCCTAGTGATTGTAAAAATGCGATACTTACAATTAATATAAAAGAAAATTGTTCTTACTTGTGAAGAACTTTAGCAAAAACTGGATTGCTTTAAATTTTTTGGAGTTTATAATCGAATAGAATCGAAGATTTTTTTTAATTGTAGGGCTCTATTAATTATTTTTAAAAAATTGCCCATTTGAAATTTTTCCTATTTAAAAATCCAGAAGTATCAATAAAAATGTGAAAAAAATATTTTTTTGATAAAATAGAAATTTTGTCGCCAAAAGTAGATAATCCAAATGGGTTAGTTTGGGCGTGGCACCCAAAAAATTTTCGTTAACCTTTATTCCCTACCATGAGGTGATACCGTTGATACCCGCCCCGGGTGTCACTTACCCTAGCTACGCCGCTGAACACAAGACCGTAAAATGACAAGATAAAGTAGAAGGATTATTCTTTTTGATTCTGGTCTGGGTGCCCTCCTGCTATCGCGATTTCTGGGCCCTTACCCTTCATCAGGCAGGCTCACACTCAGGGTGGCTGACGAACAGACCACACCTTTGACCAGAATCAATAAGAGACCTTATATCCAAACGTTCGAAAGGGATAGGTAAGATGTAGTGGCTCGCGCCAAACTACTTTTACGTAATATGTTGTTCCAAAACTTGTGGCTGCTAACATAATAAGTAAAATAATGTCCAACTTCTTCGACAGTACAAGTGCACCACTGTACGATAATATAGGGAGGTTTTCCTATATATATATATATATATATATATATATATATATATATATATATATATATATATATATATATATATATATATATATATATATATATACATATGAATGTCCTGAATGACTCACTGACTGACTGATGCATCATCGATTAGCCGAAACCGCTGAAACCATACATATGGAATTTGGTCAGTAGTTTAATTTTATAATGTAGAGACTCACTAAGAAGGGATTTTTCAAAATTCAACCCCATAAGGGGGTTCAAAGTTTATATGAAGAAAAATATTAGATGGTCCTATTAACTCGAAAGTTGGTAGAAGTACTCTAAAAAATAAATGTTTAAACACGTGTTTTACAGTTTTCAATAAATTAATCCCTAAGGGGTGAAATGTGGGGGAGGGGGGGATAAAAAAAGAAGCGGCGGGAAATTTTTCCAAGATGTTAACTAATATGTCATTGCCGGGGTTATTGAGCTGAGAAAATCTAATTTTCTCTAACAGTTGTTAAAAATATATATATCGGAGGGGGCGGGGTTATAAAAAGGCACGGCTGGAAATTTCTCCAAAAATGTTAGATGTATCATTTTTGGGGTTGTTGAGGTCCGAAAATCTAATTTTGTCTAACAGTTGGTCAAAACTTAACGGTGGCGGGGGGTATGAAAAGAGCGATTAACAATTTTTTTCTGAAATGTAAACCAATATGCCAGTTTCGGGGTTATTAAGGTCCGAAAATTAAATTTAGTAATACATTGTGCGATTTAAGAAATTTATATAATTCTGCAGTTCTCTCTGAAAAAAAGGCTTTTTTTAACACCACTTTCAAAAATTGAAGGGGTAATGCCATGGATTTATTAAGAATGGGAACGGGATGATTTAACATTCTTTGAAGCCAAAACAAACCATTCTAAACGACACTGTAAACACAATTATTTGTAAACATTGGCCACATCTTATTTTACCTTATATTTTTGTACAAAAAATACGTTAGAAGCATCACAAGATATACTAAAAGTAATAAAAGCCCTAAAATATTTTATTTTTCTGCTAAATAATAATTAAAATTTAAAAAGGTTTTATTATTTATAGGATACCTATGTTATTTCTAAAGGTGGTTATTTAAAGTCGCTCCGAGTCATTTATAAATCTATAAATCGCACTTTTTCTTTGCTAGTTCATTAGACAAAGACGTACGTGTAACCGAGTGTTCAGACCGAGGTTCAGCCGTTTTCCTAAGCAACCAGCACAGACAGCAACGCTTCTGAGCTCCAACACTCCAATGCTATTTTATCTCTTTCTACTACCATTCTTGATTCAATTACGTAATTCGTAAACTAATCTCCTGGGGGAAATGTTGTCATAACAAACAACAAATATAAGGCTTCACGTTCGATACGCTCACAGTATACGGACATATAATCCTTTCTTAATAAATCCATGGGTAATGCCAAGTTGCTTTGGGGGAGCGTGAGAAAATTTGAGATTCATAAACCCATTGAGCACTTTGTTTTACCGGACTGATGTTTGCTTGATGCCAGTAGAGTGAATAATGATTTTGTTGAATCAGCCAAGTGTAGAACAACTAATGCCACATACGTCGATACATTTCTTAATTCAAACTTCTCTGATGCACTTTTTAAATACGGTCACGCTGGAGATTGTGAAGGAAAAAATTTTGAAACAGAGACTTTATCTAGTGGGTTTTGATCAGATTTCAACAAGAATGTTGCAACTTGCTCTCCCTGATGTTGTCGCTCCCTTCACCCATATCATCAATTGATCATTGGAGCAGGGAATAGTCCCGATAATGTGTAGCTATCCTTTAGTTAAACCTATTCCCAAGAAACTCAAGAATCAGATATCTTCTGTGGATGGATTAAGACCGATCTGTTCCTCTCAAGATTGCTGAATCTGTCTTGCATGATCAGACTATTGTGTTTCTTGAATAAAATCAAATAATCCCTGATGTTCAGTGTGCCTATCGAAAGGGCTACGGTACCAGTTCTACACATTTGTTGTGTGGTCGATGACTGTTTAAGGGCGACTCTGGACGCGTAACGTCTTTAACCCTTCTCGAGATGTCTAAGGCATTTGACTCTTTGAATTTTGATTGCCTTTTGGCTAAGCTGCATTACTATGGATTTAGAGGTATAATTCATTCGCGACTGGTTTCGGAGTTGTCTAACTCACAGATTTCAGAGAAGAATTATTGAGACTTCTCGGTCGGTTTTATCCTCCTCTTGTAGGTCTCTCAGTTCTGACGTCTCTCAGGGGTCGATCCTCGGTCCCCTGCTATTTTTGCTCAGCATGGCTGATCTTTGCGATGTTGTGAGGTTTTGCAGCCTTCAGTTGTATGCTGATGATATTCAATTGCTACTTGAGTTTGATGCGGGTGATAAGCAGGACGCGTGCATCAAGATTAATAGTGATCTAGAACAATTTAGGATGTGGGAGGATAAAAATAGTCTTCTTTTGAATCCTTCAAAATGTGAACATATGTTAGTTGGTACCATTAAGAATAAAAAAAATATATTGGCTGATTTGAAATCAAAATTGATCAACAGCTAATTGTGGAAACCAACCGTGTTAAAAATTTGAGCCTTTATATGGATGATCAATTAAAATTTAACAGCCATGTCAATCAAATCTGCAAAAAGATCTATCTTAGTCTTAAAAAACTTTTTCCATTTAAAAGGTTGCTTGACACGAACATAAGGAAAACTTTAGCTGCATCCCTTGTCTTGCCTCATTTCAACTATATGGATGTCCAATCAAACCCAACCCAACCCAACCCAATCCAACCCAATCAAACTGTAGGAAAAAATGCAAAACCAAGCTGTCCGTTTTATAGTGGATGTTTCACGCTTCTCACATATGACTCCTTTCATCCCTGATCTGTTAAAGCTCATAGAAAGTAGATTTATACACTTTGTATGTTTTATTGCGCAAATTCTCGGTAACAAATCACCTAAATATCTATACAACAAATTAACTTCAAGAGGGCGTATTCATCATAGAGACCTGAGAGACATACTGATAAGATTTGAGGTGTATCTTGCACCATGCATAGCCAACAAACAGTTTTCTTGCTAAATATCCTGACACGCGCGTTGATCTCAAAAATAAAATAAGTCGTGCAATGCGGATGATACTTTTCTCTATCGATTTAGGGCTTTTTTAGTACTTTTTTTCGTTAAATATCTAATTTGGTTTAGAGTCAGCTTAGTGTATTTATGTATACTTTATAGTTAGTTTTGTTTATACTATTTTTTAAAGTATATACAGTAATTATTTTTAGGGCAAAATTTTTAATAGCCCATGAGTGTATTTTGTCCTTTTATGAAATTTGACACAATAAAATTATTATTATCATTATTATTATTATTATTATTATTATTATTATTATTATTATTATTATTATTATTATTATTATTATTATTATTATTATTATTATTATTGTTATTATTATTAATTATTATTATTAGTAGATATTAGAATGTTTTGGTAAAGGAAAAAAATATTTTGTAATTTGCGAAAGAAAGTTAAATTTTTGCGGAGCCTGGAAAAAAATTAACACGTTTAGGTATTTTATTTATTATTTTTTCTAAACAAATTTTACATCATTTTGTCGAAAATTTTTAAATTTAAAGAGAAAAAATGTGTTAGTACAAAGTTATAGTCACTTGATTTTTTTTTAATTATATTTTAGGTTTAAAAAAATTCAAAAATGATCATAACGTTCTACTAACACATTTTTTTCTCTTCAAATTTAAAATTTTTTGACAAAATGATGTAAAATTTGTTCAGAAAAAATAATACTTAAATAAAATACCTGACCGTGTTCATTTTTTCCCCATGGGGGGATCCGCAAAAATTCGACTTTTTTTTTACCAAAACATTCCTAGTAGGCTCGCTATTAAAAAACCTGAATTTGGCATGGGTCCCGTAAGGAGCAACAGAGATATACAAATTAAAAATTTCACCAGCCTCCCCTAACAGGTATCTATACTTATTTAATTATTTTTGTCTTTGCCAGGTTGTCCATATTTAATGTAAAATTCGAAATATGAAAATTAATATAAAACTCGGCGGCGCTCCGGCTCACACTTTGGGAAACACTGGGCACACATTCGTGTGCGATCGTAATTTTGTGACCACGTGATATTCTGATATATAAGCGTCAGTGTCGCGTTTGAAAACTAAGCCGTGCGGCTCACGTGAGCTAACAAACCCTAATCTATGCACGTGAGTGAGTGTGACAATGAATGCAACAGTTGTTGATTGTTTTAATCATAACCTCTTTTGTAAGCATTTGTAGAACGTTTAAAGTTATAACTGTCGTTTTTTTTTTATTAAAACTGCTCTTAAACCGTAGAAAATTAAACTAAATTTTACTTTTAAGTTGCTCCGAATAAAAGAGCGAGAGAGATAATTTTATATTATTTTTTAAAGTTTCCTTCTGACTTAAACTTTTGTTTCTTAATTTTCAGTTGGGGTTAGTATGCTTTCGCCTTAAAGGTCCAGATAAGCTTAATGAAAAACTGCTAAGTAATATCAATGCTTCAGGAAAACTTCATATGGTTCCTGCAAATGTAAATGAGAAATATGTCATCAGATTTTGTGTTGTATCACCAGATGCTACTGATACTGACATAGGTAGGTAAGCGAACTATGATTTCGTATTTTTGAAAAAAATTAGACATTAAACTGTTACATTTAATGGAATAAGTAAAGAAAATAATGGATTTCTATGTGATAATTATAATTTTAGGTATAAATGTGTAAGCACGTGCTGAGTTAAGCGTTTTCGGAAATTGTACACGGTTTGCCAAATATTAAACAAAATAATCGGTAGGGGAAAGGCAGGCAAGATGGCATAGCATCTTTAATTTTTCGAATATTACCTTATCATTAAAGTTCAAGCAACAATTCTTAAATCTGGTGATAGCCAAGGGTATTCGCAAAGTATCTTGACACAAAAATGTTGACTTCTAAAATCCATTTAATACAAAAAAAAATCGAATAATATACATGCTAAAATCCATCTTGCCCGACCGGGTCGGGTAAGATGGCATTAGGCAATAACACTACACTAACGACTCGTAATCTTATCTTAACGCTGGTTAAACTTAAAACTGAGGTGTTTTCTAGTATTAACTGCAACTTTATTTTTATCTCCAACTCGACGTCGCAGGGTAGTCGCAGGTACGTTGAAAGTTTTACTTGCTCGAGCCCATCCCATTTATTTTTTCCTAACTGCTTCTATAGCTCTTGCCATATTAGCCTCATCACAGCTTCCTCTATTTGTTTTTCTTTTATACAAGTAAACCATTTAGAAAAAAGAATAAAAATTCTTGTAATCCTTTGTAACACAAACAATAAAAATAAAGGGGCGGGCAAGATGGAGTACCCTGCCATCTTGCCCAGCAGACGGTTAATACATCCAGAAGAAGACAACACTCGATAAATCGACATGATCCGCCCGCTGACTTTTTACGAGGGCAAGAGTTTTCACAACGACTAAAACCTTAAACTACGAAAATAAATTACGGATGATTATATTTTAAATAGGTATGTTACACCTTATTAGTAAAATAAAACTACCAAATTAACAAATCAACAAATACGCTGCTTTTATCACTTATCTCTAGATTCTAGAAGAAATCGATAGATCTACCGATATATCGGTACGCCTAGCCACCTTGCGTATCTAATTCTATTTTTTGTGTTCACTGCCATCTGTTGGTCTAAGATGCCAACATTAATACTTGCGCTCTATAGTGTTAAACCTCCCACTGTTGTTTGTATATATATATCTCGTTGTGTGTAAAACTTCTTTATGTGCTGTCATATAATTTACATAGGAAAAAATGCAAAGTGATTCAAATGTACCGATGTCGAGGGCGAAAAAACTCAAAGAATCGAAATTTAATCGGCGATGGCTCCTTTCCTATAAAGAGTGAAGGAACTATGTATTTCGACGAGCTCTTTCCGATGACATAATTATATGGGATTTTAATTTGAACTATTTTGACCTCACAAAAAATTTCAAACCGTGAAATATTTGGGTCAAAAATCGAAATTTCCAGTTTTTCCCAAATATATCCACTTCCAGTGATTTTAGGTTTAGATAAATGTATTGCAAAAATAAGGTATTTGAGATTTTAAAGTTTTACTCATGAATCCGTTTTTCGATCCGACGTTTTGTTTTCGAGTTATTAGGTACCAAAGAGGGGTTTGCAAATGGTATTGTTCGACCTAAATCAATTCAAAAGAATTACTTGTCATTTTCCTATCCTAACCAGTTTCAATAGAGTTCTGAAGCTCAGGTTCCTTTACAACCTCCAAAAATTTACATCGATTTAGTTGACTTTTGCGACCTGTACCCAATTTCAAGGGAAATCGCAGAAATTTCGAATTTGACGCTTAATAATTTCGAAACGAAACATCCTGTATAATTGAATTTTTTACAGAAGCTAGTTAAAGTATTCCTCTATTAACCCAGAAAATTCGATTGCTCCCCCTCCTTGCTTTCCGAGAAAAACAAAAACTGCTTACCGGCCAATCCGATAATAATCAATTCGTTCTCGAATTGATAGGGTGAAACGGAACTGCCGATCTGAAACAGGGAAACAACAAAAGTAGATTTTTGCCAAATATAAAATTCCATTACCTACTCCGAGAAAGAATTTTCAACAGTGCTTATAAAGCTTTATCAAAGCTAATTTTTTAAAATGTGACTTTCTACAAACAGAGTTTGCGAAGCGTTATCGCAGCTAACTTTTTCAAAACGTGGCTTTCAACAAACAGGGTTTGCAACGTTATCGCAGCTATTTTTTTTCAAAATATGACTTTTAACAAACGGAGTTTTGCAAAACGTTATCAGAGCTATTTTTTTTAAAATGTGGCTTTCAACAAACAGAGTTTGCAAAGCGTTGTCGCAACTACTTTTTTTTTTAAATGTGGATTTTAACCATTGTCCTTCAGCTAGAGGAGACTCAACTGTTTATTCATAACTAGCCTTTTCTTTGCTTCATACGTTGTGCATGTATAGGACAAAGACGACACCACCTGAACCGACGTTGTCACTCTCGCTCTAAATTTTGTCACCGTGCAATGGAAATAAATTACTAAAATTTAATTATCATGAAAAATAATGTATATATTCTATTAATCCTTAATCGTATGCTTTGACCTGTGGTATTTATGGCTGTAGATAAGTAAAGTATACCATAGTAACTGCGTTGTATTAGTAGAGTATATCAATCTGCAAATATGCTACATAACTGAGAACCTGGCAATATCCGTTCTCAAAAAGTTGGTGGGGAACCATATAGTTGGCGGGGTAATGAATAACTTGAGAATTCCTGACTGCTCGAAAACGTAAATATCTAATGGTATCTGTACTTGATTCTAAATTAGTGCTTTCAACAAACAGAGTTTTAGACCGTCGGATAGCGACATGTTTTAGGTTGCGATTTTTTTTGGCTGCCTTTTTTAGGACTGAAAGGGTTAGTTTATTAATGAAGAAAAGTCAGGTTTTGACCCCGGCCCGGGTATCACCAAAATGAAAATTGGATTTTGATTTATATAAAGTCTATGTGTTTTGTGACGATATTATATTGTCTACCATGTGTATTAAAAGAAATATATTGTGTGATTGAAAAATAATACATGCAAAAAAAGCCAAACGGTTAGCAACGGCCAAAAGGGTTAAAGTGTCCGAGTGAATTTGTAAGAAAAACGAAAAATTTTCCGCGATTTTTTAGTGTCTGCCAATGGAAAGTATACGAGTTTTTATTATAAAACAGTCGATAAACAAATTGGCAAACGGTTTGCACATTGCCAAGTCGAATTTCCTGCAGAAAATTATGTGGAAATTCCAAAGATTTTTCCTTGATTTTTTCTTGTCTGCCATCATAACTATATGAAGTTCATGAAAAATTGTTGAGCAAAAGCAGCAAAAGTGTGAAAAATGGTGGCAGACGAAAGAAAAGTTGTTGAAGCACATATGAAAATTTCTGTTAGTTTTTCTGTCTGCCCTTTCGTATTTAAGTTGAGAATATTGTTTTACGCTAAAGTTGAAAATGACAGACAGATCTATAATAACCAACGTTTGAAAAATTATAAAAAAGAGCGCAAAAATGAAGGAGGCCGGTGCTAGATTTATGACTAATTTTCCGCGATTTTTCTATCGGCCATTTCGTATGAAACATTTAAGTTGTTGTTCTAAGCTTAAGTAACAAACGGCATAATATATATAATGTCCAACCTGAGGAACTATGTAAAAAAGATCGCATAATTCACAGAGAAATCATATCATTAAAAAACCTGATGTGAAGTATCTGAAAAATGTTTAACTTTATAATCACTCTGCTATTTAACAGTCTATTCTTCATGGTATTTTGTTATTCTGACATAAAATAACAATAATAGCAAATGAAAAATCGATTTGTTTATACCATTTGTAAGCTAAAGTCTGCTAATACTTGTTTAACAAAGGATGTCAAATTGCTGTGGGCTCTAAAATTTATAGAAGTATTAGCGATATCTCGGCTTCCAGTCAACGTATTTTCTTTGTTTTAATCTGTAGCTTTTAATCAAGAGCTGGACAAGAACATAACAAGTGATAATGCATTCATCTAATATCTGTTTAACAACGTAGTATTTGTTTAACGACGTCGAGCCCCAGAAAAAAACACATTTCGTCATTTTTTCGTCCAGCTGTTGATTAGAAGCCGAAGATTAAAACAAAAAGAAAATAGGTACGTTGCCTAGAAGCCGAGATATTGATAATATAAATTTTGGAGCCCACAGCAATTTGACATCCTTTGTTAAAGAAATATTAGCAGACTTTACAAATCGATTTTTCATTTGGTATTACCATTTTGTCAGAATATCAAAATAACATGAATAATAGACTGTTAAGCAGCAGAGTGATTATAAAGTTAAACATTTTTCATATAGGTACTTCATACATCAAAGTTTTTAATGATATGCTTTCTTCATAAATAAAATTATAAGATCGTTTTTACATCGTTCCTAAAGTTGGACATTCTAAATCGGTCTGCCGTTTATTACTTAAGCTTAGCACAACATCTTAAAGTTAAATACGAAATGGCAGATAGAAAATATCGCCGAAAATAAATTAGTCATAAATCTTGCACCGACCTTCTTAATTTTAGCACGACTTCCAGTCCTCGATATTAATTAGAATAACCATGTAGTAGTCCTCTGGGTACTCAATAACGCCACTCTATATTTAAAGAAGTCCGGGCTTGTACACCCATCATCTGCCTGAACCGGGTATTGCGTCTTCATTATTCCTTTAGTGCTCGCTAAGAACGTCACGCGTTTCGCCTAGCCAGAATAGTTGACCGAAGATCTAAATTTGTAATTTGTGTTGTTTGTTATTGGAAGAAAGGTACGAGATCTTATGTAAGTAAACTTTCATTTATATCAATCATTATTTTTAGCATGGGGAAAGGAAAGAAACGTTCAGGTTCTCCCAGTTTTTCCAAAAGAGATCTTTTAAAACTGATAAAAGCGCTGGAAGACACTCTCAGCAGAGAGAGAGATACACAGAGACCTGATTCGTTTCGTTCCCGATCTCGTTCGAGATCATCAGCCAGTACTACGACGACACAACAACATAGATCTCACCGTCGCAGTCGTTCTCGCACTAGTCGTGCTCAACAACCTAGCTCTCACCGTCGCAGTCGTTCTCGCACTAGTCGTGCTCGAGAAAGAGACAGAAGGGGAAGGAATGTCAATCGGTCGCCGAGCCGTAGCCACGGGCGTAGCGCGTCGAGAATGTCGATATGGCCTCCGTCAGTCAACGCTTGGAACAAGGACAAGGAATCAGTATCGGGCTTATCGCGGCAGCGGCACTTGAATGTGTCGATGCCGTCTGGTATGAAGGAGAAAGGACGTAGCCAGAGTGTTGCGGACTTTCCGCACCAAAATGTGGTAAATACAAAAGATATGGATGAGGGGTCTAGCCTGTGTGTTGGAACACCTTGTCGCTCAGACAGCCCACAACATCGTGATACACCTCCTTTAATACTAACCAACGATACAGATTTAAACGAGGACGTCCTAAAAATTTTAGGCGAGGATCCACAAACAAAAAATAAATTTAATTTGGCATTACACTCATCTTTGTGTTCTAGATGGTCTCACATTTTAGCACACAATATTTCAGATGATGATCGAAAGAATTTATACGAACAATATAAAATTCCCCAAAATTTATTAACGTTAAATCCACCCGAAATAAACCCCGAAATTCTGCCTCATATCTCTTCATATCATAAATCTAGAGATGCTGGTTATGTTGGATTACAAAACCAACTTGGTCACAGTCTAACTGCTTTAGGCACTACTTTAAATTTTTTACTTACTGAGAAGGAATCAATTTCTGATGATTTAAAAGATTTGCTAGGTCCATTGTGGGACTCGGGTCGTTTACAAGCCAGCTTCTTTTCCAAAATTTCGCAAATAAGGCGCACTGCAATTATTCAGGCCCATAATAAGCAATTTCAAGAAATAGCAAAAACTACCTGTCCAGAAAAATATTTGTTCGGTTTGGATTTGGGTGAAAAGTTTAAAGAGGCAAAAGTTTTAGAGAGGATGGGAAAAATTTGTTCTCATCAGCTTCTACATCCAATCCAAAAAATAAAAATTATAGCACTGCTCAGGCGGAAAAAAGGGGGGGGAAGCACATATTCGGAAAACCGCCAACGCCCGTTTCGCCAATGGAGGGAGGCGAAAACTGTAAAAGGGCAACACAGTCCCTCGAAAAACCCTTATCAGTACAGCAGCTTTCGGCGGAACAAGAAATAATGGTAAGTACTGTTAGGTTCGCAGGAAGACTAAAGTATTTTATTTCAAATTGGAAGTGCCTAACTTCCAATAAGGTTGTGTTGTCCTGGATTAAGGGTTTTAAAATCCCTTTTTCTGATACCCCAATACAGGGAGTCTTGCCTGCAGGCTTACATCGGAGGGATAGAGATAGTAACATACAAGAAGCTATAAATGACCTTTTACAGATTGGTGCAGTTAATCTCTGCACTGACTCACCAGGCCAATATTTATCCAGTTATTTTTTAGTAAGCAAACCAAATGGAGAAAAGCGTTTTATACTTAATTTAAAAAGATTAAATAATTACATTAATGTTTCTCATTTTAAGCTGGAAGAGCACCGAACGGTGTCAAGAATGATCCAAAGCGATAACTATACTTATGTGTACTATAGATCTACAAATCGCTTATTTTCTTATTCCCATAGTTTCTAGCCACAAACAATTTTTACGATTTAAATGGAATGGAAACCTTTACTGTAGTGTATTTTACTTATTAAAAGTATAGATGGGTGAACACATTTTTAGCTGTATGCAAAAACTAACCGATAAGAATGGAATTTATATTTTATACGGAAAGGGGATTTTTTACCTGTGTAAAATAGTGTATATATATATATATATATATATATATATATATATATATATATATATATATATATATATATATATATATATATATATATATATATATATATATGTATATATATATATATAGATGTTATTGAATAAACTGAACATAGTAAAATATAGTCTTGCGTCTCATTCAAATAATTATAACTACCCAGTACTTCACATTTACGAATTTTCCTGTTTACCATTTGGTTTGTCTTGCGCGCCTTACGTATTCACAAAGATTGTTAAACCAATTATAGTTAACCTTCGCAGTGAAGGAGTTGTTCGTGTAACCTATTTGGATGATTTTTTGATCCTTGGTTCTTCCTTCGAAACTTGTTTAAAGAATGTTAAATATGTTATTAGTTTGCTCAAATCTTTGGGTTTTGAGATTAACATTGCGAAAAGCGTACTCAGACCTACAAAAATTCAAAAATTTCTAGGTTTTCTTTTTAACTCTAAGGATATGACAATTTCTTTGCCAGAAAATAAAAAACAAAATATTCAAACATGTGTTAACAGATTCTTAAACAACCGAAAATGCACAATTAGGGAATGGGCAGGTCTTATAGGATTGTTAATTTCGGCTTGCCCTGCAGTAAAATTCGGTTGGCTATATACCAAATCATTGGAGAGAGAAAAATACCTAAAGCTTAAAATTAACAACAAAAATTTTAATCTCTGATAGCGTTAATTCCGATTTAAACTGGTGGAAATCGCATATTTTATCATCTTATAATAACTTAAAGCAAGATACTTTTACCATCGAGATTTATACCGATGCCAGTTTAACAGGTTGGGGTGCTTGTACCAATGACCAAAAAACGAATGGTTGGTGGACAGATGCAGAAAGTCTAGTCATATTAACTACCTTGAACTTAAAGCCATTTATTTAGCAGTAAAATGTTTCGCCAGAAGGTTGCGCAATTGTAACATTTTAATTAGATCCGACAATACAACTGCTATTGCCTATGTCAATAGAATGGGCAGTATTCAACATTTAGATTTAAATATGTTATAAAGGAATATTTGGCAATGGTGTGAGACCAGAAATATATTTTTAATAGCTTCCTACATTAACACACGAGACAACACGGAAGCAGATCAGGAGTCTCGACGATTGTTGAGTGAAACTGAGTGGTCTTTGTCATCTGAGGCTTTTTCCAAAATTACAAATAGATTTTGGAACCCAAAAATTGATTTATTTGCATCTAGTCACAACTATAAGTGTAAATGTTTTGTGTCTTGGCACCCTGATCCCAATTCCATAGCTGTAGACGCATTCACAATTGATTGGCATAACCTAGATTTTTATGCCTTTCCACCGTTTAGTTTAATTCTAAGAACACTTTAAAAAATCATCCAAGATAAAGCAAAGGGAATAATTGTTGTTCCTTGGTGGCCAGCACAACCTTGGTTTCCTTTATTTTTAAAATACAAAATAGGTAATAATATACCTTTTAAACCAAAACCTAATTTACTTGTTTGTCCTTTTAGCAGGAGACGACATGATATGTGGAACAGCCTTTCCCTGGTAGCCGCAGTCTTGTGTGCCAGGCGTTCCGATTAAAAAAGGTTCCGGAAAATGCTGTAACCACAATGCTGAATTCTATTTCGTAAAGTACTTTAGCCCAGTATAATAATACTTTTAAACTTTGGTGGCATTTTTGTAGCGAACATAAATATCCAGTGTTTGAGTCAGGTGTTCCTGCAACATATCTTTGATACTAAATCTCATAAGTATGGTACTTTCAATAGCCATCGTTCGGCTCTATCATTAATCTTGCAGGATAATATAGCCGAGGATCTCAGAATAAAGCGGTTTCTCAGAGGTATATATAATTTAAGACCAACCCTACCGAAATATAATATGACATGGAATACTCAACCAGTTAAGCAATATTTAGAAAAAATGTACGCTCTTCAGGAATTATCTCTTAAAGATTTGTCCTTAAAATTATCAACCCTGTTAATTCTTATAACTGGCAAAAGGGTGCAAACACTCTTTCTAATAAATATTGACAAGATGGTGAAAGATTCCAGTGGTTATCAAATATTCATTTCAGATAAGGTAAAAACTTCAGTACACAATAAAATGCAACCTTTCTTAAATATTCCTTTTTATAAAGATAATCCTGGCTTGTGCCCAGCTTTAACTTTAGAATATTATTTAGATAAAACTAATGATATACGAGGCGAAGAAAAATACTTATTTTTAACAACTAGATCCCCTCATTTACGGGCATCTAAAGACACTATCAGCCGATGGATTAAACAAATTTTAAGAAAAGCTGGTGTCGATAAGAAATTTTCCGTCCATTCGACGAGGCATGCATCGACATCTAAAGCTTTTCAGAGTGGAGTATCGTTAGACGTAATTCGTAAGACCGCGGGTTGGTCAAATACCTCTTCAGTATTTAAAACTTATTATAATAGGCCAATCATTAACGAATTATCACAATTCGCAGATTCTATTTTAAATAACTAAGATTTATTGTTATTTAACTGTTTTTTCTTTGATATGATGATGACGTACTCTTAAGCATTTTTTAAATAAAAGCTTAAAATATAATCAAGCCTTAGACTTTAATTCTTGATATCTTAAAATCTTCGCAATGTCTTTAAACATCTACATGGTAATTCTAGTTAATATCGAGGACTGGAAGTCGTGCTAAAATTATATGATCAAACGAACTTACCTGTGATGTTCGATCATAATTTTAGTAGACTTCCAGTCCGAAGATATTAATTTCCCACCTCACCCAAAATATATTTTTGCTCCCAAATTGCGAAGATTATCCTAACCTTTAAAGAAAATGAGGACGCAATACCCGGTTCAGGCAGATGATGGGTGTACAGTTATAGGTCCGGACTTCTTTAAATATAGAGTGGCGTTATTGAGTACCCAGAGGACTACTACATGGTAATTCTAATTAATATCTTCGGACTGGAAGTCTACTAAAATTATGATCGAATATCACAGGTAAGTTCGTTTGATCATATAATTTTTACGCTCTTTTTTAAAAGTTTTCAAACCTTGGTTATTATAGGTCGATCTGTCACTTTTACCTTGAGCTTAGAACAATATTCGAACGTTGAATACAAAATGGCAGAAAGGAAAAATTCGCGGAAATTTTCTTATGTTTTTTACAACTTTTTTCGTTATTTCAATATATGGGCCTGCTCGACTCGTCTGCCATTGTACATAAGAACATTAATTTACAACACACGCTTCATCTTGGACGTCACTTCTTTTAGAATAAGATCACGGAAAAATCGTTTAAATTTCCACACAATTTTCCGCAGAAACTCGACTGGGTAATGTGCAAACCGTCTGCCAATTTGTTCATCAACTTTTTCATAATAAAAACTTGTATACTTTTCATTGGCAGACACTAAAAAAACGCGGAAAATTATTCGATTTTCTTACAAGTTCACCAGGACACTTTAACCCTTTTGCCGTTGCTAACCGTCTGCCTTTTTTTGCATGTATTATTTTTCAATCACACAATAAATTTTATTTAATACACATGACAGACAATATAAAATCGTCCCAAAACACATAGTTTATGTATAATTTAATTTTCATTTCGGAGACACGCGGGCCGGGGTCAAAACTTGACTTTTCCTCATTAACAAACTTACCTTTTTCAGTCATCAAAAAGGCAGACAAAAAAGTCGCAACCTAAAACAAAAATACAATACAAAACTAGTCACAATTATAAAGAACGTAAGGGGCTACACATTGCGTTACATAAGCTACTCCCCCGTTTCACCATTGAAACGCTTATTATTTACTCACAATTGCACTCACAGACCATAATAACATCTTATTTACCTATAAAGTAAACATTTAATTTTCCAGAATTCTCCGGGCCAGACCCGACGCATATCTTTCGCAACTATACTTTTTCTGTTAGTTGCCAGGTTTTTTAACTCAAATCTATCATTCGGCCATACTTGTACCACTTCAAAAGGACCTTCGTGTTTGTTGTCTAATTTGGCTAAGTGGTTATTGCTTGACGGATGAAATAAATGATCGCCAGCTTTAATTTTTTTTTATCTGAGACAGCCCACGTAGACTTCAAGCCTAAGTAGGTACTAACGTACTGTGGGCGTCCGAAGGGAAGGGAAATGTAATCTAGTGACACAGGATTTAATGGATTGGAGGTTGGGAGGGGAAGGGAAAACATCTGCAGGCAGTCCGTTCCATAATCTGGAGACCCTAGGTATGAATGAGCAAGAAAAGTGGGATGTTCTAGGCTTTTGTAGCTGGACACTAAAGGGATGCATTAACGCGCCTCTTGTTGTTCTGTTAGGCACAGCCAAGGGAGGGATTATTGCAGATAGTTCTTCAGAGCAAAATCCGAGGAAGTGTCGGTAGAAAAGGGATAAAACTCCAACAGCGCGGTGATGAGCGAGAGAAGGGAGTTTTCTTGTGAGGACTGGGTCATTGATGAGTCGAATGGCTCTCTTTTGGATAGAATCAAGGATGCTGTGTCAAAGGTGATGCCGCTCCCCAGATATAGGAACAATACTGTAGGTTAGGACTTATTTGGAAAACACAGACTGGGTGTAACTTGGAAGGGGAGAAGTATTTTCTGACTCCAAAGAGAAAACCAAGCTTTTTAGCTGCTGATGTGGCTATTGAAGTAATGTGTTTGTGCCAGCTGAGATCGCGTTTGAAAGCGATGCCAAGAAGATTGAACGTTTTATTGTTCTGCAGGGCTTGGTTATTCATCTAGATGTGGCAAGTGTTTCCGGATTTTTTGCGTAACACGGAGCTGAGTTTTGGAGGCGTTGAACTGAACAAGGTTCTTGGCACACCAGTCTAGGATTAATTGGAAATATTGAGAAAGGGATAGGTGCATAGATCTGCGTCTATTATCCAGCTCTTGATTCGAGACTTGTCTGGAAAAAATCATGTTGGAGTGAAGAGCACTATCGTCAGCGTAACTGTGGATGGGCTTGGAAGTTGAAGAGAACAGGTCATTAAGGCGAAGAAGAAATAGGGTTGGTACCAGGACTGGACCTTTGGGTACGCCACCATTGATAGGATGGAAGTTAGATGAGTGGCCGTCCACCACGGCAGATATGCGCTGATTAGAGAGAAAGCTACCGATCCAGGTACATAGTTTTGGAGGAAGACCGTATGAAGGTATTTTGTTGAAAGGCCTTGGAAATATTAAGAGCAACAATCTGGGATTCGCCATGAACGTCGAGAGTCTTGTTCCAGTTAGGTGTGATGAAGGTAAGGAGATCAGCTGTGGATCTTTGGTGACGAAATCCGTACTGTCTGTCATGGATTATTTTGTATTTTTCTATATATTTTAGAATTTGTAAGTTGATGACTTTCTCCATAACTTTGCTGACAACAGAGAGGAGAGAGATAGGTCTATAATTGGATGGAAGGAACTTGAAACCTTTCTTCGGGACAGACTACACACGAGTAGTTTTCTAGCTGTCTGGGAAGATACTCTGGAGCGCACTGTTTTGGAACAATTGCTGGTATGCCATCCAGACCGGCGGACTTTTTGGTGTTAAGGGATAGAAGAATCTTTTAAACTTGACCTTAAGTATTATATTTTGTGGGGTACAGATGTAGCGGTTGGAAGAGTGCAATTGGCAGGAAGAACGAGGTGGAAGTGGCAGCGAATTGTTTGGCAAATAGTTCAGCTTTTCCTTTAAATGTGGAGATAATTTCGTTGTCAGAGTTCAGGGGAGGAAAAGTGCTTTCTCCAGAAGTTTTGACTAATGTTTTGGGAAGTGACCAGAAAGATTTGCTGCCGTTGGAACAGGAAAGCACTTTATCTTTTATGCGGTTGTTAAAAGCATTTTTGGACTCTAAGATAGTTTGATTGTATTGATTTCTTGTCTCAGTGAAAATTTAACGATTTTCTGGTGTAGTATTTAGACGAAACCTTTTGGCGGCTGGACTTTTTTGAGCCTAGCCTGGTTTTATTACAAACCTTGGAGAACTAGGGCTTTTGATGGCGTAGTTTTGGTTTTTTGCAGGTATGTGGAATGAAACATTCACCTAATACCTACTTGAATAATATCTGTGATACGGGAGCAAATTTCGGAGGAATCGGGAGTGGAAAAACAATCAGGGTTCTAAGGGACAGAGAGAAGAAGTTTCGAAAACCATCCCAGTCGGCAGAACTGTAGTGTCAGATCGTGCGTTCCGGCATGATTTCAGCGAACTTGGGATGTGTAGGACAAGAGACGGTAAGGTAATGAGGCCGTGATCTGAATGACCAAAGGGAGCGCATACAGATGTTAAGTATGGCCATAGATTAAATAATACATAGACGAACACTGGCGTGTAACAAAAATGGACCAAAAAGTGGGCATCCATTGAGACATTTTGAGGGTTTACTGGTTTATGGCTTAGAAATTTGTTTGTCCACAATTACCTATATATCCATGCGTTTATATGTACTATATAGATATATAATGGTGAACAAACAAATTCCTAAACCATAAACCAGAAAATTCACATAAATGTTTCAAGGGATGCCCGCTTTCGATCCCATTTCGGTGTATTCGAGGATTTGTCTATATTCTTTATAGTCTCTGGTATGGCTCAGGATAGGTGGTAAGAAAAAGATCTAGTGGGCTTGGATTATGGGTAGGAACGAGAGGAAAGTATGTTGGCTCCCAACTAGCAAAATAGATCTCCAAAAGGACAAAAGTATTATATAGGTATCCGTTAGTGCTCTTTAAAGAAGAAGTCAATTCTATAATGCCCGGAGTTAAAACCATTTTAGCGAACGAACCAAATTATCCCATAATATAGTTGTAAGAATTAATATACAACAAATATTAAAGCACAAAAGGAAAACAGATGTATCTCCGTTTTATTAGCATTGTATAAATATTTATATCACCTTTTATAAAGCCTTTTTAAAACAGTTATAAAAGATATATACAGGAGCTGTATAGATAGTATAGTAATTGCTAATAAAGATACTATAAAATAGTTTTATATACATTGTATAACAAGTTGTGTAGCTCACTTTAAAACCATTTAATAGAAGTGGTATATATTTAGAGAATACAACTCTTAAAGAATTACTTTACAACAATTTTATAATGTATTTATAATCTTGTCAAATTGTCACTATTATAAAATTCTTATAGCATTAAAATGTAGTTTATTAGAATAAACCGTGTACTAACACTGCGTTATACAACTTAACCTCATTTTCATTCATCCTTACATAAACCTGAAGCCTACAGAAATTTCTCAGTGGAAAAAAATTAAACAAAGTGGACATTTTAAAAGAACCCAAATAATTTCTTTTTAATTTGCAACTCATTGTGAACCAATTTGGTTCTCGAGTTGTATCCACTTCTTTTTGAAATTTGTATGCACATTTTCGTGACCAAAATAATGTATTGTTAGTTTCCCACGATTCTGGAACAATTGTCAACTCCTTTGCGCCCTTTTCTATTGTCTGCACTATTTTAAACATGATTAAACAATTTAAAACCAAATATGTAATAATAATTGCACGACGTGAAAAGCTCTGGATTAAATCAAAACAAACGATGATACAAAATAATTTTTAGGTTAACTCCTTTAACTGTGCTGACCACAACAAAATTACGACTAAATACTTATTTAAAGCAGTTGTTTTTATGCGTTATACGGAAATTATGTTGTATAAAGTGGTCTATCGACGCGCTATACAATAAGGAATATGCACATTTTTTTTTTATTGCTTAAATCGTTTAAGAAAGTCATTACAACCCCAAAACTGCTATTTTGAGGAAAATTACTGCGTTAATTTAGCTAAAAAAAATTTTTACTTTTCGGTATAATTTATTACAATTTCAAAAGGAGCCATTTGCCCAGCAAAAAAGTTACGTCACGAAACTTAAGTGGCAATCTACATTGAACGTGTTGGCGACTCAAATTAAAGTAACGACTTAAAAGGGGATACGGCAACACCGCCATGTCGATGCCTTCTGCTCCCCGCTCCCCTACCGGCCACTTCTGTAACTGTAAGTTGACGTTTTGTCTTTATTTATTTAAGAACTTTTTAGACATTTTAGAATTAAATAATAGGTAATTATTAGTTTAGACAATTGTAGCTAAATAATTGTATTTGGAAATATTTTGGTATGAATCTGGACTATTACAACATTTTTAAAGTGAAGTTTTATAACCTGATTACCTCAAGGACTGTCTTTATTCATCCAAGGTTATGTTGTGTTATTAAGCTGTGGTAATGTTTTTATAAGCGTAAAAAGATCGTCTGTTGGATATAATAAAAGTTAAATAAAACTTAAGAAAGTGTAAGTTCACATCGCTGCTTAAGAAAAGAGGCTGTAAAAATTGCGTGGTCTAATTAGATGAAACCCTATGAGAAGCTGAAGACACAAACATTTCATTTGATGCAGGTAGGTACATCTACACTTTTATTTTTAGCCATTTAAAAACTTTTAAATAACTTTTTCTCGTTTTGAAAGGCAACGTTGAGTTCAAAGTATTAAATGTTCTGTGTTTTATACACACATTACTTATTATAATTTAATAGGTATAAAATAATGTTAGGCAAACTTACAGTAGAATGATATTGCTATTGTTCATTTTTGGATGACATGGATGAAAGTATTGTTGTTATTATAATTATAGAGAATCCGATTTCTGCATTTTTTTAAGTTTCTGTTATGCAGGTACTTAGCTGATAGTACCTAAATACCTACTTTATAAACTGCTTAAACTGCTTTAATAATGTAAAAATGTCCCTACATAGGGGTTATTGATATTGGAGTTAGCTTATCAAGCTAACAATAATAACTAATAGGATATTGTAAAATTTGGGTAGTACGTGATATTTATTATTAAATAATTATATTTTTCTTTAATAAACTAAATTCATGTAGGTTTTTCTCGTGGCTATTTCGAATTTTTAAGGCTCCTAGTTTTACATGTAGAAACGTTTTGTAATATTTTCAAATTGTTTTGTATATTTTAAGTAATTATGCCAGGCATACAAGATTAAAAGGGTTCCTCCCAGAATTTGCTATTGTAATCTCAGCATGACCATAGCAGAACTTAAACATAAGTAAGTACCAAATTTGATTATGAAAAGTAACTACTTGGTAAATGTTAGGATGTGCTCAAGTTAATATGGGTTTTCCTCAAGCCTCGTGCACTCACAAAGTTGCACAGGAAAGAAAGAAATTTTTTGCAGCACATTTGCAACTCCTTTTTCACAAAATCATATTTGATCATGTCTGGTGTTTCACTCCCAATATAGCCAAGATGCTAAATTTATTAAAAATTAATGGAGTTTTCTATGAAGAGATCTAGAGTTCTTTTTACCTTCTATTAATAGTTCCGTTAAAATAAAAGTAAAAACAATATTTTAAAAATGGGGTGCTAACTTCAAGCAGCCCCCCATTATTGCAAAAACAAAAGTATGGCCACAGTCAGTGATGTGAAATGACGGTCATTTATCATCCGTAACAAATGACCATCATGTGACGGTCATATAGGTCATTTATAAAAAATACCCTTAATTTACATTAGTAATAAAACTAAAAGTTTAAGAATACTTTGTAGTTAAAAAAGAATATTCTTACAAAATTTAAAAAAGAAAAGCATGTCCTTAAGTTTCATCATGTTCTTCTACGTCATGTGCAAATTCGTCAGTTATTTCGTTTTTGTCTCATTTTAGAATTAAGCCAGGAATATTCTAAAACGCGACAGAGCACGCGTGATGTCTTCATTTCTTTGTACAAGCCTAAGGTTTGTGCTTTTGTGATGCACCAAACTGCACTAACCTGCACATTTTTTATTCGTGGAAGAAGCCCATAAGCAAAAAGTCAGTGCAGATTAGTGCAGTTTCGTGCAACACACAAGAACAAACCGCTAGTGTGCAATGTCAACAGGTGATCTGCTTTAAGCTTTTTTTATTATTGTTAATAATATATCCTATTTATAAACGAATCAAAAAGTTTTTAGATAGTACGTAATTCGTTTTCTATTTTTCTTTAAATTTAGATTTTTTTGACTTCAGTAGGATACATGATAATTTTTGCAAACTAGTTTATTAGGATAGCCGAAAAAAAAAACTTTTTCATTATTAGTTATTGTTTCTATTTTTAGTAATATTATTAGTATTACCAAACTTGGGCGTTTTAGCTGTTCTTGTGTTCCTGTTGATAAATAGGTGGTTTTAGTTCGTTGTTTTTTAAACATGTTTACTTATTGACAAATTTATTGCATATTATTTACTTTATCGTTACAAATGTAATCACATATGGATTTCTAATTATTTTCCTCTAAAACCTTGCATATTTGTCAGTTTGTGAAAAAAAAAACGCCATTTTGAAGAAAAAAAACAAGCTTTGTTTTTTTTTTCACAAAAAACACGGTTTTTAAAAAAAACATTGCCGTTTTATTTCATTTACATCACTATTTCTATGACGCTCGTGGCTTTTTCTTGCTTAATTCTTACTCTTACGTCGAAGCATGAAATTTAAGAGGTTAAATGACCTGATGGTCATTTATTAATGTGATGTGACGGTCATGACGTCATGACCGCACAAAATGACGAGGTCATATGACAGACTCACATCACTGGCCAGAGTGCTTAATAGTTCTAAAGGAGGTCCACAGTTCTTGATGGTTTTCGAGGTCAGAACTCTTACAAAAAAAAAATATTACGTTTTGTGCTCTTTGGAAAGTAAAATATTCAACAACAAAATATCATTATCTTGAAGCAGAACTGTAGAACTATGGAAACACTAACGGGAACTCATGAGTTGTAAACCAGAACTATTGTTAAAAAATATTTCGTGGGGGCCAACTTCACACTTTTTTAACACTCAAAAATGTAAGTTGTAAACAAAAAAATATCATTCTGATTCTGCAGAACTGTAGAACTATAGCAGCATTAACGGGAACTCATGAGTTTAAAGCAGAACTCTTGTTAAAAAGTATTTCATGGGGGGGGGGGGGGGGGGGGGGGGGTGGGCAACTTCACACTTTTTAAAAAAGGGTTTACAACTTAAATTTTTGACTTAAAAAAGTGTAAGGTTGGTCCCCCGTGAAGTTAGCACCCCATTTTTAAAATATTATTTTTACGGAACTATTAATAAAAAGTAAAATATTCTGTTAAAAAGTAAATAATTTTAGGATAGCGGTTTTTTTTTCTGGGAGTGTATAAATATATATATATATATATATATATATATATATATATATATATATATATATATATATATATATATATATATATATACATATATATATATATATATATATATATATATATATATATATATATATATATATATATATATATATATATATACATATATATATATATATATATATATATATATATATATATATATATATATATATATATATATATATATATATATATATATATATATATATATATATAATTGCTAGAAACTAGCGCGGATCGATACATAAAAAAAAAGAGGAGAATTATTGTGGGCATGTCCGCTGAATGAACAGAATGAAAAGTTAGAATGGTAACCCGTACGACACGTGTTTCTGCTCATTGGCTTCATCAGGCCCACGTATGTGACCGTGCCTCTCAACATAAGTCGAGACGCACAACGTCACAGAAACACGTGTCGTACGGGTTACCATTCTAACTTTTCATTCTGTTCATTCAGCGGACATGCCCACAATAATTCTCCTCTTTTTTTTTATGTATCGATCCGCGCTAGTTTCTAGCAATTTTTTTTCTTCTCTTGGGCTTATAGGATACCACGGCAGTTGGCTATAGTTGCCTCCGTCGGCGACGCTAATTGTTGCCCCCAAAAAAGGGGTCTTTTGGCTGAAGCCACAAATGGGTGTACTGGCTCCTGTTTGTGGTCCTCGTTAAAAAAAAATTTTCTCTTTTCTTAAGGTTACACCCGTAACTGCGTATGTGACGTTGTGCGTCTCGACTTATGTTGAGAGGCACGGTCACATACGTGGGCCTGATGAAGCCAATGAGCAGAAACACGTGTCGTACCTGTTACCATTCTAACTTTTCATTCTGTTCATTCAGCGGACATGCCCACAATAATTCTCCTCTTTATATATATATATATATATATATATATATATATATATATATATATGTTTTGTTTTGTAATTATTTACAGATTTGAAGAGTGCCTAGGACCAGAGGAGCTAACACCCACAGATTCGTAGTTCCTGAAACTGAAGACTGACAAATGTACAAAAGTGCCAGATGAAAGTGCCATGCCATGTATTCTTTAAAGCCCCCCACTTTTTTTTAACAAGATTAACTCACCTTACTAACTTTGTTTTTTTATAATCCCTTTTATTTCTTGTTCTCATATTCTCTCATTTTCTCTAATGTATGGTTCTTGCATATTCTTAGACATGCTGTTTTTATAAAAAACCAAATACTGAAATTCCATCAAATCATTTATTTTTGTAAATGCATTGTACAGCTGTTCAACAATATAAAAATATTTTGCGATAAAATAATGTTTTTATTCTACTTTATAAGATTAGTATAAATATGAAGCAGAAGCTAGCGGCTAGCGGCCGCAGCGATATTAAACGTACACAGTTTTTATGTTTCCCAAATAAGACCTAACCTAGAGTACTGCTTCCACATTTAGAAAGCTTCGACATGAAAGAACTAGACTCTGTCATTTCCCCGTTGACTATTCCTAATAAAACAACCCTGCGTTACCTATGCAGCCCTTTACAGTCTAGCTACAAAAACCTATGACATCCCACTTCTCTCACTCATTCACACTTAGGGTCTCCAGATTATAGAACAAGTTGCCCGCAGATGTTTCCCTTTCCCTCCAATCCTTAAATCCTGTGTCGATAGGTTACATTTTCCTTCTCTTCAGACGCCCACGATTCGTTAGTAGAATACTTAGGCCTGTGTGAAGAGTCCAGTGTGACTCTTAGAATGGCTTCAAGTCAAACAGCATACAGGACAGGCCAAAAAAATAAAAATCGTTCAGGAGTAAAGTATCCTTATTTCGAAAAACGTTATTAAGAAAAGGTGTTTAAAATTAAAAGATATTTCCAATGCCTTCTATATATTTTTTTTTAATTTTAAATTATCCCCTTATGATTTTTTTATATTTAGCTAGAATAAACTCAAACTCAAAAAAACCTTTATTGTCCAAGACTTGTGTAACATTTTCAAATTAACCACACTTAAATCATTTCTGCATAACTTTCATCAAGTTGAAGAAAATTTGTGAAATTTACATATATTTATATTTCTACTCAAGAAAATATTTTTTTTTTGAATAGAAGGTTATGACTTCGTATTTGGACATATTTTTTAATTCTAAACAACTTTTCTTAATAACGTTTTTCTGTGTTTTCGCAATAGGGATACTTTACTCTTGAACGATTTTTATATTTTTTAAACCCCTTAAATAGTCTACACAACCTGCCCTAGGATATATTATACAAAGTATTATAGGAAAGGTGATGGTGTTTGCGCTTATTTTTCAAGAATATGTGTAGTTTAAAATGATACAAAAATATCTGGGATCATCAAGAGCTTAATGTGCAAAATAAAATTTATATAGCTTAAAATTAGCACCTCTAGACCAATTTCCCATATTTTAATACAGAATTACTCCATTCCTTAGAGTATAATGTCAATGAAAGCAGCTATGCATAAAAAAAGAAATTATTCCATTATTTCTAAAAATGGCTATACTAAGGTGGTCATATGGCTTTACATTATAAATAATTGTCACAAGAAAAACTGTCGTAGTTACAGAAAAATAAATTAAATTTGTTACATTTTCTATGGTTTATTATCAATAGGCACTTTTTTACATATCACTGGTTACAAATACAAATATTTATTAATGATAGTGCATACAAAAGTACTTTCACACGTCAAGACTTTATGCTACAACTAAATAATGAGATAATGTTAAAATTTCTTAAATAGCTCATTAAAATATTAAAATTACAAATAAACATTTAAGTATAAAGTACAAACGGAAATGCTTAACGAAGCAAGACTAACATATTAGAACATATTTCAGAAAATTTTGAAGAATTTAAACAACCCAAATATCAGTCTTATGCTCCTCTTACACTTAGACGAGATCTGAAAAATCACCCTCCAAGAAATTCTCGATGCTATAAAAGGCTTTGTTCCTTAAATATTCTTACTTACATTGTAAAATAAGTTGCAAAGAAGAAATTATTCCTAGTGTAACACTCCTCAAAAATATTCTATTTATGACTACATCCTACATACACTGTGTCCAACATGTTAATACGTAAATATATCATTGACCATTCTAATTTCATTAATTTGATGGCTCTTTTTCTTCACAGCTTGGATATGAACTGCTAAAAACCTGAGTGAACTCTGTAGCTATGAAAACTTGTGGGTGTTAATGTGCTGGATAAACCCGTCATGGATAACAGTGCCTAAAAATTAAAAAAAAAATGATTCTCTTTGTTAATGTCGGTAATTAATTTGAAAATATAAAACAGTGCTTAGAAGTGGTTAGAAAATAGGTAGTTTGCACACTTTTGTAATTCCACTCAATTTGAAGCCTACAGAAAAGCTTTTGATAAATTTACAATCATTATGCAACGTTCTTAGCTCTGGTTTTAAAGATTATTATTCTGTAAAATACTGTTTTTACTTATTAAATACATACTCGAGTGAAACTTGAACATTTCTCTATTAATTTTTAACAATCAAATTTAGTAAAAAATATTGGCATAAATTTATCACAGTGACACTTCACTGAATATTTCTTTAGCTATTTTTTTCAACCCAACAGGATATTTCATTGAAGTTATAGAAAAATAATTGGTTACAAGAACTGGCATTTAACCCCTTATAGGTTCCATTACTAAGGCTACGGAGACAGTTCAGTCATATATTGTCCCAATACATAAATTATTGTGAAAAAGCTACATACTTAGCAAACAAGTAATGCCCCTATTTTGCAAAAATAAAACAAAGTTGTATATTTGGCATGAACTATACTTACAAATACGTACTTCAGCTTAACAGGAACCGCCGTTTCAGGATTCCTATTCCAGATTTTCTTCAGGTAAAATCTATGCTCTGACTACTGGTCTATATCTTCACATTTTATTTTAAGTGACTGAATGAATAACGGCTTCCCCTATTAGGATATCTAAAAAGTAATGTAATATTTGTTGTATAACTAAATACATTGTGGCAAATCCGAAAAAGTGCAATAGCTATCCCTCCAAAAGGTAAAACCAACACTACCAACAGCTTTTTAAAAATTTTTAATCATGGTGAAAACTATGTTTGGTATTTAGCCAGCCTCCCTTGTGCAAGAAACGCCAAACTTACCTTGAAATGATGGTCCTCCACCTTTTGTGTCGCATTTGGGACAAAGTATACATTTAATAATCATTATATAACAGAAACACATATCGAACACGATATGTGAAGGTTTTAAAACACTTGAAAAGTGCAAAAACGCATTGAACTAAACAGAAACACACGTGTGTTTGTTTACTTCAATTAAAAAACGGCGAAAGCAAATGACATGAATGACATGTGTCTAGCGAAACCACAGAACAAAAGTTTGTTAGGCGAGACTATTCGATTTATAACCCACGAATTACGTTGACATCAGGTGATAACTTATCTTTCTCTAGGAGTTGCAAATAAAAAAGGATAACCGGTTTCCGTTGGTCTTGGAGTTCACTTGATTACCGGCTTTGGGTTTATCGTTCCGTGGAGGACCAGTAAACAATACAAGTACACAACAAATATTGTTCACTAGCATTCTCCGTCCCTGGTCTGGACGTTTATTTTGTCTGTGTTACTTGTCTTGATATTAATTAAATCAAGAATGGCAGTGCAGAGATAAAATAGCATTGGAGTGACATAAAGTGATCCTGGTGATCCAATTTTTGTCAATCGAACACGCATCTGGATCATAAAATTGTTCAAGTGAGCCCTTCTTCTTTACCATTTGAAATCAGCTGTTTGCAGCGGTGGCAACGTTGGTTTTTCAGTGTGTCGGCCCCTTTATTTGGTCAGCTCTTGTCCTTAAGTTTGTTTACATTGTTTATCTTTGATTATATTCGTATTTTGTTAGTAATCCTTTTTATTAAACAGTAGGAAATATTAAAAAACCACCCTACAGATATTATATTGTCCCAGTATAAAAAAAATTCCATAGCGAATGGCTTCGAAAACTTCATTTTGTCGTGTCCAAAAGAGCCGGTGTTGGAAGAAACTAGGTAGTGGAAAATTAATCAAAAATTTTACATAAAGCGGTATCTATAAAGGTCAGTATCGCCAAATTCAAGTAATCATAATGTTGCTGTACATTTATTTTTATAGTATAATAAACAATAAGTGTTTTTAACTAAATTGTAAAGGCAAATCCACCAGCACTAACTTCCAGCCAATTTTCCGATTTTCTTTGCACAAATGCCGTTTTGGTCATTTATAACCAGTCTGTTTAATAAAATAAAAGGTTTTCTATCGACTAAATATCCTAGTCTTTGGGAAAAACTCAAGAAAATGGATTTACACTGAAATTTACATTACACTAGCCGTGACTAGCCATTATAAAACGTTGACGTCATAAAAAAAGTGACGTCACAAACAAAAGAAGTCCGTTTTACGAGATGTTGGATTTTGCAGGAAAATTTGCAAAATAAAACCTTTTTTTTTGTTAATAAAGCCCAAAAAAAATGGAAAACAGCAACTGTCATGAACATTTAATATATGTAGAGAATACAAAAAAAAATATTTCAGAATTTTTTGGATTACATGCATATTCCCTATTGTTAAGGCACGAGGTCGAGGCTGAAAACAGGGTTGCCGAATTGTATATATTTGAAGCTTATGTGTTTGGGTTCGACAAAAATACGAAGCAGAAGTTGATTCACGTTGTGCAATTAATTAAATAAGTATTTGATTTTAAACCGTTTAAATCATGTATAAAATAATGCAGATAATAGAAGCAAAAAATGAATTATTGACAATAATTGTTCCAGCATCCTGGCAAAATAAGTAATAAATAAGTAAAAAATAAGCAAAATAAATGCTCATACAAACTTCACTCGTTGGCTTATGAAGGTAACAATTAAAAAAAAAGAAACAACAAAAACGTTGGTATATCCAGCCCGTTAAATGATGAAACTTTTTTTATTATAATAAAAATATGGAGAGGTAAAAATTACGCCAAACAAGTTCCTTTTGCTACATGACTTTTGACAGTATAGTAATAAAAGTGTTTGGCTCAAGGAGGTCCCAAAATTTAAAAAGTTTCTCGACTTTTGTCTAGTAATACATTTGCCTACTTAAAAGTTGGCAACGCTTCAAAAATGGTAAAGATGGTATCTACGAACGGCACTTTTAGCGCATACTTAGACAACATTACTCAACTAAAGCCTCGTATAATGACTCAAAAAGAACAAAAACATTGTATAAAAAATCCGCCATGCTTTTATCAGTTATTTTCCTGTTTCGACTAACGCCATTGTGAAACATTAAAGTTTTAAAAGCAAAATACCCATTAATTACTACATTTTTGGAGAAACACCATCATTATATAATTATTTTATCATTTACTTATTAAATCTTGCCCAAAATATTAAATATAAAAAATTTTATTTTTTTTTTGTTAAATTTAACTGAACCTAATACACTCAGTTTATGTTAAAGAGAAGGCGCTTGCATTTTTTACTGCAAAAGTATATATATTTTGTCAGAAAAATTTCCGGCTCACCTAAAATTATCGTATAATTTGGGATTTATTCAAGATTCTATGATTACATGATTATCATATTTTTATATTAAATAAGTAACATCGCCATTTTAAAATTACGAAATGTTATCCATATTGTACGTTCTTGCTGAACGTAGGTTATATATTATTCTTGCGATATTTTGGTGTAGTTCTTCAATATTATAAAATTAAAAAGTTTTTTAAGATTTACCAAATTTTCATAGATCTCTTTGCATCTGTATAACCCCTTATATGAGGTTCATACGATGAATTTGTAACACCTTAAACAACACTGTATAAATATTTTTAAATGCATTATATACTGTGTTATAGGATGCTTAAACAATATGTTTATAATGCAATTTTTATATGCCTATTAAAATAAATGTGTTGTATAAGGCAGCCCAAGGTATCTATCTATATAACAGTTCTATAATTGTTATTTAAGTATGCTTATATAAATTGTATAATGACCGTATAATGCCACAATACAGACACTATACTATTAAAATATTTTATAAAAATGGGCCTTTTTTGGTTCTGTAGCTATCGTATTACGGTTTACAAACTGCTTTTAAAATAATTTGATTTTATCGACTTTCATTGTGTAGCTGTTTATACAAGCATTATAAATATCATTTTGCTAGTTGGGGCTCCCTGATTAAATTAGTGAGCGAGTTGCTAATTGCCAAGTTTTCTGCCGCTCTGCCTTTTGAGTCGGTTTTTGTGGATCCTAGCCAGTGGCGGTTGGTAAAATTCTAAAGTTGTATATCTCTGTGGCTACTTGCGGGACATATCCCAAGTTTAGGTTTTTTAATAGTGAGCCTACTAGGAATGTTTGGTATAGAAAAAAAAATATTTTTTTTTATTTGCGAATAAAAGTAGATTTTTTGCGGAGCGTTTAGCTATTTTATTTATTATTTTTTGTTCTAAACAAATTTGACATCACTTAATCAAAAATTTTTAAATCTTAAGAGAAAAAATGTATTAGTAGAAAGTTGTAGTCATTTGAATTTTTTTAAACCTAAAATATAATTTAAAAAAAATATTCAAATGACCCAAGCAAATCCAAGCAAACACATTTTTCTTTCAGATTTCAAAATTTTGACATAATGATGTAAAATTTGTTTAGAAAAATAATAAATAAAAAAACCTAAACGTGTTCATTTTTTCCTAGAGGGGGCTCCGCAAAAATTCAATTTTTTTTCGCAAATTACAAAATATTTTTTTCCTAGTAGGCTCACTATTAAAAAACCTAAACTTGGCATGGGTTCCATAAGTAGCAACAGAGATATACAACTTTAAAATTTTACAAGCAGCCACTGATGCTAAGCATTGCTATGGACGTTGAAGTCGCCTAGGACGACAGCGGAGGGAAATTCAGCGATAAGATGGTCAATTTTTGCCGAGAGAAAATCAAAGAACTCATTGTAGGAGTTGTCTGTGGGGAGCTGTAGATGCAACAGATAAATTTAATAAAAGATTTAGGTAATTACTTTGACCTCCTTGTCTTGTTAAATAAAAATTTTGCAAGACTGCTTGTTTCCTAATATGTTTGCTTGGGTTTCTATCGTCTTCTAAACTTTCAGGTACGTCAAGATTTGATCTAGATTCAGTCAGTGTCTTAATATCAGAGGTACTGCCAATAATTCTCGTTAAATCAACAGGTGAGAATCCTGTCGTTTTTTGCGTAGTATTATTAAGAGTTTTACAAACAACTCTTTAATATCAAGCTCGGCCATTCTAAATTGTCGCTGATTTCAGTTCGTTAAAAAAATTAAAACTGTTTTGACATATCTTTCGGCTTGGCCGTTACCGCTTAGGATGCTTTTTGCAATTTAGTGCTATGTTTTATGTCTTACAGATTTGTTGGTAAAATTTAAACCTCTATCGCAAATAAGGGTCTGCAAAGCACCCAAGCAAACCCAACCAAACACACTTAAATACAATCTAAGTGCGTCCAAGGCCGTAGCTAAAGTATTGCCATGTCCGACCTAGACCGATGTAAATATTAACCCTTCACGTCATAGTCTGACGATTTCGTCGAGCCTCCACCAGCTTCCTATTCGTATTGGCCGGCCGGACATTAAATTGAAAGAGGCGTGCCAGACAGCTGTCGGCGGTATTTCGCAGGATTGTAATTAGGCTGTCTAGTGAAAAAGGCTATGCGACTTTCTTTCGAGTTTTGACTTGTTTTGTAGTTTTAATTTTTTGCGTTGATTTTTAATCGCTGTTTTGTTTGTTCGGTTGTCAAGGCTGGCAATTATTTAAGTTTTTATTTAATTGTAAACAGTTTTGCAGTGTAAAGTTTTCCTTCTCATTCTCCATGCGGCCCTGTTCAATTTCACCGTTTGAACCGATCACGTGTAGGCAGCTTGCATCTGTTTATATTCGGTTTATCGTCGAAATAAATATACTTTAGAATTGAATTTTCGGTAGGGCATACGAAATTTAAAGTAGGGCAGGCCGCAAATTTTTGGTGGTTTTCTCTATTTTTGAGAATACCAATAGGAGGTCAGGTAAAATGTTTCAAAAAGTACGACTTGAACTATCATTTATTACATTTTCGTGAAAATTAAACCCAAACTTCCCATTTCTAAATAGTGTTACAAGGACATCAAAACAAGTAATAAATATCAAGACAAATTAAAAAAGAACACCGTTTAGTGCCTTTTTACTAAGGTGGCTATTTTAAAGGTAGGGCACTGGCATTTTAAGGTAGAGCATTGCTCCTCTATGCCCCTCTCTAGCTATGGCCCTAAGTGCGTCATATGTTTCAGGACCAGCAAGTGCCTTAAGAGGTATCAACAATTTAAACTTTGTAAAAGAGTCTACTAAAAGTAATAAGTGTCTGATCCCGTTAACTGATAATGGAAAAGGACTTAAGCAAACTGCGTGTTTACTACTACTACCTAAAAGGGGACGAGTTCTTTTTATTAATGGGGTGTAAAAGAGTTGGTTTGGGACCAATGTGGTCCTTACTAACATACACTTTAAACAATGGCCGCAACCAAAAACAGTAATTTGTTTTTGCAAAAGTTTTGTCGTGGCCAACATGAAACTGCTCGTAAAATACTAGGTTTATTTTTCTGAAAAGAATATTTTAATAAAAATAATCACTGGTGAGTTTACCTTTTTTCAGTTCTCGCTGAAGAATCTTTAAGTTTTCATAATCGTATTTTTAAGGTTTTCTTAGCTACTTGTCAGTGAAAATTAGATTGATTTAATTTTTTTTTGTGACGTACTATCTCAACCATGGATTTATTAAGAAAGGATTCGATGTCCGTATACTTTGACCGTATCGAACGTGAAGCCTGTTTATTTGTTGTTTGTTATGAAACATTTCCCCTAGAGGTAGAGTTTACGAACTTTAAGGAAATACGTAATTGAACCAAGAATGGTAGTAGAGAGAGATAAAATAGCATTGGAGTGTTGGAGCTCAGAAGTGCTGCTATCTCTGCTGGTTGCTTAGGAAATACGTCTGAACACTCGGTTACACGTACGTCTTTGTCTAATGAACCAGAAAAGAAAAAGTGCGACTTATAGATTTATAAATGACTCGGAGCGACTTTAAATAAACCTTTAGAAATAATATAACCTATAAATAATAAAACCTTTTTAACTTAAATTTATTATTATTTAGCAGAAAAATAAAATATTTTAGGGCTTTTATTACTTTTAGTAAATCTTGTGATGCTTCTAAGGTATTTTTTGTACAAAAATACAAGGTAAAATAAGATGTGGCCAATGTTTACAAATTGTGTTTACAGTGTCGCTTAGAATGGTTTGTTTTGGCTTCAAAGAATGTTAAATCATCCCGTATCCATTCTTAATAAATCCATGATCTCAACAGAGATTTGGCTAAAATAGTCAGAGTGCTGTATGTACTAAACCTTTCGATACTTAATGCCGAAATAAATGACTGGAAACCACTATCTGAGGAACCTAGGTAGATGACAATCAATTTTTTGCAATAGTTTGAGACAAGAAGCTATATTCCGCTATAGAATTTATCAAACATTTACAATCTCAGCCCTGAATTGTAAAGGTGCAAAAATTACGGTTGATATTACCAGTATTATCACAAAAATAATTAACTTGAACGCTAAATGGTTGGTCAAGTTGTTTTTGAATACAATGAGTAGCGAAATGCTCGCTCTTTTTACAGTAAGCACAAACAGCTTGATTTTTGTTACTAAAAATCCATTATCAGTGCCACATTCTGTAAAAGAGCTTTTAGTGGATTCTCTTTTAGAATAATTAGGACTAAGATGTCTTGGCTAATTACAGGCCAAGCGAAGTTGTAATTTTTTACGTCATTTATAATCAACCATCACCAAAATCAATATAACGCTTACAAAAGCACTTTCTTAATGAAGCCCCGTAAAAGTCTGGTGCATATTCCCTGCTCCTCCCCGAAAGAAATCGATAAACACCAGTACCACTTCGTCGCCCGTGACACCATAAATTATTATTATCGTAGCATGACATGATGACATAAGTGGAAAGTCCCCAGTTCGAAGGCAGGCTAAATCGGCCCAAAAAGTTTGGTGTATTGTTAAATGCTTACAGGTTACATACACAAGAGTTGCTTTAAATTTTTAAACCAAGAAACTGAAATTTTTTTTTATAAATCACTGCATCAGGATTACTCTTTTTTTTAACTACATTAAATATCATGTTTCAGTACTCACAGTTCCTTGAATATTGCGTTTTAATATTTTCATGGTTTATTTTTTTAAAAGTTCCAACATAATAAAATTCTTCCAGCACATAAAAAGCTGTGTAAATAACACGTGTTCGCCATTGTTTTATTATCTTGCGTCTTGCTTAGTTTTGTATGCCATCGTAAATTTCTTTACTTTTAACTTGTTAAAAAAACTTGGGAAATTCAAGGACGGTGACAAACAAAATCTTTTTTTATTGTATTGCTTTTGCAATTAAAACGATACTTGTGTTAATAAAGTTAGTATTTTGAAACGATTATCCGTGGTGAAAACACGACGCAAATTATCACTTGAATTGAAGAGAGATATAATATATGTAGGTACAGGATTATTGATTATGTTTGGACCAATAGATAACTTTTTTATTTGAGATGTTTAAATTGGAAAAATTGTAGATTTGTACAAGAACCATCATGCAGGAAACTTCAGAAGGATATTATCTTTTCGTTTTTTAGATTCTACTCGCTAAGGGCTCTATTTTATGTTAAGTTACCTACACCGATATAATTTTACGAACGAAACTTAAGCAACCTTTCATACATAAACATTCGTATATACTCGTATGTTAATGCAAGTCGTATAGGGTTTCTATGGAATCATCGACAATCTTTAGTTAAGTGATAGGTGCTTTAACCAGATGTTTCCATAGAAACTCTATAGAACTTACATTAACTCATATACCAGGGATATGGAAAATTATTTAAGTTTCGTTCTATTTCTTAAAAGTATAGGAAAACAGTCAAACATCGGTTTACGTAACAACATAAAATAGAGCTCTTAGCGAGTAGAGTTTAAGAAATAAGAAAATAATATGGCGAGCCCTCTGAAAAAACAAAAGGGTAGCTCAAAACTCTCTTATTTTTTACTGTTCAGTTGTTTTTTCAGTTACGTTTCCTAATGATTCTTGTACAAATCTACAATTTTTCTAATTTAAACATTTGTCCATTTCTTCAAATAAAAAAGTTATCTACTGGTTCAAATATCAAACACCCTGTACAGGGATATCCAAATAAAAGTGAACAGGCCTTATCACTTTTTTATTTTTAAAGTTGGGAAAAATCTGTAAGTTTTGGGGATTTTTATTGATAATTCATATATCTTATCAGCAAAACAATTGAGCATCGATTAAAAAAATATAGTATAAAACATCGATTTTTTCGCTTATTTTAAATTGGATGGCATGATTTTTATCATATTTTTGGAGTCTAGGAGCAGTTCTAGACATATTTTGATTATTTTGTATGCGGTTTTTTAATCGTTTTTGAAATATTTTAAATTAAAAATTATTTCGTATAAATATACTTTAAGCCTAACTTTCCAGGCTGCGAACGAGATACCTGCTCTCGTACCTGCTATTTTAACCTTTTTTAAATTTTCTTCGTAGGTAAGTCAAAGTTAATGTCAAGGTTGACAATAATACTTTAGTCACTGTGAATTTATAATTTTATTTTTATGCAGAATGAGTTATTCTATTAAACAATAAATGTTGATTTTTATTAGTTATTAATATTCGAAAGCAATAACTATTGATTATAAACAACAACAAGTGAATTATAACATAAACAGATAAATGTCAACATTGGTGAATAAATATAAAAATAAATTTTCAACATGTCCGCCATTTAATTCTTCACACTTTTCGTACTTTCTTCTCTGCCTCTGAAGGCTATTTGTAATACTTTCAGCATCATTCTCGTTCAGATTTCTTACTTCATTTATCACCTTTCTTTGAATTTCTTCAATATTTTCATTATACTTGCAGTATACGACATTTTTCCTCCAAAGAAATGTATCTAAACGTGTGAGGTCTGGGCTATTTGCAGGCCAATGTAACTTTCCATATCTACCGATCCAGTCGTTATACTGATGGTTTAAAAAATTGCGAACCTCAATTAAGATATGGGGAGGCGCTCGGTCCTGTTGCCATATAATACGTCGAAGGTCTTCAAGTGGCAATTCGTCGAGAATATCTTCGATTTATTTTTCTAAAAAATTAAGATAGCGCCAGCCAGTTAATGCTCCTTGAAAAAACAATGGTCCTAGAATTTTATTTGTAATATCCTACACCAAACGTTGATTGAATTACGCCCCTGAAAAGCAATATCTTCGACGGCAAAGAGATTTTAATCCGACCAAACGTGAACATTTCGTCTATTAAACATTCCCGCAGTTGAGAAAGTTGCTTCGTCTGTCCAAACGATAGTATGAAATAAATTAGGATCTTGTCGCATTATTTCGTTAATATTTGTGACAAAAGTATCTCCTTTCTTTTTGATGCAGTGGCGGATTTAGGGGGGCCTGCGCCCCCCTCCTAGAGCCTTGTACAAAAAGGATTTCAATAGCGAATTTTATAAAAATAAATATTGTAACATAAACAAGAACCATTTCTACATATTCTATAAAATATTATAAACAAAAACAAAATTGTGCCATTTATGTAAGGTCTTTGAAATGAATTATACCAAAAGAATATGAATAATAGACCATAAATTTAATGTTAAATATTTAAGTTAAAGTGATTCATCTTGCCCAGTATACGGTTCTTGCCCGAGAGTACCCTACCCATCACCAAGCAGACTTATGTTCACACGTAATACAATAAAATCCCGGGTGGCTTAAGGTGGTCTTCACCCACCCTCAGTGTTAGTCTGCCTGATATCTAAGGGTAAGGGCCCAAAAATTACGATACCAGCAGGGCACCTGGACCCAGAACGAAAATAAAAATAGTCCCTTTCACTCAAGCTGTTGACGGTATTTTATGGCACTAGCGAAGAGTTTATTTCTTTACATTTTTAATATTTAGAGACGAGGTTAGAAACCCACGTCGGACCAGCTGTGCCTCGAGGGCCCCCAAATGTCTTAATCCGCCACTGGACCTTAATAATAGACATTAAACAAAACTTATCTAAATTATTTAATCTTGGCATGTTTATCAAACTGGTAATATTAAATCATTCGCCATTTTATCAGTATTCTCATATAATACTGTTTTTATTTAATAGATCATGCATGGGAAGTAATTTGTGAATTTGCTGACGAACTGCTAGAATCACAAAATGCCGACAAGGAACAGGTAAGATTAGAATTAGTTAATTTCATTCATGGGAGAATACGAGGGCATCACGACACGACACTAGTACATATTATGTTGTTCATACAGGTTTGTTAACCAGTTTTAGTATAGCATCCTATATTCGGAGATAGAAGTAAAATATTTATTTATAATTGTCTTTCCTTGTTATTTTCCTACATAATTATTGAAATTTTTCTGTTCCTAAACGTGAGGCGGACATAAAAACATAAATATTGTATCATTTGTCAGGTATGACCAATCAAAGCCAATACTATTAATATAAAAGTATATTCAAAGAATAAATATGTTACATAAAAGAACTTTTATACAGAACTGAACTTCATTTCCACTTGAACCTATTATAGGTCCCCAAAAGTAAACATTCATCTCGCACTTGACTGACAGGTTACGACTATGCCATTAATTCATGACCATAAGCGTCTGATTTAGAGTTGGAGCAATTCTTTCCTAACATTCGGTATTTCTTATCTTCGAAATGTTGGGTTTATACTTCTTATTATCTTTTATTTGTACAATGATTTTAGACATTAATTCACTCGTTTTTCATCATATCAATATGTCATAAATAATTCAATTCTGCAATTTCTAATGTAACATGATAATGTTCTGATATTACTTAAAGGCAAAATAAAAAAGAAATGTGTGCCAGACCAACCCATAAACCTACAGTCACAATTCAAACTTTCAGTCAGTCTAAATGAAAAAGTAATGCAACTCTGAAAGTTTGAGTTGTCAATGGCTGTACATACTTACAAATATTGAGTTACTATTAGTTATTTAATAATTTTATCACAGTAACTATTTCCGAGACAATTTCGCTATAGTACAGAATCGAATCTTATCTGATTTGAGGTGTGTTTTGTGTTATGTGTGCTTAAGCTTATAGCCTATTTTGTCTCCTTCCGTTTTACTCACATTAGTACCCTGAATAAATTAACAAAGCCAAGGTTACATCTAATTGACGCATTCATTCCATTGCCACTTACGATGACAGTTTCTTCACTGGCATAGTATCTGTAGAGGAGTCTCATTATCCTCCCTACATCTCCTACATAAGGAGTCGTAAGTCGTCAGGTAACCCCATAAGATTAAAATGCCTTGTTAGATTGCATTGTCTCGTATTTAGTTTCACAGCCTGCCTAAGATCTTTCCTTTCAAGATTTACCAATACATTTTTCCTATTTCTTGATGGTGCGTTTATAAATTCCTTAGATTGTCTTGGTCCAGGCAGGTCCATCCAATAGTGTTTCTACTTTTTTAACTGTTATATCACTTCCTTGGCATAGTTGGTATGAAATGCCACATGTCGGTTCTGGCCCAGTTCGAATGCTATTTGCACCAGCTTTTGCTAGGTGGTCAGCTTTCTCGTTTCCATTAGGTAATCCCCTCATGTATACCAGCACACATTCAAGGGTAACCGTGTTTCTTTCCGACAGGATGTTTAAGGCAATCCAAAAGCAGATTGGTTTCTATTTCCGCTCCGTTCATGATTACCGTTGGTTGAGCCTAAAATACCGTTGCTAGGTTTGTTCCAGTATGGTTATGTTAAGAGGTTTCGCGTAGTTGTAGGTGATCATATTTGAGTCTGAGCTCATCGTTAATAAAGGGGCAAAAGACCTCCATGGTCGCAGTATAATTCGTGTTATTAACAAACAGGTCAATATCTGGAATTTGCTTGGCAATCTGATGACGTTACCACTGCTAGCTTTGTGCCACCACCGAAGCTATAGGTGATTATAGGCATCACTACATTCACACCTATATCGTGATTAATCGTGAGGTTCCGGAAAATATTTTGAAATAAAACACATAAAATTGAATGTGATGGTGAAAACTTTATTATAAACCGAAAGAACAATCGATACCATTTATTTTTTGAAGATTATTTCATACAAATGTTGGCCGCGGCTACGCCTTAGGTGGTCCATTCTCAAGCTCCAATTTTCGACCACTTGTTCGAGCATAATGACCGGAATCTGACCAATAACACGAGTAATGGTCGCTTTCAAGGCCTCAATCGAAGCTGGCTTATCCGCGTAGCGGTGTGATATCGCACGACCTAGACGACCAATTCACCGGCCCACAACGTGAAATCAGCGGCTCACCGAAATGATTTCTCAATAACGCCATTGTTTCACACGATGTATGGCAAGTAGCGCCATCTTGTTGGAACCAGATATCACCGACATCACGGGGTTGAATTTCAGGTAACAAATAGTCCGTTATCATGGCGCGATAGCGAATGCCATTGACGGTTACATTCCGGCCATCCTCATATTTGACAAAATATGGCCCGATGATGCCACTAACCCATAAACCGCACCAAACAGTGCATTTTGCTGGATGCATAGGCCGTTCTTGAATTTCTTGCGGCTGCTCACCACAAATCCGACAATTTTGTTTATTAACGTATCCATTGAGCCAGAAATCACTCAACAAAATTCCGATGAAACAGCGGATCTGCACTGAGCTGTTCTAGAGCTCATTCACTGAAAACCCGACGCAAACGCAGGTCTGGCGGCTTCAATTCTTGGACGAGTTAGATTTTGTATGCTTTTAAACCAAGATCCTTACGTAAAATACGCCAAGTTGTTGCATCCGACGAACCAAGCTGTTGAGAACGACGTCGAATAGATTGTTCACGGTCATTGCGCACACTCTCAGCTAACGCCGCTACATTCTCTTCGCTACGTGCTGGACGCGGTATTCGGTCGCCGGTTATCCAATAATGAAAATTGGGTTTGAAATTTTTTGATAATAAGTATTGGCAATAGTGCGTTCGGTGGGTCGATTATTCCGACCGTTTGCTTCACAGAGCGCTGATTTTCGTAATACAGCTCGACAATTTGATTGGAGTCGCTGTTCCGGTCTTTCCATGATGCAGTCAGCAGTGGTATTCAGTACTGAGTCAAACTCACGGCTTGACATGAAACACGCGTGATCTGTAAAAAAAATATTGAAAAAGTACCTCACGATGAATCACCCTTTATTATACTAGGTATCACTAACATACCCCATGTTCGTTCTCCCAACTATTGTTATGCGGGCTCACAAGGCTCTGCGAGATTGTATTATTATGGCTGTAGAAAGTCAACAGCGATATTCTCAGACACTTAACCTTTTACTATTGCTAGTTGCTGCATCCACATTGGGAGTCCCTACAAGTTTTGTGGGTTTTGTCTTTTGGTAAAGGCAACCACGGATGTTTTTGACGGATTCGTCGTTAGTCTCTATATTCTTTAGGAATACCGACGCCGCAAATTTTTAATTTATTATGATGGTTACGTAATCACCTAAGGCCTGTGCTTTCCCCCTAGACGCTCTAGAAGCCTGTTCGTCACAGAGTTTTACATAAGAGGTCATAAGTCTTGTCACATCCAATACCTGCAGCTCATGTAACCGGCCGATAAACGGCTAGCTTACAAGGCTTTTCAGGCTGATAGGCAAATGGGTTTCGTTGTAAAGGATTGGTCGATAGTACTTCGTCCGTTATATAAGATGGGTTCGTATATGTATGTTCTTTGTGCTATATTGGTTAATTATGGTTTTCCTAAAATGGTCCACTATTGCACTAAACGCCTAGTGTCTGTCGATCATTTTCTCCGGAGTAAAATGATGTTAAGTTGATCGGCCGGAAAGATTTAACCTGGGCATAAAATTGCATGCCTTGGCTTAGGTTTATAATACCACTTTTGCTGACCCCCAGCTTTTATTAATATATCCCCGTAATAAGCTAGCTCTAAAAAGTGCACACAGTGGTACTAATACTTCCAGTCTTCGTTGAAGCATTGCTGGAATTATTCTATCGGGTCCTGCTGACTTGTTTGGTTTAAAAGTGTTAATTATCCACGCCAGTTTTGTTCTATTTACTAGGTATATGGCCAAAGGCCAATTGTCCTTCGAAGCCCGTAACGCATGTAACTGAGGAATTTACACCCTGTCCTATAGTTATCGACGACATACGGGAGAGTGGCAATGAATTGACATTGCAATTTAAATGCTCAAATATCCGGACAACGGATATAATAAAATTTGTGTAATTATCGTTCTCAGATTTTACTATTTTTGTTTATGAAACACAATAGGAAATGCGAATATTGTCCGTTTCATACCACCGACGCGCATAGAAAAGAACAGAAGCGGTTTTGAAAAAGCACAGCTGAAAATTTAGCCTAAAATCTTACTGGATATAGTAGCTTATAAAGAAACTGCTAAGGTAAAAACATCCAAATTTGGCACAAAGTAACAAATTAAGAAAAAAATCTATTTAAAAATACAATCTAAAACAACAAATTAAACAATAGCATATAATTACAATTGTTGCAAAAAATGATTAGGTCCCTTGAGACCATTACAAACTACACATTTACCGTTTCAGTCCTTCACTGAATGTCCATTTTATTGCAATTTCCATCTTTGTTTTTCAAGCCACAGTTCAAGCAACAGTCAAAATAAAAAATTGCTAAATAAAACGTTTTTGCGTGGCAAGCTCGCTGATAAGTTTAAAAAATAGCAAGCAACAATAAAATACAAATTTATAATACTTTAGCTAAGAGTGAGGTTGTAGATTTTCACCAAAAATGCTTTCTTACATATTATTAGCCGTTTTACATTAAATTTATCAGCAACCGGAAGGACACCCGTGTTGCAAAACATGTTGCTTTACCATAGACATCAGCCAAAAATGTCCAGTTCATGGGCGAAAAGTACGTTTGAACGCATTTACTGTGAGTCAGATTTTTAAAAGTCCGTATCGTGGTAGCACCCTCACTCATGAGCTCTCTCTAGTGTTAGGGAGCAACAACTAAAGCACCATACTAAAGGGTCAAAACCGAGATGACGCATTTCTGTATGAAAAGTGAGTAGTGAATCGATGGCGTTGTTTGGTTTTGTTTATTTTGAAGCCTTTAGATTTACTAAGTCACATTTTTTTAGGTGCGTAATTTTTTAGATGGAAAATTGTTGGTTCCTCATTTTCCTTTTAAAATCTTAGGTTTAGATTCACTAAAAAGGTTAATATATATAATCTATTACGTAAATTCCGACATTCGATAATCGAGCTTGCTCGTCCATAGATATATGTCGATGGGTTTTACTAAGTTCAGGGGCGAATCTAAAGCACTCTTTGGGGAGGGAGGGAGAGAGCAAACATACATTATTATACCAGCAGGTCTTACGTTCAGGAGCTAACATGTTCTTAAAAACTCTTTATGATCCTTAAAAATTGAGTTTAGTGTTTGATTTTTGAACGTAAAAATAAAAAATAAATAGCTCTCAAACAAATTTCAAAAATGTTTTTAGTTCTATTCTTTTTATTTTTGATGTAATATTGGAACAATTTAATACAACACTCATAAACAAAACAAAATTCTACTACATTGATACATTTTTTTTAATAATAATTGAAATAATAGCGACGTACATAATATAGTTAATTTTTGTTTCTTTGCTCGTCAACATACTTTTTTCAAAATTGTTTCAATAGAGTTTTTAAAATTCAACGTTATTTTTAGAGTAATAAAAATGATGATAGATTGAACTATTGTAAGTAAACAGTCAACAACCAAAGCACCATACTAAAGGGTCAAAACCGAGTTGACGCATTTCTGTATGAAAAGTGAGTAGTGAATCGATGGCGTTGTTTGGTTTTGTTTATTTTGAAGCCTTTAGATTTACTAAGTCACATTTTTTTTAGGTGCGTAATTTTTTAGATGGAAAATTGTCGGTTCCCCATTTTCTTTTTAAGATCTTAGGTTTAGATTCACTAAAAAGGTTAATATGTATTAAGTAAGTTCTAAACTTTAAAGTACGGTTCTATCTATCATCAGGTAAGCGGCCTGTAGTGCGCATGCCCGTCGGATACCGACTTTGTTTGCAGAATCTATTACGTAAATTCCCACATTCGATAATCGTGCTTGCTGGTCCATAGATATATGTCGATGGGTTTTACTAAGTTCAGGGGCGAATCTAAAGCACTGTTTGGGGAGGGAGGGAGAGAGCAAACATAAAAATTCAAAATTGTCGACTTTCTTCTGAGAATTCTCCCCGAGCAAAATTGTCAACGATTTTTTAGTGTAAGGTCCTAATAGCTAACACGAGCATCCACGAGGGGTGACTAAGTTTAGACGTAAACATTCCGAAATTATAGTCACTGTCTTATTTATCCCGTTTGTTTCATTGCCACTCTTCCCTACACTTACACAATACAACGGGTATTTTGAACAGACTTAGAACCCGAATTACAAGCAGTATTCCCTGTCCATTCCTACTCACTTGTTACTCAGTTATTTGGTAGAAAATTCAATGACTTTTCAGTACAGACACATAACATTGTTCCATTTAAGAAATAAAAATTTTGTTTTGTCCTTTTTCTTTAAAAATGCGCATCACAAAAGTTGAACAGTTACACTAAATTTTTGCTGGACGCAAACAAAATAGCGCAAAAAACCATTTTGATTTCATGTCTTCTATTATTTGTTTTTATAGCAAATAATTGAGCAACAACAATGTTTAAAAGGCCAAATTACTAGTAGTAGGTGCTGAATACTATCTTCAATAGAATTTACTACTTCTTTATTGATTTTTCTGCATTTCTAATGTTCTGGTTTTACTATATCAACACCTACTTAAGTTTTTGATGTCTGTGATCTATTACGCTTCTCATTTCCCAGAACTAGTGCCATTAGTCATGTATACACGTGTAATGAATATATTAGTCATTTAGTTTAAAGCAGCCGAAATTAAACAAACATGGGTTTTATTTATTTTTAAATGTCATCTCATCTATTTTTCAAACAAAAGTAATTACAATTACATTAGCAGCGATAGAGGCTAAAAAACTTGACAAACTGAGTGCATTCCAATCTTTTCTATTTATTTTTGGAAGATTTTTAGGATATTTTTTCTAATATATTTAAACATAATTATTAACCTGTTTTAGTTATATTCGTCGCAAAAGTGTAGTCTAGTAATTTAATTTGTTTCATTACCAATTACCAACAATTTGTAACTAACTAATATTCCTGGTAAATAATAGGTACCTATTTACAAAGGCTAAGGAATTTTTTTACTTCATTTAATTTCTTAGTCCACTGCTTTTTAACAGGGGCGGATTTGGAATTTTGTATACAGGGGAAGGGGGGGGGGGGGGGGGTGGCGGCGCAACCCGGGCTACAAGAAAGTGTAGAGCAAAACAAATCGGGCAGGTTCCAGTGCGACATTATTTTTGTATTGTTTAGAGTTCGAAGAAATCAACACTATTTCATAATGGAAAAAGAGAAAATCTCAGAACAATGAACGAAAAATCAAACCTGTTCTTGCTAAAATAAAACGGTTGGTCATCTTAGCTTACAAATCTTCTAGCTTTGTTTTATTTATACCTTCTGTCTGGATTGATATATGAAAATTTTTCGAAAACTTATTTTTTGAAAGCACATTTTTTTAAAAATATCTTTTCTCGAAAACAGAACTTTTTAAAAAATACAGTTATTCGAAAACTAGGAGTGTTTTTAATTTTTTTTTCGAAAACCAATGTTTTGAACTATTTTTTTTAAATCACTTTTCTGTAGTAATATATTAAGGGATGGGGAAATTATCGAAAATCATTCCGAAGATTTCTTGCCGTGGAAATCGCTCGAGGGCTTGCCCGAGAGCGATTTCCTAATGGCAAGAAATCTGAGAATGATTTTCTGATTATTTCCCAATCCCGAAATGTATTTTGAAGATTATTTACCAAATAAAAAACTAACGATTTATTTTGCACAATTTAATGTATTGCAATTAAACACACAATTGGTATACTGTATAACAGAATGCTGATTGGAGTTTGAAGAAACAGAGCCAATTTTCGCTGCTGTGGTCTCTTCACAAATATCCATTCTGGGATGAATAGGTTGAGTACTGATGGGTTTTAATGATATTTAAATGATATCTCGAAATGACACTTTGACGTTTGTTTGTATTTTATTTGTTGTCCATAGTAACAACCAAAAACGCCATTGTTCGTTATCTAGATAATCATCAAACATCACCACGACAATAAAAAACCTGTTGTTACAGACGTGTGATTTTAACTGTTGACAGGGGCGATTTTCAGTTCTGACGGGGGAGATTTTCACTTTTGACAAGGGTGATTTTCACCGGAGAGCGGGAGATTATCGCTGAATAATCAGGTGAAAACCAACCCGCTTTTATAATGGATGAGGTAAATAATCGAAAATATATTATTATTTCCACTTAAAAAACTGTTTTTTTGAAAAATAAATTACCATAGAGTAACGTAGCAGACCTAAGGAAACCTAAACCTGATCAAACCCAAAAACGGTTCGTTTAGGTTAGTTCAGGACATTTTTCTGTTTGATATTGACATGTTCTAAGCTAGTAGAGTTCATAATTCAATTTTCGAAAAGGGTGTTTTCGGGGTGAATTTTTCCTTTAGATTGTCGAAAACATGTACATCCATTTCTGAAAAGGTTCTTTTTCGAAAAAATTACTTTCGGAAAAGATCTTTTTCGAAATAAAAAAACAGAACAGTTGGTCATCTTAGCTAACACACGACAGGACAAATTGTTTGATTAGCTTCTTTTAACATTTTTTCAGATATAATATCATAAAAGAGACAAAACACAAAAACGGTTCGTTTAGGTTAGTTCAAGATCTTTTTCTCTGTTTTTCATTGGCATTTTCTGAGCTAGTAGAGTTCATAATTCAATTTTTGAAAAACATATTTTCGGGAAATGTATTTTTGAAAGATTTTTTAAAAGATTTTCGAAAAAATGTTGTAGATCCATTTCCGAAAAAGTTTTTCGTTATATCCGAACTTCGTTATAACCAATAATCAATATAACCAATAAATAATAATTTTTGCTGTTTAGTTTTTTTAATATATATTATGTACCTATATAGGATTAACAAAACTTAAAATATTACAAAAATATTGTATTTTTTAAATTTAGAAAAAGTCCAAAAGTGCTAAAGCCCATATTAATATGTACAAATAACAAAAACAAAGCCTAATTTACTTTATAAAATCTGTAATTTTTGTGTGTGTGTATTTCTGCTAGAAAAGTAAGCGTTGATTATGTAGTTTTCAAGGTTACAAAAGATGCCCATATCAGGAACTTGGCGTGATTCCAAAAAATTACGAGTTTCCGATATTTTTTTACCATTTCAGGCATGGTTGGAACGTAACCATCATTGTCTGTAACAGAGTCGTCTTCACCAAGGTCTTCATCTTCTTCATTATCACTTAAATCCATACTTGAAGTTACAGAGTCTACAATTTGCTCATCAGCCCACATTTTTCTTGTTACTATGCCATTATCAATGCTCACATATTCGTGAAAACTGAAGTCACTAAATTTTATTTTAACTTGTTTTTCCACTAAGTTTTGCACATTTTCATTAGATTTATTCTCGTGGTCCGATTCTGGTTCTAGTTGATGCTTTTTCAACCATTGGTTAAGCGGAAAATCGTCATCTATTTCATATTTAGCTTCCTTTCTTAAAAATCCCCCGTGTTTAAAGCAGTTGGCAACGGTTTCTCTGCTGACCTTTTGCCAAGCCATATGAACGAAACTGATGGCGTCTAGGAGATCTACAGAAATCGTAATTTTAAATTTTAATTTTATCAATTGTGTGCAACATTTTCATAAGAATAATTTTCCTGTAATGTGATTTTAGGAAATGTATTACTCCTTGGTCCAAAGGTTGAAGCTTTGAACTTGTGTTTGGGGGTATAAAAACCAACCTTATGTGTTCCAATCCAACATCGGGATGTGCTGGACAATTGTCAATAAGAAGTACAATTTTTTTGTTTTTTAATTTCAGTTCTTTCCCCATTCACTTAACTCGATTTTAAAAATTTCTGATGTCATCCAAGCTTTACTGTTCGCTTTGTACTTTGTACTTTTTGAAACATCTGGGATTAGCAGATTTTCCTGTAACCAACAATTCTCTTTTCTCTGTTCCAGACATGTTTATCGCCACCAAAACTGTAATTCTTACTTTAGATAGCTTGCCTCCAGCACAACTTTCACCAACAAACTGTTACTGTGTTGTATCGGGTGTCATTTTATAAAACAGGCCCGTTTCATCTCCATTAAAAATGTCTTTGTATTCATAATTGTCTCGGATGGTGGGCCATACAGTGTTCAACCAATCATGGACAACATTCATATCGACTCCAGCACACTCTCCCACAATTTTGCCGCTATTATTTTCAAAAAATATGTTTATACGCGACAGGGCAAACTGTGTGATAAGTTACCGGGTATTAGTTTCGTTCAAAGTTTTTAAACATTTTTTCAGATATAATATCATAAGAGAGAAAATTTCGACACGGGACTTGCAATTCACAAAGGTACCTAACAATAATAATTCTTTGAAGGTAAAAAGTTTTGCCGCTGAAAAACATGTAGGTTGTTCAAATTTCTATTGCATTTTTAAATAGGATCTTTAGAAAGAGCTGTATTTAGACAAAAATACTTTAGGAAAAGATTGCTTTTCTAAAAAAAAAAACTATTTGGTTATTTATTTCTTGCAGAAGCCAAAACGATCGGGTGAAAATTTTGATAAGATTGCAGTCAGATGTGTGAGGAATGCTTGCCAAATGGGACTGCAATACACATCGTGTTCGTTCAGCATACATACATATTTATTATTTTGGTGCCACCAGCCGGTGCTGATTTTAAAATCAATTTTAGTTGATGTAATAGATAATCTAACTTTACTTAACTATCTCGAAGTGCTAAAAACTCAAATTATACATTTCTGATAAACACAAACAAGTAAAACGAAATGGAAATGTTGTTTTAATATCCCACGACCAATATAATTGGTTATACTTCCTGAAAACAACTTTTAGCGATCCCACAAGCGACCCGATGATCTTCAATGAGATCGTGTTTTGTCAAGCGACCATTATTCTATGTAATAATTACACTGGTCTACAGCCAAAATGTATCAGAGATCAAAATTGCCTAATCTTGTACACTATGCGACGCAAATTCATAAACCCAACAAAAGTCCAAGTTGGCTCCGATTTTCTTGATATCTGTTTTAAAATGTACCTACTTTATACCTGTACCTAATTACGGGTGATACTATTATAAATTCATTTAGCCTCATATTTAGTACTCTGGGAATAGTCTATATAATTGTAAATACCTAAAAGTAAACGTTAAAATTTAACCTTTGTATTAGTTAGAAGTGTTAGTATATGGAGAATACACTACAGAGACAACTCTCCAAGTGGCTTTAAACAAGATGCCGCAAGTTTGTGTAAATAAACCAGATAACTTTTGTTACATTTGTGGTGAAGTCGCCTTTGAGAATCAGAAACGTAGTCTTAGTCCCATAATACAGAAAGCCTATCATTTGTATTTTGGCTACAAACCAAGAGAACAGTTGGGTAGCTCATATCTGTTGAAGCAAGTGGAAGAGGACGTTCAATGGCTTTTGCTGTGCAGTAAGTGACGAACACGGGGAGAGATTTCACCCAGAAATTTTAAATATGGAGAAAAGGTACCAATGTAAATGGAGTTCTGAGATGTTGACCGACTACTGCTGGACTATTATAAGAGATGCTCCAGAAGTAACTTACAAAAAACAGGCAAAAAAGCGACAGAAGAATGTTTAATATATAAACATATACATAACATAAATATACCGTTTATTACTTTTCTATACCTAAATTGATTTAGTAATATTTTTTATGTTCAGTATGCCGCTTTGTAAATAAAAATTATATAATAAACAAAGAAGCGATATATTTATTTTAAAGCCAAGTAATAGTTTTACCAGATATTTTTTAGGCCTACTAGGGCCAGATTGAAAAAAATTGTTAAGCATACAAAAACAAAGTTGACATTTGTAGGCCAGTAATACCAGTGGGATCAAGGCCTATAAAACTGAAATTTTGCAGGCCTGTTGCCCTTAAACCAAAGGGGCACACCAGTATCTTGGCGATCTCCCTTTCCACCCGTGAAATAAACTACCCTAAATTTAGTTTCCAAATAAAATACTGACTAGGTGATGAAACGCCGGATTTAATTCGTAAAAGCTACTTAATGTCCGATTCGTTCGAATGTGTGGCGGGCATATTTGCGTGGTATACCCCGAGTGTAAAGTTTGATAAATAGGTAATTAAAAGGTACACAAAAATGATTCTTTTTGGGATTTGTTGTATTTTGCACTTTCAACCGCACTGACTTTTATTATTTTTTTAAATATCATTTTTTCCTCAACAGTACAGTGGCGTAACACCCAATTAATAGATCTTTTCAATATTATGCAAAACTAAACGCGATTCTATGAAGAGTGGAAATTGCTACCGTTTTTATTTTTTAACAAAATGGCGACTTGTGGCATTATTAATGATTTGTTTAAGAATAACTTCAAAAAAAACCAATATTCGGGTTTTCCTATGACCGCCTCAGTCTTCAGGCATTAACCCTGTTGAAAATCTGTGAAACGTTGTTATTCGTACACAACCGAATCGTCGACCGATGGACGAAGTCAATGAAGTTTGGAATTTTATTGTAGTTTATTAACTGTTACAGACAATATTTCTAGCTATTATAATTTTTAAATATGCTTTATGTTTGCTTCTTGCTTTAATGTTTGTTGAATTTGCTTTTGCTTTATTTTTTATAATTATTTCTTATTAAATTATTCTTGAAGTTTGCCAGAAATTATTATTAAAAATTAAATTTATTTGAATTTAATAAAAAGCACTTATAATGAACATATAAGGAAATTTTAAATAACAACCGTTTAAATAAAATAAAAATAATATATTTTAGCCTAACTAATTAAATGTTGTCAACGCAATAATATGATGTCGCGGATAATTTTCATCCGGTCACAGTTGTAACGTCATTATCTTTTATTACATGGTATTAATAAGAAATTTTGCAACATTTTAACGTCATATATATATCAAGCTTATTCCATATGATGTGAAAACTTTGCAAAGTTTATTTTATTTAAAGATCTTTTAAATAAACCACAGAATTATTTTTTGTTAAAGTGTATATCATACTATACTTTATTTATCTCTTTAATCACTTGCTGATATACATGAAATGCAGTTACATAACTAAAATAGGTACATACACCTACATAATAGCACACCGGCAATTAAAGCTATATTCTTAAAATAACGATATTCGACTTAACGCTTCGCAAATTATACATACGACGTTCACTAATTAAATAACTTAGCTTTTTTCTGTGTTATATTTTAAAGAAGGTTTTTTTCTTATTTTGTTTATTTAAGCTCAGTGTATTTACTTTAAGACGTAATATAATCGATCGAATCACGTTATTTTTTTATTAGCTGTGATTATAGACTAAGAGCCAGCGATCGCCAGACATACGTTATAGTATCAAACCTAAGATTTTTTCTGTAGGTGTACACTTTAGTAGGTAAGAACGTTTGGATGATATAAAACTTGAGTTAGGGGGCTTTGGCAGGTAATGAAGTACTAAAGGTATATAAAAATGTAAGAAACGTTAAAATAATAAATCTGATTTTTTAAATATGTTGAACAGGACAAAATTATAAACTCATATTAACAATTGCCAGGCGCTTTTCACGGGTCATAACTTCCGCCAGACGCTATATAAATAATCGCGGCATTTACCTTATAGTATAGTATCAAATCTGAATTTTATATATGTTATTCGGGCGACTATTTAACCATATTATCCGAGCAGCTAGACCCATTCGAAGTGTCTAACCTCCCCCCCCCCCCCCCCAGACCTAGTAATAGGTCAACCGTTAGTGCCAGCGTAAGGGCATTACCCGTGCAAGTTAGTGCTAGTGAGAGCATTAGTTGGGTTTGGGATTGATTTAATGTTATTTAAATTAAACGAATTAATTTTAATTTCACACAACTGCGTAGTAAAACGTATGCTATATGATCACAGACTGAACATGTTATAACACATACTGCTAGAACATCTGTCTTTGAGTACGTAATACACGCCACAAAAGGGTATTTTTAAAAAGACTGTCCTAAACCCAACTAATGCTCTCACTCGCGCAATAATGCCCTCACGCTCGCACTAACGGCTGACCTTTTACTATGTCTGTGGGGAGGTTAGACCCTTCGGATGGGTCTGGTTGCTTGGATAATATCGTTAAAATGTCGACCAAATATTATATATAAAATTCAGATTTGATACTATGACGTAAATGTCACGATTATTTATAGAGCTTTAAGCGTCTGCCGGACGTTATGACATGACCCGTAAAAAGCGTCTGGCAATTGTTAATATAACTTTATATTACTGTCCTGTTGAACATATTAAAAAATCCGATTTGTTATTTTAACGTTTAACTCTTACATTTTGATATACCTTTAGTCAGTGTTACCTGCCAAAGCCCCCCGACTCAAGTTTCACAGCATCCAAACGTTCTTCCCTACTATAGTGTACACCCATGATACTAAGACTCTAGTTTGAGAACACCTATAGAAAAAATCTTAGGCTTGATACTATAACATACGTCTGGCGATCGCTGGCTCTTAGTCTATCAACAGACCTCTCAAATATTAATAATAAAATTATTCTAATAGGCGTATTCTCCTGTTCCCTCCCTAATTAATCGATTTCTTTTCAAAATAGGAAATATCAAACGCGATTTTCTTCTATCCTGTCTGAAATATAATGGTTACAGCTTTATAATGCGTATGAAAAAGTATTGGGACATTTTTTTTAATGTCCAATTTTGTAATAAAAAATTGAAAACTCCGTTTTACCACGATGAGGGGGGGGGGGTAGTAAAATTATTGACTGTATAAAAAATCTAGATAGTCCGGTAATTTTGTCTAGGACACCCGGTATGTATAGGCAAAAGTAATGACAAATTTTTATGAATAACGAGATCTTGTTTGGCAGAATTACTGTATAATATTATACACAGTATATCATCCTTTTCACTGAAATTTATAGGTGGTTGAAGATTGTCACATTTTTAAGGTCTGAATATACCGTAATATATATATATATATATATATATATATATATATATATATATATATATATATATATATATATATATATATATATATATATATATATATATATATATATATATATATATATATATATATATATATATATATATATATATATATATATATATATATATATATATATATATATATATATATATATATATATATATATATATATATATATATATATATATATATATATATATATATATATATACAGTGACCGGCAAAAAGTTCGCAACACATGGGAAAAATTTTTATTAGGAGAGTATCGGAAAAACTTTCCCAGGGGATCGGTTCTGCATGTCCGATAACCTAAAAATCGATTTTGACATACGTCACGTGACCACTGGTATAGCGTCAAATTAAAAAAAAAATTTGTTAATTTACAAAAAGTGAGGTTAGTTGACGAGATATCAAAAAAAGTTATTTGAAAAAATTGCTTAGAATTAAATTCTAGGTCCCTGTGCAAAATTTTAAGATTTTATTTAAAAAAATTGGAAAACTCAATTTTTTTTAAATATTTTTTTATCGATTTACAAATTTCCGGTTTTTTTCGTTTAGATAGCTTGGCTAATGTAAAGCCCATGTATCTGGATGAAAATAAACGAATGTAGTAGTTTTTTCTACAATTGACAGGACAAAATTAAAAAAAAAAGTGTTTCGCCGGACGCTAGCTGTTGCAATGATTTGTATCTAGCAGCAGTGTCAAAATTTTAGAGACATTTCAATGAGATTACATTAAGAAAACCTTAATCGTCTTAAATATATCTGAAGTTCGACTTTTTGTAAAGTTAAGGGGATTAAAATAGATAATAAACAAAAAATTACCTGTTTATTTAATCGAAATTTTATAAACGAAAACCAATGTAAGAAAAACTTAAAAGTAGTCAAATTCTGTACTAACAACACAAAAAATCATTGTTTTTCCTTGGGTGCACAAAATTTAAAACTCAGTATGACCACCATTTCTCTCCATACATACTGTTGTTCTCGAGCGCAACTCTCGATTAACATTTCGGAGCATTTTACGATTTATTTGCAATACACAATTTATAATGACATTCTCTAAATTTTGTATATTCCTAAAGGGTCGATGTTTGTACACAGGGTTCTTTAGGTATCCCCACATAAAAAAATCTAACGGAGTCAGATCTACAATTCTACAATTGACAGGACAAAATCGAAAAAATAGGTGTTCGCCGGACGCTCGCTGTTGCAATGGTTTGAATCTAATGAAATGACTGTATCAAGATTTTATTGAGATTTTTCGCACATAAATTTAACAACCAGGTCTATTTAGTTGTACTTAAAACTACCAAAGCAGGCTCTGAAATTAAAACAACCAAATAATCTAGTAGGTTAAAAACAACAGAAAAATGTCAAACAAATTATAATTTGTTTGATTTCAACCTATGTCATTGGTTTATGTCTCGCATCTTACTAAGTTTGATATTTTACATAAGTTTATTAATATTTTATTCCTTAAAATGGCACCCACACTACTTCTTCAGGAAAAGATAGAAATTATTTTAATTTCTGGAGATAATTACAAAAGCCATAGAGAAACAGCAGCAATTTTTAATGAGAGGCACCCCGATAAATCCCTCCATTATTCCACAGTATCTCGTCTAGTCAATAAATTTAAAGAAACGGGATCGGTAGAAAATCAGTATAAAGTTTCCCATGAAAAACCGGTAACAGGTGACGAAGGTTCTCTGGATGTGTGTTTGTCGATCACAGAAACACCCCAATTAGCAGTTAGTCAAATATCGGAGATCACTAACATTCACGAAAGATCTGTGCGGAGGATATTAAAAAGAAACAAATTTCATCCGTACAAACCTAAATTTGTACAAGTATTAAAAGATAGGGATTATGACGCCCGCTTCGATTTTTGTGCCTGGTTCCAGGGTATGATTGAGGAAGATTTTAATTTCCCAAAGAACGTTCTTTTCTCGGATGAAGCTACATTTACCTCTAACGGAACCGTCAGTTCACAAAACTGTACATGGTGGGCCACCGAAAACCCAGACTTTGTAATTCAGAGTAAAGACCAATATAGTTTTAAGGTTAATGTGTGGTGCGGAATTTTCAACCTCAGAATAGTGGGACCTTTTTTCTTTAGAGACAATTTAAATTCAGAACGATATTTAGAATTTCTACAAACTGAGATATCTGACTTTTTAGACAATTTGTCATTAGCCGAAAGAAGAAATTTATACTTTCAACAAGACGGAGCTAGCATTCATTCCACAAATGAGGTGAAGAGATGGCTGGATCAAGAATTTGGAAACCAGTGGATAGGACGGTTTTCTGAAAATCCGTGGCCTGCGAGATCACCAGATCTGACTCCGTTAGATTTCTTTATGTGGGGATACCTAAAGAACTCTGTGTACAAACATCGACCCTTTAGGAATATACAAAATTTAGAGAATGTCATTAGAAATTGTGTATTGCAAATAAATCGAAAAATGCTCCGAAATATTAATCGAGAGTTGCGCTCGAGAACAATAGTATGTATGGAGAGAAATGGTGGTCATACTGAGTTTTAAATTTTGTGCACCCAAGGAAAAACAATGATTTGTTATGTTGTTAGTACAGAATTTGACTACTTTTAAGTTTTTGTTACATTGGTTTTCGTTTATGAAATTTCGATTAAATAAACAGGTAATTTTTTGTTTATTATCTATTTTACTCCCCTTAACTTTACAAAAAGTCGAACTTCAGATATATTTAAGACGATTAAGGTTTTCTCAATGTAATCTCATTGAAATGTCTCTAAAATTTTGACACTGCTGCTAGATACAAATCATTGCAACATCTAGCGTCCGGCGAAACCCTGTTTTTTTTAATTTTGTCCTGTCAATTGTAGAAAAAACTACTACATTCGTTTATTTTCATCCAGATACATGGGCTTTACATTAGCCAAGCTATCTAAATGAAAAAAACTGGAAATTTGTAAATCGATAAAAAAATATTTAAAAAAAATTGAGTTTTCCAATTTTTTTAAATAAAATCTTAAAATTTTGCACAAGGACCTAGAATTTAATTCTAAGCAATTTTTTCAAATAACTTTTTTTGATATCTCGTCAACTAACCTCACTTTTTGTAAATTAACAATTTTTTTTTTAATTTGACGCTATACCAGTGGTCACGTGACGTATGTCAAAATCGATGTTTAGGTTATCGGACATGCAGAACCGATCCCCCGGAAAAGTTTTTCCAATACTCACCTAATAAAAATTTTTCCCATATGTTGCGAACTTTTTGCCGGTCACTGTATATATATATATATATATATATATATATATATATATATATATATATATATATATATATATATATATATATATATATATATATATATATATATATCACTCATATACACCATTTATGAGCTTCAAAAATTTAACAGAAGCAACCCGATTTGATAAATTTTAAAAGTAAAGAGAGACAACTTTTTATTATAAATGACTGTGGGTCGAAAACGTAATAGATACTTATACACGAGCGAAGCCGGGGGTAACAGCTAGTTTAAATGTACGTTAAGGTCAATGTATTTACTGTAAGGTGTAACATAGTCGATATCATCACGATTATTTTATTACTTTGTTATAACAGCACGTTAAGTTATTAGAACCTACTTGACTCAAATTATAGCAAACTAATTTCTTATTTGAACCTTATTACTTTAAATAAAAGCTATTTGATATTGTTCTGCATTTTTTTTGATCATGCGAGTTTTGTGGGCCAATCCCAATTTTTTTACATAATTATTTGAACAAACGGATCTGATCTGAGAACACTAGGTATGATCTAAATTCTAGTTGAATAAGTTTCGCAACAAATATGTAAAAATGATATAATATGTATAATTTAACATTGTCACGAATCCTAATGACTCAAAGCAAAACCACGAAAACTATTTAGTATTGTGGGCAGTTAATCCGCAAAGCATTTCTTTTTTGTAGTATCCCAAGAAGGCCAGTGATCTTACATCGTCTAAAAATAGATTTTTATAAATATGATATCATTTGAAAGTGATTGATTCGAGTTAATCCAATAGGAACGGTTCCAAAGATGCTTTAGTAACAACGTATGCAAATATACCGAAATAAGCTTATCACCTATTTTGTATTGTTTACATCTAACAATTTGATGATTGGCTTGGTTAGTATATCCATATATGTACATATGTATATTACGTTTTCACTAATTTCGCACCTTTCTTTTTTACTTAAAATGAAATCACACTTAAAGTCAGGGCTTTCAAATCTTTTAAATGAGGCAACTACAAATTGTTATATCTAGGTTTAAGCATATTAATAAGCTTACAATAATAGTATATTATTCAATGAGCATATAATGGTGGCTGTTATTCACGCGGATGAAGTTTATGACACGAGCCGCAGGCGAGTGTCATAAATCATCCAAGTGAATAACAGCCATTATATGCGAGTAGAATACTATACTTTATCCAGGACTATCAAAAAAATTTAGATAATATTAATGTATGTTTTTATTTTTAAATGTTGATGTTTTGAATTAAACTCGGAATTAAAGTAACCACAACAGCGCGACAACGCAACGTGACGAAGCTAATGTTTTCATAGCCACCTTTGTTTTTTATTTTGTGCGTACAATCGCATTCCAAGTCGGTTTGAATCGAGCACAGCTCTTGTTTGGAGTTTGGATCGAGATATCCGTGGAAGCGGTGAATAATGAAACCATTATTCACTAGTGAATAATGAATATTATTATTATTTCATAAACTCATGTATAATAATCAAATTATAGACGAGTCGTGGATAAAATGCTTAGAAAATGCATCTTCCATCTGAAATAAAGTTACAGCTTCTGCAGAGTACATAGGTACAAATGTTTAATCTGAAAAAGCATTTTTTAAATCTTTAAACAACAAGGCTGTACAGTACCCGCTCGTTCGTGAAATTAGGTAACGCTGCTAAATAGCTATAATAATGCCGCTTCTTCACCAAATTGATATTTCGTTGTGTTTACATAAGATCCCATAGCAAATCTATCCCTTTTGGCCTTAGATATTTTTGTCGAGTGGCATATGTCTCATCAGATCTCATTGCTCTTCCTGTCTTGAGCTATTCTCTACCTCTTTTCGACTTATCGTTGATATTGACCTAAGATTTGAGGCTCCATCCTCAAAGGCCTGTCCTGAATTGTATTTAATCAAGAGTATTTAGAAATACCCTTCCCATCTCTTCTTGATCTCATCGGTTAAAACGTGTCCCTGATGATTTTTCTGCTTAATTTTTATAAGCTCTTTGGTTGCCTTATCGCGAGCTTTTCCTAATTCGTATAGCTTCCTTACTTCACTTGATGTGTTGAGATCCTTATATGGTGCATGTCAGGCTTGCCTTTTACCACTTTCTTGGACTCCCTCTAACTCGTAGTTTTGCTCATGACCCCCTCCGCAATTATTTTTATGTTCCGACTGTTGGACTGTTCCGTGTGTCGTGGCACCATATCTGTACATTCTAGAAATCGCGTAATTTTATACTTTTCAGAACTTTTCCTTGAACTTCTCAACTTCCAGTCACTCAGTCCCCACTTTTTAATTTTCGGCTTCCCACTCTGCGGTCCCATTTTCGTTTTAGTTGTCAACTGACATTTACAATTCTGCCGTTATTAATTTCGTTCCTAAAGATAAGTTCTACAAAAAGTCATTGATAAGTGGGATCAAACATTTTTATCTTAGCGTTTGAAGTTTCAAGTGAAGCGCCCTGTATATGTTTCTATAACATACAAAGGCTCGTCAATCGGTATTAAAACAAAAATTATGTTAACCCAAATATTTTAACAGATTAAAAATGACCGTGAGGTATAAATATTCAAATAAGATTATGTAGGCGCCACCACTAAAGTATGCCCAACTTTTTATAGGTAGGCGGGTATGTAATTTAACCTAGGCTCGGTCTTTGTAAACATAAGATTACAGTTTGACATTCTTCGTTAAATATTTGTCATTTTTTATACTAACAAGGAGTTTCACCTAGATTTATTGTCGCTCGTTATTCATACCGTTACCATCATTATTCGCCAACGCGGCCTATATCGTTAATACACCGCCTAAAGTCAGAGCTTCAAACCAAAAAGTTAAGTAGTTTATAAGTTATGATGTCTAAAATATTTTAAACGAAAAGCTTACCCGATCGTGAAATTTGGAGCAAGAGCAAAACTGCAAGAGCGTACTACAAAACTACTCAAGAAAATCATATTATCTCGGTGAATTTAAAATTCTTATAATATTCCCAATGGTTTTCTTTGGTCAATCAGATACTTAGGAAATAGATTTAGTAAAACTTTTTTAAGTTTTACCTGCAGCACAGAAGTGTTTAACCATATTTATGGAAATAATGGCGGTCAGCGAAATGTTTTACTTTTTTTTATTTTGCCAATTATTTTTTTATATACAAATAGTTCACTCATATTTAAATATAATATTTACAAGAAATGAGCCCCTTCTTTCCCAAGTACCATGATAATTTATCAATATTTATCAAAACAAAAAATATATGGGATAACAAAATTTGGGGATCGGGTAAAGTGCCCTCTGGTGGCACAGTAGAGAAACATTTGTGTAACGGAATAATATAAATCACCTAGATGAGTCGCCGTGCCAAATATTAATTTGATTTATTACAAAATTATTCGAAATATGTTAAAAATAATAAGAAAAAAATTAACTTTGATAGGCTGTAGCTCGGAAGATTTGGAATTTATGTTACATGGCTTACTACCTTTATTTTATCACGTAGAATTACCTATCCAAGTATCCTGCTGCATTTTCCAAACACCCTGTATTTTAGTTGTTTTTATTTCTTGTATACCTCTGTATCTCGACAACAAAGCATTTGCGGACCTGTATTAGTACAAAGTTTTCTTTGTACTTCTTATTTTTGATTATGTAAAAGAACTCGTGGCGAATATTTTTTGGAAGACACGCGCCAATATCTGCTGCACCAGTTATCTCTCGCGGGCGTACACTATTATTTGCTTAACCCTTGATTTCATTACCCTTTGTATTTTACCTCCTTCTTCTTGGCTTATTTACAAAGTTATTTAACTGTATCTATTATTTATAAATAAGAGAGACCACCTTGTAGAACACATTCCTAGTTTTAAGTAACCAAAATCAGAAAATTTGACTTAAACCATTTGGGAAATACTACTTTTAAGAAATATAGTATATTATGATTGTAGACTTCCAGCTTGCGAGATCAGTTAAATAAATTAGTTCAGTGTGACATTGGTTTTTGCATATTAAACGGGATTATTTCAAGAACAGGATATTGTTCGACCGATATCTATTTGTAAAACAAAACGACATTAATAAACGATATTAAAAATATATTGAATTAATAAATATGGAAATGAAATACATAAATTGCCCAAGTAACATTTTAACGTTGGTTCAACGTCGGTACCGTCGACTTAACGTTGGCACACAACGTTAACAAGACGTCCTAGCGACCTTTGTTTACACCAATTTGGGGAATAAAATCCAGGTTGTTACAACGTTGCCCCGCGTCTTGAAGTTTATTTAAGGTTATTTTGTTAACCATTTTTAACGTTAATTTAAAGCAAGTTTTTGAGTTAAGATTTATTTATCATTTAGGTTATAATTTTCTAACGTCAACTGTTTATTAACTTTAGGTTTATTTAATTGAACTGTACATCGGAATTAGTGCAACAAATGAGTCTTTGAATTACAAAGAGTAAAAAATGTTATTTATTTTATATATGTATTAGTACAGTTTGTTCTTATTAAATCAAGTAAATTGTCAAAATGTATTAAAAATGACAACGACGGCCACTATACTGTTAAATGTTAATACAATACTTCCAAAATTTAGGGATCGCCGTCAGAAGAATGATTTCTTAACAAAGTTTTTAATAAATATGGAAAAATATTAAAAGCAAAAATTATAGCTATTGTTTAAATTTTAAACTTAAACTAAATCTACATGTATAGTTGTCGTTTTAAATAAGGTTAATGTAGTTAAAACACTTTTTAAACCATGAAAATTTCATAAATTTCATTGTCAAACATGGCGACATTTTGATCTCGTCCTTTAAGAATTAAAGATGGCGAGGTCCACAAGTCAAACTAAAATATTACCTATTTTAACAAGAACACGCAATAAGTTGGAAAATCTACAGTTTTGGGACTGTAAGTTTAAAATATTGTCTAGACTACATTGTTGTGATTACTGAAAGAGAGATCAAAGAGATCTACAATAAAATCATTTTGTCCATTCTATACGGACAAAATGGCATAATGTCTATTTTAAATGCATAACTCACAAAAAATATCTTAGCTTTCTTTGGTTTATCAGCACATGATGCATGTGCCAAATGACCACATGTTACGCAGCCTTCTCCGTGCTTAAATCGTGATTATAAGCATAGACTAAATAATACCTAAAGTATAGACATCTCGAAGATAGACCGATATAAATATTAACCCTACACGTCATAGTCAGACGATCTCGTCGAGCCTCCACCAGCTTCCTATTCGTATTGGCCGACCGAACATTAAATTGAAAGAGGCGTGCCAGAGAGCTATCGGCGGTATTTCGCAGGATTGTAATTAGGCTGTCTAGTGAAAAAGGCTATTCGACTTTCTTTCGAGTTTTGACTTGTTTTGTAGTTTTAATTTTTTGCGTTGATTTTTAATCGCTGTTTTGTTTGTTCGGTTGTCAAGGCTGGCAATTATTTTAGTTTTTATTTAATTGTAAACAGTTTTGCAGTTTAAAGTTTTCCTTCTCGTTCTCAATGCGGCCCTGTTCAATTTCACCGTTTGAACCGATCACTTGTAGGCAGCGTGCATCTATTTATATTCGGTCTATCGTCGAAATAAATAGACTTCAGACGAACACTGCCGTGCAACGAAAAGCGGGTCTTCCTTGAGACATTTGGTGGGTTTACTGGTTTATGGTTTAAAAGTTTGTTTGTCTACCATTATATAAATATGTATACTATGCATCTACATGTATATATAATGGTGAACAAATAAACTTTTAAACCATAAACCAGTAAACCCACCAAATGTATCAAGGGAGGTGACGGACTTTTCGGTGTATTCAAGTGTCTGTTTATATTCTTTATAGTCTCTGGTATAAGTCATTATTACAATAAATACAAGGACAATCGTCACCCTCTGCTTATGCGTTATCTGTAAAATCATTATTCATTAAGAATATCTTCTTCATCATTTTCTATGTTTCGATCAATATTCTCTTTACTGATCTCCTTTTTTTATCAACTGGTCCTTTTGGTTTTTTTTATAAGGGGCTATGGACAAAATGACATACTATGTCATTTTATCCAGTCGAACTGTATTTTGTCCAAAATACATTCTGTTTTATTCGTAACCTAAATGTCGGCGTAAAAACAAAAGGCATCGTAAAAACTTTTTATCCAATCAAACCAAAATATTCTTTTTTGTCAAAGAACAAAAAATTCTTATTGACAAAGATGAAACATAAATACAAAAAATATAAAATTAGATACAAAAAACAAATATCACAACTAAAATTGAAAAATTTACACAAAGTTAAATATAAAACATTCATGATGAGATAAAAATATTTAAAAAAAAAACGTAGACATTTATCTTAGTTACAAAAAAAAAATTCAGACGCACACGTCAAATCTTATGTCAATAATAACATTTAAAAAATAAATAGTAAAAGAAAACACTGAAATAAAAGTCTTACATAATATACAAATCGCGCTAAATATACAATATACAAGTATACATATAAAATTAATTAAATGAATCTACATAATATTCTTCCACTTTACAGTAGACCCTTCCAACCAGAAGTTCCTTTATAAGCTTTTTAAAATTTTTTTCTACATACGGTCATTCTTATACGTCCTGGAAGGTGATTAAACATTTTCTTTCCATTATAGATTACCGGACTTTTTATCAAACTCGAGTTAGGTATAGGAAGTCTCAGGTTCTCTCTAGACCAGGGATGCACACACCGCGGCCCGCGGGCCGCATGCGGCCCGCTGTCGATGTTTATGCGGCCCGCCAACGAATTTTAAAAGCGATATTTGTGCGGCCTGCCATCGACTTTTAAAAGTATTCGTCGCCGCGCTCCGGTCCAAGCATATTGTTACGAGACTAGAAATCTGTAGCATCAACTAGATTACAGATTCGCGAAACACGTCGGTAGATCCCCGAAGAAAGTGGATGGTTCTCGATGTTTGGTAACTCGTATAAATTCGACGCATCGCCGGCTACCGGGGCAGTTAAGTTTTGACTACGGATAAGCGAACGTTATACTGTTTGAGAACTGTAATCTGTGACGAGTAAATATTTCGTCGTTCGAACTTGGCTTTTACCGACTGTAACAATATAATATTAATTTTGATATGGATAAACCAGGCCCCAGTAAGAAACGTAGTCGTAAGGTTGAAGATGAAAATCGACAGTTTCATGATATTTGGACCGAAAAATACTTTTTTATTTCATCGCATAACAAAATTGTCTGTTTAATATGCAAGAGTAGTGTTTCTATTCCGAAGGAATATAATGTGAAAAGGCACTATGAAACCCAGCATCCTACTTTTACCACATTAATTGGCGAAAATCGAACGCAAAGAATTTCCACTTTACAACGGGAACTAATAAGCCAGCAATCTATGTTTACAAAACCAATTCAAGGTGCTGAAACAGCCACTGAAGTTAGCTTTGAAATATCTCGAATAATAGCGAAAACTTGTCGGCCTTTTAAAGATGGTGAGTTTGTTAAGCAATGTTTGGATATCGCTGCAAAAAAATTTGTCCGGAAAATGTAAAGAAGTTTGAAAAAATTCAGTTAAATCGGATGACTGTTCAAAGAAGAATTACCGCATTAGCAGATAATATAGAAGAGCAATTAGCTACGAAATCGAGAAGTTTTGAGTATTTTTCTATAGCGCTCGACGAATCTACAGATATAAGTTCAACTGCTCAACTATTAATATTTTTACGAGGTGTAACGCAAAATTTTGAAGTGAGTGAAGAACTGATTGGTATGAGTTCTTTGACAAGTCAAACCAAGGGAAGTGACATGCTCAAAGCTCTTCTAGAAAAATGTTCTATAATGGATTTGGATTTAACGAAAATATCTGGAATTACAACTGACGGAGCACCTTCAATGGTTGGAAGTACATCTGGGATAGTAACTATGTTAAAAACATATTTACAAACTAAAAACATAAATACCAAGGAATTAATGCAGTTTCATTGTATTATACATCAAGAGGCCCTCTGTTCAAAATTATTGGGATTTGAAAATGTTATGAAAGTTGTAGTACCTACCGTAAACTTTATAAAATCACGAGGTCTCAATCACCGACAATTCAAACAATTTCTCGAGGATATTGAAAGCGAATATGGTGATCTCCTGTTTTACACTGAAGTAAGGTGGCTAAGTCGTGGGTTGACACTACAGCGGTTTCTTAACTTAATTGAAGAAATCCAACTATTTCTGGCGGAAAAGAAAAACGACGTCCCCGAACTCGACAACCCTGATTGGCTGTGTGACTTAGCGTTTCTTGTAGACATCACAAATCACTTGAATGTCTTAAATACGCGACTCCAAGGCAAAGATCAATTGATTTCGCAGCTATACTCTCATGTTTCGTCCTTTCAATGCAAATTGAGTCTTTTCAGGACACAAATCAATTCAGCCAATTACGGCCATTTTCCGAACTACAAAAAAATTATGGAGAAGTTCAATAAAACTGACGTCAATTTCGCTCATATTGAAAAAATTGATATTTTGATACAAGCTTTTGAAAATCGTTTTGTAGACTTCAAAAAAGTTAAACCGCTATTGGACATTTTCAGCAATCCTTTCACCATTTCACCCGAAAATGCGCCGGAATCAATGCAGCTGGAATTAATAGACATGCAAAATGATGATAATTTAAGAAACAAATTTAATGAAGGTAATTTACTCAACTTCTACCTTTGCGTTGATAAAAACGCTTATAAAGAGTTGCGAATAAATGCATTGAAATGCGCAAGCTTATTTGGATCGACGTATATTTGTGAACAAACGTTTTCAGTGATGAAACTTAACAAAACGAAAAACCGAAACCGCCTGGCAAATGAAAATTTGGAAGCAATTATACGTGTGGCTACAAGTAATGTGGAGCCAAATATAAAAAAACTTGTTAGTTCAATGCAATGTCATGCATCAAAATAATAAAACATGAAATATTACATTGTAATGATTACATAATTATTACAACAAACATTTTTGAAGGTTCTTTTATTTTTATCATTGTATTTCATACTATTTAAAAATAAAAAATTTTGTGTTAATAAATATTGTTTGTAGTGGCCCGTCCTTGGCTTATATTTTTCCCGAGTGGCCCCTGCTCCCTATAAGTCTGTGCATCCCTGCTCTAGACCCTAGGACAGAGATGGCGAACATTTTCACATTCACTTGCCAATTTTTTTCAAAAAATGTTATATGTGGCCATGACGTGCCAACAATACGGGTAACATACATGTGAATATTACTGTAATAATTTATAGTACCTCAATTAATGCCGTGCCGAGAATATTCTATCGCGTGCCACCTATGGCTTATCTCCCCTATATACAGGGTGTCTAAAATAGGTGATACCACTATTGCTATCTCCGAAATGGTAAAAGATACGAGGTCGGTTAAATTAGAGAAAATGTGCCATTTCTAGTCCCTATTCATATTCCGTTTACGGAGTTGCGAAATTCTCTATAGTTTCTTATCTACAGGGGATTTTTTAAAAATAGTCAAAAATTTAATTCTTAAATATCTCGAAAACTATGATAGTTAGAAAAAAGTTGTTTTTACAAAAATCACACGATTTTTTACCTTCTCTAAAGTAGCGTTATTGTTTTGTTTATACCGTTTGTTTTTACTGAGTTACTGATACTAACTTGTTTTTTCAAATACGGACCTGGATTTTTTGCTGCATTTTTTGAAAGGATACTTCATACCCTTTACAACTATGTATCACTTGATTATGGTTTTCGACGTTTTGATGAGGAATAACAACATCATCAGGTTTTTCTATCGATACGGACCTGGAATTTTCCATGTTAAGGCACAATTTCACAACCTATCGCTGTGGTTTAAATTATTCAACTGATTAATTTTAAACTATGTTCATGATTACTAACCAGAACCCTTTGGTCATTAAAATTTGTCAAATTGCACTTAAGCCAATGAGTTATTGAAAGCAAAAGTTTAGCCGACTCAGATCAGATATAATTAGCGGCCTTTATTAACAGCACCTAACTGGTGGTTGAGTTTACTACATATTGTAAAAGGCACCCTTGATGATACGTCTTCATTATTTACGTTTTTAATATTTTCGTATCCAAAAATGACCTTTCAGTTCAAAAGATAATAATAAATAATCCTATTTTATCTAATGATTTCATTTCTGCTGCAACTCATTCTGCTGGTACAGTTGAATTACTATTTCCTGGCTTTGAAAACAAACCATATTATCTCAAATTAAAGATCTTTAACTATATTCTAGCATAAAACCATTGTCATATTTACTGGGTTCGGATTATAAGGAATTCGAATCTAAAATCCGTTTTCTGCTTTATTTTTTGACGTTGCGTTGAATTATAACATATGGACGGGCGGACAAGCAGGTTGATGGGCGCGATTGGACTGACCACACGAAGCCAATCACGCATCTAAGAATTAATTATTAGGATTTGTTATAATTAAAACTAAGCTTATGCTTTTTTCAGGCGTTGGACCAATTTTACAAACTTGAGGGTCCTGGTTAGTAATCATTATTATAATTAAAATTTACCAGTTGAAACAATTTAATCCATAGTTACTGATTCTGACCTAATTGTCTCCATAATAGGTCGTGAAATGGCGCATTAACTTGAAAAATGCCAGGTCCGTACTGGTAGAATATCCTGATGATGATACTATTCTTCACCAAAACGTCGAAAAACATAATCAAGTGATACACAGTTGTAAAGGGTATGAAGTATTCTTTCAAAAAATGCAGCAAAAAATCCAGGTCCGTATTTGAAAAAAACAAGTTAGTATCAGTAACTCAGTAAAAACAAATGGTATAAACAAAACCATAACGTTACTTTAGAGAAGGGAAAAAATCGTGTGATTTTTGTAAAAACAACTTTTTTCTAACTATTATAGTTTTCGAGATATT